>PVKZ01001522.1:0-375174 GCA_004027375.1 Macroglossus sobrinus | reverse complement strand
ACGTTGTTGAGAGAGATTTGAATGAAATAATGTCAGTAAGGCACCACAGATCATCTCTGGCACATAGAAAACCTTCATAGCTGTTCATTTCTCTTTACTTCCCCAGGCAAATGAAGCTAGAGGTGTCCTCAGGGTTCTCAGATTTCCCAGAGAAAAAATCCAGGAGAGAGGCCCACATGAGGGAGGAACAAAAATGCGGCAGTGGCTAACAAGAGCGTAAAGTGTGGGTTTAGGGATAAGGCAGAGGTGGAAAGGAATGGGGTAGCGGGTAAGGGCTGCAGCTGGGTATCCATTGTGTGAAATATCTGTGGCTCAGAAAGCAATGTAGCAAGTCCTTGGAGCCAGGCAGCCCACTGTCAGCAACAAGCAGATGAGCGGTGGAGGAGATGCCCCTCAAATCAGTTTCTACTTCTCTTTAAGCAGCTCCAGCTAAAAAGGTGTCTGGCACTTCAGAAGTGACTAGTGGAGAACGGCTCTTTCCCAGAAAGAGCCCTGCGTCAAGAATCAAGACTTCCAACACTAACCTTGTCATAACTCAAATTCAGGATGCTCACAGTCTGTAAGAGCCCAGTAGCTGGAGTGAGCTTTCTTACGGTCCTCATTCTGCTTCCTGGTCTCTGACTTTCATCTTCAAATCTTAAACACCTAGAGTATCCTTCCCAGAGTCTATGACCAGGTCTTACCACCCAATACATGTTGACTAACCAGAGCAAAGGCAAGGAAGAGATAAAGAAAGAGGCACAAGTTCATGAAGAAGCAAGTATAGTAGCAGGTATTGGCAGCCTCGCAACTTCCCGGGAGGCATCTTGTGGTTCCGGAGCCAGAGTTGACTCCGGCCCACTCAAATGTTCCCACAGGAAGGACTTCAAACCTAGTGCAAGGAAAACACAGGACAGAATTTTACACCAACCAGTTTACATCACACATCAAATTCGAAGGCAAAAGCACAGAGGAGAAATGATGTCAGCCCTCTTTTGGGCTGATCTTACACACTTGCCCATCCTCCTACTTTCTCCTCTAACCATGCTGGGCCTGTGTCCTGCCCTGAGAGGTGGCCAGTAGAGTCTCCTGCCTGGGATCAAATGCTGCTGACAGTGGGCCTGGCCGGTTATGCCTTGTCCTTGTCACCCTCCCTCCTCTCTCTGGCCAGTGTCTCATAAGCTAGACACCACAGGGCAACGTCCTGACCAACACACACTAATCTGTCCATAGAGGGCACTGGATAAATCAGACTACGCAGCAAGACACCAGCTCACAAGGCCCACACAGGAGCCACCGGCTTAGGTTAGAGTCCTGACTCTGTTAGTTCATTAGGCAAGCTAATTAACTTCTTTCTCGCTCAATTTTCCCATGTGTAAAAGGGGGCTACTGATACTATCTCACTGGGCAGTTGTGAGGATTAAATGAGCTAATGTGGGTGACATGCTTAGAACAGTGTCTAGCACAGAGCAAGTGCTCCAAAGCCTTAAACTTGAGTCCTAATTGAATCAGTGTGACTGCTGCTCCCTCTGCCAAGATCAACCGTGGAAGAATTATAAAGAGAAAATACCAAGATATGAAGAAAACTGTGAGAAACCTCTTAGGTAAAGTGGGGGACCTGATTTGAACTGGTATGTGTGTGTGTTTGGTTGAGGGGTGGATTTGGTTTCAGGCAGGCGGTGACCAGGCATGGTTGTGGGTGACAAAAAAAAGGGGGCTCTGGGATTCTCATCTCTCTTTTCTTGCACCATTGTCTTAGAACAGTGATGCTCCGTCACCTGTGTGACTCACACCTGTGAGCCAGGTGCAGGTAAGGGTAACTTCAGGGCACTGAAGATGCTCTGTATTGGTGAAAAGCAGATAAAAACAAGTAGTGGGCAACCAAACTTTAACAGTTGTTTCCCCTCTCATCCCCTAAACTCCCAGGGCAGGTGAACTGCAATCTAAGAGGTGCTTCACTAAGGCTGAAATTGAAGTTCATCAGAAAGAAAATGCTTATTTGTGACTTGACAAGATAGGTACAAGAAGGTATGCTAAAACTGAAACCTCTCGAGATGCAAATCAATGCATATTGTCTAATAAAAATATTCAGATTTTAATTGTAATCAACAGCATTAAGTAAACTGGCTGCAAAAATGACAAGAAAGTTTAAATGTTTTATTGTGTACTAATAAATTTAGAGTTGTTTTTCCATTTATGTAATATCTTCCTGAATTTTATGTTAGTAACATTGAGTTGACACAAGAATTAGTGAATTTATTTAACTTGGACGTAGTTTTGAAATTGATATGCTTTTACTTCTAAGTAAAATCAATTCTACTAAGACAGATGAAACAATTTTGTCAGTTTGGGTGTGAATATTAAAGGAAAATGATTTTGGAGGCACTTTATTGAGCTATTCAAAAATTTTAAAGCATACTTGGAACAACTTAGGCATGTGAATCTACTTTTTTTCAAGTATATCTGATGAACATTTAGCATTCAAATTGAGATATGCTGTAAAAGTAAAACAGTGGATTTTGAAGACAAAAAAGAAGTAATACATCTCATGAGTAAGTTTTATATTGATTAGATGTTGAAATGATAACTTTTGGATAAAATGAATGAAAGAAAACATTATTAAAAAATTTTAAATACATGTATATTAGAAGCATTACCCATTATTCAAGAACGCTTACAAACAAAAAAATACACATTAAAAATACCTGATGGTTGCCCAACATGAGCAGAATTTGGATGAGATGGGGCAATGAGATAAAAGGGAATAAATAAATAATTGAAAAAGAGAGGCCTTGCACGGACCATTAGTGAAAGAAGGCTATACTTCAAGGAGCATGATTAACCTTATCCTCTGTATTTATGATTTTCTTTTTGCCACCTAAGAAGGAGAAAAAAAGCAATGAATACCTAAAGTCTCAGTGACCCTTAAGGCCCAGAGCACCAAATGAAAAGGCAGAAAAGGAGTGGAACTACGTCTAAAGTCAAAATTTCAAAGAACCATGGTATCATTGGCTCTTAGAGCATTTTAAATCACCCTTTCAGATTTCATTTCCTTCCCTGCTTTAGCACAGGTGGAAAGTGCTACTTGTATGTTTTGCCTAATCTTTCAACAGTCAGCCAAAATGAAGTTAATTTCTGTGCTGCCACCAAGGCAGTGCCACCTAGTGACACACCTGTAAACCGAATGGTGGGAGGAAGACACTGGGAGGGGCCCAACAACAGGTGGGTTGCAGTTCCGCCTGAGGATCTAAAGTGGAGGGCAGGACAGCTGGTGTTTGGCTAAGAGATTCATAGTTGAAAAGCAGCAGAGAACAAGTTGGAATCCTCACCGGTCATCCAAACTGCATTCCGTCAGACATCCTGACAGCTGCAAGGGACTTCAGAGTCCTAGAGAGAAGGAGGTGACTTACCCAAGGTCACACTATGAGTCATGGCAGACCTGGGACTAAAACTCAGGATTCTCCTCTAAGGTGACAATAGGAGCTGGTAGAGCTGATAGGGGTTCTCTTGGGGTGAGGCTGGAACCCCAAGTGAGCCTGGAAGCAAAAAGGCATCACTGAAAGAGCTGGCCTGGCCCCGTCAGCATGGACGACTCTCAGTAAAGAAACTCAAACTCTTAGAAGGGACTCGGCATTTAGAGTGTGCTTTTAACACCAGAGATGATTGATTCTCTTTTCTTGGTTTCCTTTTCCACCAACTTGTTTTACTTCTTGAATTCTGACTTCCTCTCTAGTGCTTCACCAGTGACTTCTCTGTGACTAGATATTGTGGCCTTCTCTGCTGTTCTTATAACACCAGAGTCCTGCCACTGACCCTCCTCTCCTCTGTTCAGATTACTCTCACTCATTTATTCAACTAATTGAGCACCTACAATCTGTAGGTACTGTTACTAAAGTGAATAAGAGACCATCCCAAGTAGCTCACTGTCTGGTATGGAAGATGGAGATATATAAATAGTTTTTCTGTAATAATAAGTACTCTCACAAAGGTATTACAAAATATTATATAACTAAAAAGAATGCATTTAGTTCTACCTGAAAAATCTTTATCTCCAGACCCAACTTTTTTCTAAACTATTCGAACTTAACATTTTCAATTGACATTTGGACATTTCTTACCTGAGGCCCTTCAAACTCAGAATATCTTAAACCCATCTCATCACCTCCTTCCTAAATCATATATTTGTGACACACAAAACAAACAACAACAACAAAGCCTATTCAAGTCAACTGTATAGTATTCTTGAGACTAGAATATAATCATGTCTGTGTTTAATCCATTGCTATGCAATCAGAGAAAATTAAAGTCTACCTAGAAAAAGGAGAAACCTATTATTTGGTTGATACCCTCCCCAGATGATATAGATATTTTTTATCTAGTAGTCAGGCATATATGTCTCTTTTGAGAAAAAGGAGATAAGGGCCAGTAATATCATTCAATTCACTCTTTTTGTTCTGTTTGTACACTCACCAAGCAACCTTCTAGTTAGAATTCAAATGCCCTAACACAAAAGAATTGGATAAGAATATTTCTCACTATAAATCAATAACTCAGAACTATTTTTAATGTCCATCTTTTTTCAGATTCAACCAGCTAGAATCCTAGAGTAATGGAAATTTAGAGCTGCCTACACTCCCTAGTAGTCTCTGCTGCATTCCCAGTCCCTGCTCTCACCTCCATTTCACATAATCCTCAGCTGTCAGCATAGTCTTTCTCAAATTCCATTCTCATGAGGTCACTCCCTAGCTAAATCACCACATTCAGCTCCCTAGGACTATTTTATCAAATCTAAAGTCATCAGCCTAGAACCCAAAGCTTATCAACTGTCTCCAACCCCACCATTTCAACCAGCTTATACAGCCTTTTCTCCAGGCAAGCTAATTTGTTTACAGTTTATCTTTTTTCCCTGTGCTTTAGAAATCTGCCTACCCCTCCTAACCATAGGCCATGTAGAAGACCTCAGAACTCACCTCAACCAAGATGCATTTTCAGATTAGCCTCACCACTTCAGACACTGCCTTGACTTTAAATAACTTAAAGATTTATTTTCAAGGTCAACATGTTCTTCAGGTCCAGAAAGGAAGAATCAAAAAACATCAGGTTATGACCAATAAGAGATAAAATTAAGTGGTCAAGTCATTTAATCATTAAATATAATTATAATATTTTAATATTGTTATATTTTTGCAGGGCACTCTGCTAGGTGATGAGGACATCATGGTAAGTCAAAGACACTTTGTGGAACTTATATTTAAAAATATATAATTACAACTACCATACATACTATGAAGGAAAAGAACAAAGGTGTTGTAACAGAGAAGCATAGGGTAGAGCTAATCATTCAGATTAGGTAGGACAGTATTCTGAGGACATGATATTAAGGCTGAGTCCTGAAGGATGAGTAGAATTCATCTAGTTAAAGAGTAAAGGGAAAGTATTTTAGGAAGAAGTTCTATGTATAAAAGCTTCCACTTTAATCACACAGTCAATTTTTTTTAAGCATCTACTAAATGTAATGCTTTTCAAAGACCCATAAGAACAATGATTTGGCCTTTCCTAAGGGTGATGAAATATAAATAGAATAATCAACTGTATTAGTCTGCTCAAGATGTTATAACAAAACACCATAGACTGGGCAGCTTAAAACAATAGAAATTTATTTTCTCATAGTTTTGGAGGCTAGACGTCCATGATCAAGGTGCTAGCAAATTTGGTTTCTGGGACAAGCCCTCTTTCTGGCTTGCAGACAGATGACCACCTTTTCAGTGTGTCCTCACATGACCTTTCCTCAAAGTATATGCACAGGGGAGGGTGGTAGAGAAAGAGAAGTGAACTCTCTGGTGTCTCTTCTAATAATAACATTAATCCTGTTAGATCAGGGCCCCACCCTTATGACCTCATTAACCTTGTTTCCTTAGAGGTCCCATATACAAATACAGCCATTATGGGGGTTAGGGTTTCAACATATGAATTTTGAAGGGATACAAACATTAAGTATGTAATATCATGGAGGGCCTTGTAAGACATATTAAAGGGTTTGCACTGTATCCTCAGAACAATGGGAAATCCTGAGTTGGGAATTTCCCATTGGAGGTTAGGAAGGGGAGTCCTGACGTGATCAGACTTGTTTTTGGGGGTAGGTAAACCTAGAGGCAGGATGAGACATGAAAGTATATTTAGAGGGTAAAATTAGTAGCGCTTTGTGACAAGATGTTAGGGTTAAAGAGAGTATTCTCAGGTTTGGGCAGTGGAAAAGATGGTGATGCCTTGAACTGGGATAAGAATTATTTCAAGTATGAGGAATGGGAGTTTCATTCAGATCAAAGTATCTATGATATATCCAGATAGAGATTTCCAGTTGACAACTAGGCATTTGAGTCTGGAGTTTCAAAAAGCAATCTGGCAGGAGATATAGATTTTGAAATAATTTCAGATGAAAATTAAGAGAATGAATAGGTTCGCCCAGTAAGAACATGTAGGGTGAGATGAAGGCCTAGAACAGATCCCTGAAGCTATTTGACATTAGAGAAAGTGATAAGGAACAGAGCAGTAGGAGAACCAGGAGACCATGTTATCAGAGATGCCAAAGTAATGGGATAATTTTAACAAGAAGAGCAAAAATGGGAGCAGCGGGAAGAGCCTCAAAGTCAGGTTATACAAGGAGGATAAAAAGTAAAATGAAACAGTGACAAAAGAAGGGTACAGATAAGGAGGACTGACGGAATTCAGAAGAAGAGTAAGCTTACTCTGGGCTATGCTTCTGTGGTAACCCGCATCTTGCCCAAGATACCCTGTCTAGCTTCTTGAAATGTTTCCTAAATGCTGGCCTCCAATTCTGATTGAACATGAAACAGATCAAGAGGCAGGTTAAATGGAAGAAATTTACTATATTTGGAAGGCTTATTGTAACCCAACTCCAATCACCAGTTAACATATATGGATAATGAATGACAGCAGGATGCCCAAGTGCTTGCTGGATGGTGAGTTTAAGCAGGTCAATTAGGAACAGAAAAAGAAGTAAAAATCCTCTAAAAGATCCTATCAAAGAACAACTTCAAACAATACGGCCTTGCTCTGGATGAGTAGAAAACCACCACAGATGTATTAGCCCAGTGAACAACAGTGAGAAAAGAAATGCCTCTTTTTAGGAGATTAAAAAAAAAAAGCTTCAGGCAAATTCTAAGCTGAAGAGCTGGAGTGCCAAGCATCACAGATTCTTTAAATGCTGACTCTAGATACACATTTTCACACACATGCAAATATCATCGTCATGTAACCTGTGTTTTAAGTTCCTATATTTATGTTTATGAGAATCCATTGCGCAAGTACAAGACTGGGTTTGGCAGCATGTTGTATGGAAAAGAGCTATGTTCCCAAAATGAAGACAAACTTAGCATGAGCAAAGTGTCATGTGACTGGCAAAAAATGCAAATACAACTTTGGTCTACTTTAATAGGATTGTCCAGATAATAAAAACAATAACCCTACTGCATTCTGAATTATTTAGAATAAATCTGAAGTGTTGTATTCAGTTAAATGTATCAAATTTTAAGAGTAATATCTTATCCTTCCTTTCCCATTTCCACTACCAGATTCTTTCATCTTAAACTGGTAGATTTACAAAGACAGCCCAACTGTCAATTTCTCCCATCACATATGCCTTTTGCAATGTTATTCAGTCACTCCTCACAAGAGGTGGAGTCTATGCCACCTCTAGTTGATTGCTGGCTGGCTCTGTGTCTTAACCAAAAAGAAGTGATGGGGTTTGACTTACAAGTCTATGCCTTAAGAAGTCCCACAGCTTCTATTTTCACCCTCTTGGTTGCCAGCTACCAAGTCGAGAAGCTAGGGCTAGACTGCTGACCGATGAGAGGCCCAGGTTGCAGCACCAGGTTCCGAATATGTGAGTTCTTGAATCTTGGAACTTTCAGTCTCAGTCAGACCTATAATATTTAATATCTGTGCTATCCAGTATATGGGAGTCACTAGTCACATGTCTATTAAGTTCTTGGAATGTGGCTAAGGCATCTGAAGAACTTTATTTTTGATTTTACTTGATTTTAACTAAACTTTAAATAGCTACTGGCTACCATACTGGACAGTGTAGAAGACTATTCCCATTCTAATTTATCCAGTATAACCCTGCTAAAAGGACAGGGCACAGGGCAACAGAAAATCATCTTTGCACCTATCCTTTATGGGACTACAATTTCATAAGCAGTGACTGCAGATGGCTGGTGGAGGATAAGTGTCCATTGGTGTTTATTCAAAAACAAACAAAAAAAAACCTCCCTCCAACAGCTCCCAAAGGAAGAGAGTGACCCATTCTAACTTGCTTTCCTCTGCATAAAATATGAAAATCAGAAAGGGAAATTTCCACACCATGGCATATACCATGACTACCACATCTAGCCTTGAGATGTTATGACTAGAAAATCAACCTTCAAAAACTATTTTCCTCATCTACTGAAAAACAAAGTTTTACCAGTTTTCTGGTTCACACATTTTTGGGGGTAGGGAACAGAAAGAAAATTTGAGAGAAACTACTACGTCTGTTAGAGCCATATACATTAACGTATTTAATTCTCTTGATCATTTTTTTTTCCCCTGACTAAATCGTTCAGAGAGGTTATAATTTGCCTAAGGACCTAAAACTAGTTTATGCTGGAGATTAAATTCAAAAGCAATCCTCCAGTTTTCCAATCCCACTCTCTTTCCAACACGCCAGAATGCCTCTCCTATCAAGAATAAAAATTTCTGCCTGCCTTCTGACATTTTCCATGATCTAGTTACCTAATATTTCCAGTTAATGCCTTAACTCTTACCAGATTGATCTCATTTCTGTTTCCCTTCACTTACACTCTCCTTTCTTCTCATTCCAACCATCCTTCAAAGCTCAATGTCCCCCGCTTTTTTCTTCCGTTAAATTTCTCATCTTAATCCCAACTAATTTCCCTCTCTGAAATTTTACAACACTTAAAATGAGCACCACATAATGTAGCAGCACTTTGTTACATTAAACAGACTGTAATCTCCTTGAGGACAGGTGTCATACTAAAATTTTGGAGGATGGCAATCCTTTTAAATTTCCTGTTTCCCTCTGAGCCATGAATAGGTATTACTGGAATGGATGAATAACTTAAACTCAATAGACAAATATTTTCTGATTAATTAAAGTCAGCCCTAAACTTTCGAGTTTTACCCTTTGTTTCTACCACGCACTAATCAATCCAGAAAGGTTGAGTGGCTAATAGAGACGGCAGCCGGGCCACGTAACGATCCCAGCCCACTCCGGCAACGCACGCCCAGCTTGTTAGTTGCCGATTGGGCGTGGCCCAGCCAAGAGTGGCAATTGGGCGTGGCGTACGTGAGGAAAGGCGTGGCCGAGAAGAGGAACATGCGCGCTGGGTCAGAGGCGGTAGTCCCCGGCAATCCTCGACAAATTCCGGCAACGGTCTCCTCCTCCGCCGATTCACCTCGTGTATTTCCGGCCTTCTTCGGTCTTTTCCGTCTGTCTTCCGCGCGGACCTCTCCACTTCGGGTATTTCCGTGTCCCGCTCGGAGGTGCTCGGCAGTCGCTCGGCCGCCCCCATTCCCCGGTAACGGTCGCTGGTGAGTTTAAATGAGCCGGGGCTGGCCGAGCCGTAGCCGCTACGGGGGGGGCCTGAGGCACTGCAGAAAGTGGGCTTGAGCCTCAAGGATGACGGTGCTGCAGGAACCCGTCCAGGTAATGATAACCTCCTTCCTTGTGGCTTGGCTCGCAGCCCCAGTCGGGAAGCCGCGTATGGCCACTCCGCGGCCTGGTGCGGCCTAGGCCCGGCTCCTTCTCCCGCCTCCCCTTATGCCGGGTCCTGCCTGTCTTCTCGTCAGTTCTGAGGCCTTACCCATAACCTAAGCCGTGTTACCTCTGGTCCTATGTTACTTCTGCCCCTGGTGTGAGCGGCATTGGGCGATAATACCTCCTTTCCCCTCCGAGCCGACGTCCGGCTAGCCCCTCCTGTCAGTCTAGGGGCCTGGCCTTGGCCGGGGTGAGAGATGGCGGGGAGGGGTTCCGAAAACTCGCCCCAGGTGCTCTGTTATCTAAAGAATGATTGGGAATCACAGTTGATCAGAGCTGTGCGATCTTCATAATGGTGGGGCAAGTTTGCGTGAGGGGGGTGTTGTTTTTGTTTTATTTGAGAGGGTAGAGGGATCGGTATTTTTAATACTAATTTCTATTTTGGTAACAGACTTACTAGCCCACGTTGCTTTCTCACTCAGTGAATTTCTCACTGAACAATGATCTAAGAAGAGAACTCCAAGGCCCACGGCTGAGGGGCAAGCACCTATAGAAGGGGAGGAATGGACACGGCAAATCTGGGGTTTTTCCATGGCCTTTGATAGGGATCAGGAGTGTTTCAGTGCATGTTTATAAGGCGTTGAGGAAATGAAAGACTAATAATGGTTTTTCCATCCATTTCACTGTCGCTACCACACCAAGGTATGCTTTGACGCACAGTGCTCTTTTGGCACGGAGGAAACCTTATTGGATTTTAAAGTGTGCGAATGCATTGCCAAGTCATTTCTCCCCTGCCATCTGAAGGAACTGAATCTTTTGTCTCTTGGTGAGGGACTAGGTCTGGAAGACTTTCAACACATCGTTTGATTTTTTTTGACTTGATTAGGAGAGTTGACCTCTATCAACCACTGTCATTGAGTCATGGACTTTATTTCGAAGTTAGCAACGATTTTAGAAATTAATTCATATTACTCTTAATAGGTCTGTGATAGCATATAGTAAATATTTTAATACATCACCACTTCTAGGTTTTCTTAATTTTTCTTCACAGGATGAAACACCAATTTCTGCTAGTTGGCTTCTTCTGTAACTTTTACATATGGCAGCTATTATTGTTTGAATTAGTATAATGTGGGAGTCTATCGTATGAAATTTACCTGTTTGTAAATTGTACCAGTGCTTCCAAAGCTGTTATATTCAAATTCCTCTTACTAGTAGAATCCCTTTTAAGATTTTTTTTTGAGGCCTAACATGAAATTAAAAGTTGCTATCTGTACCTTAAATGGTAAGTAGATCACTCAAGTTATTTAATTTCTGTTTTATATTCTTGTAATTTTGTCTTAATAATTGATACATTTGCCTTCTCTGGCCCCAAAAGCCTTCTAAAATGATAAACTAGTTGTATTGCTAACCTATAACCGTATTTAATAATAATTTCAACTTGTATAAAAGCATGGAGAAGAAAAATATGTAGCACATTCCTAGATAGTACCCCTCAGGGTTCCTCTTTTTCCTTAAAATACACTCCTCAGTAATGATGCACAAGTATTTTCAAGGCTTAGATGTTTAATTTGGTTTGCTTTGGTTTTTTGCACACAATGTTTGTCCATTAGATTTGGGGATGATGGTAAGAAGTATTAAGATATGGATAAGTGAAAATTTTGGTTGCAATTTATAGTATTAGAAGAAGCCATTCAAGAAGGGGTCTGGAGCATTGACAGGAACAAGCAACTTTACCTATACTGGGAAGTACTTAGAAGGAAAATGAAAATAGGACAGATAAATAACATACTATCTATGTTTCTTTTAAAAACTGGTGGGTGATTGTGTATTTAAAGGAATGAGAGTAAGTTGGAAAATTGTTTCCTATCTTGGGATACCTCAAGGTTCATGGCTTGTTAGGCATAGGAAAAAGTTGAGAGAAAAAGTGAGAATAACTGTTTTCTGCTTTTTTTTTTTTCCTTTAAAGTTTTAACATGGCATAGTCAGTCTGATATACCATGTAAGCCTAAATGTAAGCTCCTTCTCCAAATTATTTCTCATTTTGTTGTCTTTGGGTGTGCAAAAAAACTAACTTTCTCCCCACTTTCTAAGTTCTTCTAACTGGGCTAATAATCATAGTGACCCAATACAGGTTAACAGAAGAAAACATCCAAAATTTATTATGGATGTACATGAGGGGAGAGCCATAAAAATGAGACCTGAAGACACATAGGGCAATTGAGGTTTGTTTATACACCATTTTGGACAAAGGTGAAGCAGGGCAGACATCTGGGATTTCAAAGGAAAAGTAGGCAGGCAATTCACAGGTAGGCAAGTTAGAGCAAACTTGGTAAACAGATTCTTGCTGGGCCATCCAGAAACAATGGAACACAGAAGGAAGCTCAGCAAACAGGCTTTGCGAAGTTTCTCACTTTTTGCCACATTTAGTTTTTATTGTGATATTAAGGTGATGCTCCCCTCCTTTTCCTATCTAACTAAATTCCTTAAGGCAGGTAAGTGGGGAGAGTCAAAAGGTTCTGAGTCTTTTATTTCTTCGTAACCAACCTAAAATCAATATCATAAAAGGCATATTTTGGGATGGCAAAACTTTGGTACCACTCAAGTCTTTACAAAAATCTCTCCCATTATAAGGCAGAAATTCTATCAAATATTTTTAATATAACTTGGGAAGACACTGGTCTAAGTGACTTCAATCAGTGCTACTTTGGATTTGGATGTTTCTACAATTCACCTGATGAAACTGATCAAAAAAAGCAGACATTTTAATAGATTTTATCAATTATTCCTAGAGGTAGGGCTTCACAATTAGAAGTGTTGGATAAAGTTGTAAACAAGCCTTGTAAAAATCACCTTATTAAGTAGTACAGTAAGTGGGTACTATATACCTAATATTGTTTTAGAGATCATTAGATAACAAAGGAATACTTTTGGCTTGGGATAAGATGTACAGGGACAACATCCAACATGGATTCAGAGTACCATACTTGAAGTAACTTAAAATCAAAGGTGGTATATTCACGAAAATTGTGTTAGATCCCCCTCCCCCCCAAAAAAAAAATAAAAAATAAAAAGGCCTTATTGATGTCAAAGATAGATGTGGACAGTTTCCAGAAAATTGTTGTGTTCAATGAAAGTAGGCAAAATAATGAAATTCCTAAATATATTTTGTGATTTTTAAAATACCTATGTATAGCTAAATTGATAACTCAATAGGCATTAGACTATTTGATCTTCATTCAAAAATTTATATATTCCTGTTAGCTGAAATACGTTTGTTTATGAATGTTTCCTTTGGAAATTAGATTACATTTAGGTAGTATCTTCAATATCTTGCAGTATCTTGCAGACAGTGCTTTGGGGAGTGAGGGTGGAGGAAGAAGTCATTGTAAGTACACAATAATTTAATTCCTTTATGGACTGGTATCCTAATATAGCACTTGTGCTTATGGTCTGTTGAGAGAAAGCACTAGACAAGTATTCACAAATTGATCATTACAAACTGTGATAAGTATATTTTAAATAGAGTATTAGGAAAGAGACCTAATAATAGGAGGGACCTGACAGCAAACTCAGGTGTCTGGTTTGTAGTTGGACCACCAAAGGAGGAACTGCAAAACGGCAAAAAGTTAAGCAGCCTCAATGAAAAAAATCAAAGTGAAAAGAATACTATGTACCTGTGATGTGCCAAGCACAAAAGAGTATAAAAGACATTCTAAAACTTTCTCTTAAAAGGATGTCAGGAAAGACCTTTTTAAGCAAATAACATTGAAGCTGAGCTCTGAAGGTTGGGAAGGAAACAGTAATTAGAAGAGCAGTAAGAGAAAACAGCATGTGCAGAGTCCCTAAGACATAGCAGAACTTGGCATTGGAAGAACTGAATGAAGGCGGATGTGGCTGGAGTTGCATAATAATGGAAGGCCATTTTCATTTCAAGGATAGTGAGGAATCATTGAAGGATTTTCAGCAGAGGGTTGGTGTGATCTTTATGAGAAATGTAATGAGAGGAGGGAGGCAGAAGTAAAAACTGTCTTGGGATGAGGGTAACAGACTAAAATGATAGCAGTGGAGTAGGAAAAGGTAGATAAATTCAAGAGCTGTTTCACAGCTAGAACCAATGAGACATGGCAATTGATTGGATGGGAGGGCAGTTTAATGACAGCTGCCTGGATTTCATTTCGGTAGTGCCATTAAACAAACAAATGGAGAATTCTTTGAGGAGGAGACACATTTGAAAGAGTACAATTCCATCTTGTACAAATTAAGTTGGAGCTATTTGAAACCAGCCAGTAGAAATGTGGAGATGTCATCTCTAATCTTTTGAGTGTTCTAGTCTTGTTGAGAAGATAAAAATGCTTAACGGGAATAATTAGGTAGTGTAAGTCATTGTGTATTTGGTTGCATAGACAATATTAAAGGAATTCAGGAAAGATCCTTGCAGACTGGAAAAATGGGAAAGTTTTCTTGAAGGAGTAGAACTTAAAGCTTTAGAAGATGGGAAGCATTCGAATTGGTAGAGAAGATGGAGAACATTTTTGGCATGGAATGGCATGAGCAAAAGCCCAAATTTGAGAGTGGTGCTTAGGGACAAGAAAATAGTAAAATGTTATATCCTTGGCTAGGATGAAAATTGAGAGCAGCAAGACATAAGGTTTTGTTAGCCAAGTAGAATCAGGTTATAGGGGACTTCACAACCAGACGGAGGAGTTTAGATTTGATGTATTGTAATAAATAGCCATTGTAAGTTTTGAACAGAAGAATTTTGTAATGAAAGCACTGCTTTTGGAAGATTAATCTGGTGCTTTTGGGAAGGAGAGATGAGACAAGAGTTAGGGAGACATATAAGGCTAGTAGAAAAATCTAGTTAGATGGTAACATACACCCAGGTTTCTCTATCTTGGCACTATTGATGTTTGAGCAAATTAATTTTTTGTTGTGGGGGACATTGTCCTGTGTATTGTGGAGTGTTTTGTAGCATCCCTGGCCTCTGTCTACTAGATGCCTCTCCATTTGTGACAAACAAAAATGCCCCACAGACATTGCTAAATGTCCCTTGGGGGGCAAATTTGCCCAGATTAAGAACCCCTGATGTAGACCTAAACTAGAGTTCTAGAAATTGTAATGTATAATAGGAAAAGTCCACAGTGGTTTTTTTTTTCTTATACCTTTTTATATTGTCTGAAGCTTTTTATCATCCATTTTCTTATGGTCTAGAAAAAGGCAACTATTTTCTTTTTAACAGGAAGTATAAAACAACTTAGGGAGGTTTATTAATATTTTAAAATAATATTTCATATTTAAGAAGAGCAAGCAAGTAACTTTACCATTTAGTTTTTATTCTGTTGATTTATCTTTTATATTAATGCGACCTAGGACTAACTCATTAATTTAATCAGAACTTTAAACTTTTTTTTGTTGGGGGGATGGTGTTGCTCTGTTTGGCTTCATAACTTTTAACTGCATTTCACCTATATGGCTTTAATTTGTAGAACTCCTGAGGTGATATTCTTTTAGGAGCAGATCTACACAAGCAGTTTGGCAAAAGTAGATGAATAGGGAGCTAATCTCAGGCCTGCTCGTCATCAGCTACCAATTTGTGGTAGAATAGTCCATTCCTCACCCCATACCCCAAAAGAGACACTATTACTCAGTAATTTCGAGGTGCTTGAGCAGAGTGATGACAGAAGTTGTATGTGTCATTCTCTGAAGTGGCAAGTTTTACAACTGAAATATATTGTAGCTTGGGTTGACTGCCTTCATTATCCCTTTATGACCCTCTTAAGAATTGGTGATAAAGGAATTTTGTTCTTAGCAAAGCTTAATTTAAAATCAGAAATGGATAGAACTCTTGCATATAGTACTTTATTTCTCTCTTGTTTCTTAATTTAAAAAAAATCAAAGTTCTGGGACTTTATAGTTGTAATATATACATGTCAATTTCATAGTGATCAGTAGTACTAAGGTAGCTGGTGAATCATTTGCATCTTTTGTGGCTTATATGTCACAAAATAAACAATTATGGCAGATATGCTGGGAGATATTATATAAAGGAAACATATGTATATATACATATACATATACATATTTATATCATTTATTTCTATTAAGAGATGGGAAATAAAATGATTTTAAGTGCCTAATGTGTGCCAATCCGTATACTTAGGGGGACTATATATGTATCATTTCATTTAATCCATACAGGTCCAAGGAATAGAGCTCCATTTTTCAGATGAGGAAATTGAGACTGAGAAAAGTTAAAGAGAATTCCCCCAAAGTCACACTGCTAGAAGTACTGGCAGGTCTCCAGCATCAAATCCTGGATATAGTCTTTCTGCTCACCACGCTCTTTCATTTACAACAAAATTAAACAAGTTCTTAAGAATCCTCATATTTTATAAAAGAGTAATTAGGTAGTGATTATTTACATTACAAAATAATTCTATGTGCCATGGAGTTTCTTCTAATAGAAATTTCCACTGATTCTTAACTATTGGATACATAAGAATACAGAGAAACTTAAGGCTAAGACTCACATAAGATGCTAACAATGGGAGGACTGCCAGAAATAAAAGATCACTTATTTATTCATTCAATGTACATTAATTAAACACTTGCTTAAAATGTATGTGACAGATGCTGGGATTATAATAATGAGTAAAAACGGGTCCCTACATTTCTATAGTTTATATGATATTAAGGAAGATATTATACAGTACTCTCTTAAATAAATGTAAATTATAACAATGAGAAGTATTTTGAAAGAAAGGTGCTGTTAGAGTGTATAATAAGGATGCCTAATCTCATCTGAGGGTCCAAAAAATGCCTTTCCTGAGAAAGAAGTTTAAAGAATGACTAGAATTTGCATGGTTTAGAGGAAAAGGGGAGCGTGACTGGTAAAATGAACTGGACGTTTAAAGGACCTGTGGCAGAAGGGTAACATGGCAGGTTTGAGGGGCTGATGACAGTTGTTGCACAGAGAGCATAAGAAAACATGATACAAGATTAATTGAAGAGGTAAGAGAACAGACTATACCATACTGCCTGGTTTGGTGGCTTTGGTTTTTATCGTTAAGGACAATGAGAAACCACTGAAGGATTGAGTTTCTCTCTTTCATTATTACTCCGGTTGCCTAATTTAAATGAGTATCATTTCGAAAGATACCTATATGCATGGTGCCAGAACCCTAGGTCATATGTGATCTGGTAGAACACCAGAAGGACTTATCAGTTCTTATGTGCTTTAGAAGTCAGCCAAGCACTGTTAGACTTATCTCAGAGGTGTTTTTATCCTTATTTTACAGATGACTAAAACTAAAGCTCAGAAAAGTGACTTGGTCATCTTGATTAGTAAGTGTCAGAGGGATTCCATTTATCTGCCCTGGATTGGGATGTGGCAGTCATATAAAGCATTCATGAAATAATTGTTGAATTAAATTAGATTTAAATACCCTTTATCTTGTTGGGGATGGTGATGATGATGACAACAACGACAGTCTCAATGTTGAAATTCTCTTAAAAGAATACTCATAGATTATCACATTACCTTTCATCTGTCTTTGCTATGTTGTAATGTAGAGGAGATATAGGTTAGATAGCAGTGACTGCAGTTTATTTAAAACCTGCTCTTAAATTTACCCCTTGCCAATACCACATATATTTGTTCTAAAGTTCAGCTTCCTGATTATTTGATAAAAGAAACAAAAGCACAATGACCACAATGACAGTGACCAAATAGGTGCCTATGAAATAATGAATGTCTGGCTTATTCATGGTTTCTTATTGTCAGTAGAGAGCTGAAAATCCAAAATGTTAAGGCTTTGTACAGCCTACCTGGAGAACTTCATTTTCTCAAGTTGGTTAAGTTTTGTGGTTTTTTTTGCTTTTTTTAGCTGAAATCATGATTGTATAGCTGACAAAGTAGATGCTCAATAAATATTTACTGACTGAATAAATGATGTGTTTCAAAAGTGGTAGGCATACTGAGTAAGGTAATAAGACAAATGATAATAGTATGGAGGGAAATATATGACATGATCTAGGTTGCTATTAACCAGAAAAATCTGGATATCTTCCAGGTGGTTACAGATCACACCACTAAGAGATTTTATTGCCCCCAAACCTAATCTGTGCCAACCCTTCTGACCCATATCTTCTTACTAGATTCTTGCTTCCTTTGCTCTTTAATGGTTTACTTATTGTGTCAAAGAAGAAACAAATAGATGTTATTTTGTATTTATATTATCAACATTAATGTCCCGTTTTATTCATATTAGTAAAAGTTAATTATAATAGAAATGTCTTAACTTGTGTTTTACCTTCAGATTGGGCTTCTAAAAGCTTGTAGGTTCAGCAAATAGAGTAATTAATATTGCACAGAATAGATCAGTGAAGGCTTCGTGTAAGGTAGAGGAATGTGTAAGCTGAATTTTAAAGGAAGGATGAATAAAATTTCAGGAGGTAGAGGCTGAAGACAAAGGACAGTCCAAACAGAGGCAACAGTGTTAGCAGAAACTCTGAAGTATAAAATACAGAGGATGTTTAGGGACTTATGGAGGCTTTTTCTGGTTCTAGACTGTAGGCACCTTTGATGAGATGTGAAAACAGCTGTAAAAAGAAGGTTAAAGCCAATACCACAGATGAGATTTGAATAGTTTACTGAGGAGTTTGTGCTTCATCTGTAGATAATTATTTTGCAAAATTTGAAAGCTGTCCAAGAGTAATTATTAGAAAGTTTTGATCAAGGAGGAAGACATGATGATATTGAGGATGGCAGCAGCTAAAATGTATTGAGTAATTATTAGGTATGTGCTAGGAACCATTATGCACTTTACTGGACGGAATCTTCTGCTTTAAATGGAGAAACTAGACTTAAGAGATGTGAAGTTACTTGCCCAAGACACAAAACTAGTAAGTTATGGAACGTGGATTTGGACTCAGGTCTCTCACTATAGTCTTGTTTAACAGTGATGATATTTCAGGAAAGTAATTTAGGTACAGGATGGGTTATATTAACAGCTCACAGGAAGAACACTTAGGAAAGTGGTCTTTAAGAGTTTTTAAAAGAAAGAAGATTCTGTTTTGGACTGGGACTAGAAAAAAGTCTAGATTCTAGGTACCTTTTTAGGTGCAAGTCTAAAAAAGATGGTCACTCACTAATCAGCTCAATAAAACCTTTTAAATCCATAATGTACCCAAATTGAATTATCAGTATGTTTATTATTTCATATATACTTACCCAGTGTCTGTGACCTTGTATAGTAAAAAAGTATTCTGAGTTTCAGACAAGGAGCACCTTTCCCAGTGCCAGCAGCATTAGCACTCAAGACACTAGTACTGTTGTAGTCTCTAACGTGCAAAGAGAAGGTGCCCTTCTAGGTCAGGAGCTCATCCCTCCCCTTTCTTTTAACTGCAGTAGCACCCCCACCCCACCCCATCCTCCCATACCCATGATCTGCTGTACTCTGGAAATGGTAAATGGAAAATTTCAGAAAGAATTCATATGTTTTAATTTGCACACTATCCTGAGTACAGTGAAATCTAGCATTGTCCTGTGCCATCCCACCCAGGACATGAATCATCCCTTTGTCCAGCATTCACATCCGCTGGTTAGTCACTGCACAGCCTTCTTATTATCAAATTGACCATTGCGATATCACAGTGCTTATGTTCAAGTAACCCTAATTTTAGTTGATTTTAGTTGATAATGTCCTCAAAGCACAAGAGTAGTGATGCTAGCAATTCGGACATGCCAAAGAGAAACCATAAAGTACTTCCTATAAGTGAAAAGGTAAGCACAGTACAATAAGATTTGAAAGAGACTAATTCACATAACTTTTAACACAGTATATTGTAACAGTTGTTCTATTTTATTTTAGTTATTGTTAATCTTTTACTGTCTAATTTATAAATTAAACTTTGTCATAGGTATATATGTTTAGGTAAAAACATAGCATATGTGGGATTTGGTACTATTCAGTTTTAGGCATCCACTGGGAGTCTTAGAACATATCCCCCACAGACCAAGGGAGACTACTGTATCTAAATTTAATTCCACAAGTATTTATTCAGTATCTATTAGATATCAGGCTCTAATACTGTCTCGCATCAGCTAGACCAGTGATTCTTAGAATCAAGATGTCTGTGAACACCCACCACTGTATACAGATTTTCTTTATATATGTACATGTTCTTTTTCTGGGGATCCCCATAGCTTTCATGAGATTTTCAAGAATATACTATGAAAGGAGGGGGAACTACTTATCTAGCGATGAAGAAGAATGGTTCTGAACCCTGAAAGCCTATCAGTAAAAAGTTTTAAAAATAAGAATATCCAAACTCAATCTCAGTTTTCAGGGATTGTAATTCAGTGAATTTGAGGTAGAGTAGCATCAAGCAAGGGTTATTAGCCACTGATGTTGACTAGAGTCACACTAAAAGGTACTTCATGAGAACAAACTATTTGTTAATTACTATACTCCCAAGTCTAGAAAGTGCCTGGCACACAGTAGGCACTCAGTAAATATTTATTGAATGAATCAGTAGTAGAGCCCTCCAGTTCAGAAAAGTTAAAAAAGATCCCCCCCACCATTGCTTTATTCATAATAAATTATGCTGGAATCAGTAACGTTTCCTAACACAATAATAGTATACTTTTGTACTCCAAATAGCTAAGTATGTTGTTGACACCCACCACAGGCAAATTTTATCGGGAGAAGCCAAGCCAACAAGTAGTAAGGAGTGGGAACCTCAGATACTTGGCTAATGGTATGTGGAAGAGTTATCAGCAGCAAATATGGGAACATTTTATTGGGGGTGCCAGTTGTTTCAGCATAGCCTGTTTTGGGTAACTTCTTATTTAGGTGGCTTTAATTGGGGAATAATCATATAGTGATCTAACAGTACTTTTAAACAGGTCCTATTAATATTTAGTGGCCATTTTTCTTTTCCCATCTTCTTTATTCCCCATGTAATAGAGAGTGCACTCCAATTACTGAGTCTTCAGAGTATGATATGATATTTCAGTATTCTAAGTATTCCTTTCTATGAGATTGAGGGGAATTGTAGGATTAATTTATTAGAGGTGTTCCAGAAACAATGATATATGCCATCTGGCAGAGACCTGAAGTATGGCAAAATTACAATTGTATGAACTCCTTTCTCCTCTGGAAATTATGGGTAAGGCTATTGCAACAAACTGGGCTTTTTGGCAACAAATGTTCTTTAGTATGGAGTCAATTAGCATCTGAAAATTCCAGGATTTCTCTTATTTAGAGGAAATAAATAATTTTTATGCACATATGTTGGAATCATTTTACAGACTATGCCAACTACTTCTGAAAATATTGGGGAATAGCGAAATGGCATTGATATTAAATTTCAGACCAAAGGGAGATTTCCTTGTAGCCCAGTTAATTTGGTGGATTATGAAAGGGGATGGTGTTGTAATTTGTTTCCATTGATACGTAGGATGTTTTATTAGGTATAAGAAATGGGTGAGGGCCAAGAAGAAACATGAAGACCTATAAACAAGAGGCTGTGGAATTTGAGTAATTCAAATCTTTCTTTTAAAGCAAAGGGACATGATCTGAAGAATGAGAAATTACTTTATTTACAGCATTTTGAATGAACATTAAATGAAACAATCTCTGGCTTTGGGTATTCTACTGAGCAGGGAGGTTTTTAATTAGAATAAGTCTTTTGGTCAGTCCTCTTTGAACTTTAACATGCATAAAAATCCCTGGGGGATCTTATTACAGTATGTTCTGATTTAGTAGGGGTGGGGTCTAAGATTTCATGCTCCTAGAAAGCTCCCAGGAGATGCTAATGTTGCTGCACCAAGGACCACACTTTGAGTAGCAAAGTTTCTTGAAGTGGTGGGAAGTGACTGGATTAAGAACATTAACATTGGAGAAAAAGTGCTCCTTTTGTGGGTATAGCTTACTCAAAAGTAAGTTTAAATTCTCACCTTCCTTTCCCTTGCACCTAGATGGGAATGGTCAGATAAGACATCTCTGAGACTTGATAAAATTTAGGCTATATAGACAATAATGTTAAATAAACAAGAGGCTCTAGAGTTCCCAAAGCCTATTTGCAATATAGTTTAGTGGGGTAGGCAGACCTGCAAACAAATAAGTGGTAATGTGAGTGTTTATACTAGAATTGGTATGTTTCCCAAAAAAAAAAAAAAGGCTAGAGATCAGCCAAGAAAGCTTTATGAAGTAGTTGTTAAGCTGAGTCCTTAGAGATGAGCAATTTGTGAGATAGATGAGGGAGTCTATATTCCCCAGTGAAGGAAAAAGAAGTACAAAGTTTCAGAGGCCTAAAAGTCCATGGAGAGTCCAGTGAGTAAATTCCGATATGTGAAGGGCTTTATCTAACACACTTTGGAGTTTGCACTCTGGGCATTGAGGTTTTATTATTTAAATTAGGAATTGGATCTTGATTTGAGGATTATACTCAAGTCTCTGTGCTACCAGGGAGTTTCAAGGAGTTACCTTGAAACTCTGTTTGTATATTTATGTTCTTTTCCTCCATTTGCAGGCTGCTATATGGCAAGCACTAAACCACTATGCTTACCGAGATGCGGTTTTCCTCGCAGAACGACTGTATGCAGAAGGTTTGTAATATATTCATTTCTGTAGAATGCATAAATGAAGAAAATATATGAATTCTATCAGTTTTTATGACTGTAACAAGATTCTAAGTATCACTTTTGTTTTTTTCTTTGATTGACGTTAGTTCATAAAAACTTTTTCCTGTATCTGTGTAGTTTCCTTATATGCTACTTTAAATAACTGTAGGGTTGCTTCAGGTTTTACACTGTGGTTTACTTAATATTTTTCAATCTTTAGTTATTTTTTCCAGGTTTTTTATTTGTTCTAATATTATGTGGTGAAGAGCATGAATTGGGGTCTACGGCCTCAGTACAAACCCTAACCCTGTTGCTTAAATATACAGTTGTATGCCTTTTTCAAGTTATTTTATGTCTGAGTATTTCAGATTTCTCATCTATAATAATTGCCTCATAGAATTAAAGAATCAAATGAGATAATGCAATTAAAGTACTGCTTTCTGGCATGGTAATAAATGCTCAGTAAACATCTACTAGTAATATGTTTTGTTTTTGTCATTAATTGTTTTAATTCTCTTTCTAAGGTGATAATATACATAATTATATGCAGCCTTTTTTTAAAAAAGTCATTTCCTTGGATTGTATATTCTAAGATAGAATTTACAAGTCAAAGGGTGTGATCAGTTCTACGACAAATTACTTTTTGCCCAGTTGATAACCTGGCTGAGAAAGGTATAATCTGGTGTGTCACCAACAGAGGAAGACTTCCTTTATGGTCCTGTCAGTATAAAATTGGAATGTATTTTTGCATACCTGACAATCTTCAGGTATTTTGTCTTGCATTTTTATAACTATGAGGAATTATGAGTATTTTATCACATTTGTTTTAAGTTTACTCCTGTTTTGTAAGCTATACCTTTATTATATATTTTCTCCAGATAGTTGCTTTTTAATTTTAATTCTATTTATTTTTATTATTTTGATATTTAAAATTTTTGTTATTGAACTCGTCAACTTTTGTCATGTATACTCTCTCCTGTTGCTTTAGTACCTGGAAAATTGTCATCTTTTTATAACTACAATCAATATATGGTTCTTGATAGTTTTTAAAACATTATTAAATAATGCTTTTTTCTTTCCCATATGGTATTTTACTTGGTTTTATATTAAATTTTTAAGAGATATTTGCTTTCTTTAGAATCTCTCCTATCTTCCAATAGTTATTTTTCTATTTTAACCCAATATCTTTCCATTTTATAATTACTCTTTATATTGTCTTTTAATATTTATTAAGGACTGTCTTCTCCCATCATTTTTTTTCCTTTCTAATTTATTCTTTGGTAAGAAGTCTTTATCGTTTTTTATACTTTCATATTTCTACATGCATTTTATTATTACTTTGAAATTTCACAAATATTTGATCAATGCCATACACATCCATGAATTGATTTAGGCAGGATTGACTCCTTACTGCATATAGCCTTTCCAACATGATACAGTACTTCATTCTTTTTCCTCAGGCATGTATGTGTTTAATTTTCCTACTTTTTATGTAAGCTCCATTAGAGTACTTGCCAAGAGTTTTTATTTTTATTTTTTTACGGTTGTTGAGTTTTATTTTATGTGTTTTTTGTTCCTGCATGAATTGATAGTGCAAACTTTTCTGCACATTTGTATGATTTTACTCTAGTAGTGTTTAGTAACCTACCAGAAGCATCAGAAGGTCGATGTTAGGAGTTTGTCAGACATGTGTCACAAAAGGGCAAGGAATAAGAACATAAAGAATAGACAAGATGTGGACCAGGAAATATAAACTATGTAGGAACATTAACACAGAAAGGGATTGGTAAATTCAGCTGAAGTTGAATTGGAAGCTATATGAGCATAATGGAAGAGAAGAAGACCAGGTGTGTAAAATTCTATCATTAATGAAGAAGAATGTCCTGAATTTCATAGCTGAGAGTTATGAGGAAAAGGTGTGAATCTCAGGAGCATTAGATTTCACAAAAGGGCAAAGAGTAATGCTTTGAAATAGTTTTGAGAAGTGAGGAGGAGACCAGACTTACCTTGACACTGATTTAAGTGGGATATGAGGGAACTAGTATTCTCTTTGAGAGAGCCATCAGGTCCTCAAGGGAGACGGGGAGTGCAGTAAGGAAAGTGGGGAAGATCTGTGGAGCAGGAGTCTTGAGATCCCAATGAAAAGATTTAAGGGAGAGAGAAGGAGTGAGAGAAAGGATGATAATATAATAGATTACCCTACTCTGCTCAATTATGTAAAAGGCAAGGTTTTTTATGAATAACCTACTTTCATATATTTTCATTGATACCTAGACAACATGTTTTGCTGTCTTATACTTATTTCTTTTTCAAATTTGTTTATTAAAACATAGGCAGTTTCTAGTTTATTATAGTTAAGCTCCAAAAGATTGTAAATTAGTCAGTGCAAATTCAGATAATTGGCAGGATTCCAGACTAAGCCACATAAAGCTATTTAATTCATTTTCTATCTGTGTCTGATACAGTGCTTAACACTTGGAAAGTTGCTCAGTAAATGTTAGTTCCTCTCAGTATAGAACTTAAGCCACTTTATAACTATATTTCTATGAGGAAAGATTTTAGAATTTAAATACAGTGAGAACAGATACTATCCTAGCTCAGTAATAATGACAATAGTAACTTATACCGTTTATTGATTTCTTAACTGTGTACTAGTTACTCTAAGTACTTTTAATATTAATTCCTTATTTAATGTTCAGTAATTCTATAGACATTGCTATTGCCATTTTAGAAATGAAGAAACTAAGACTAGTGTTCACAGGCAGTAAGTGATAGATCTCGCCGACTCTACTGAAGGTAGCAAATACATGCCACTCCTCTGATTTACCAATAGTCGTTACTAACCATCTCAGTACTTGTTCCCACTGAACGAGCCTCAGAATTCTTGTCAACACAGTGTTGCTGGCTGACAATATTCGTTGTCAGAGTCGGTATGCTAGATGTAACCCATTTACCCCTTTATTCAGTGGTCTCCTTTGCCACTAGTGGTGGCTCCTGTGTTTTAGAGAAAGATATCCAACAGGGCATGAAGCTAAAGAAGTTGATAGGTAGGATCCTCTGTAAGTCAAATTCTTGAAATAATTTCTCAGTTTCACCAGTTCCTTGTCACTCGTTGGTCTTTCTCCTAAGAATTTCATAGATAGCCTGCCTAAGACTGTGGTATAAGTAGATAGTGTAAGAGAGAATCTCAGATATTCCTTAGCCATTTGATCTTAGTAAAGAAGTTATTCTGAGCCTAATTTTTCTCATTTTAAAAAGGAGAAGTATCTATTTAACAAGATAACTTTAAGAACAACATAATCTGTAGTCCTTATAAGTTCCCTCACTCCCTAGCATATCCTAATAAAGTTGCTTTTCAGATCTTGTACTCTGATATTTTCTATTGGAGTGTTGTTGAAGTGTAGGTTGATACCCAGCAAATTGACTTCACAATCCACAAGTGAATTGAGACTTGCTGTTTGGAAAACTATCCTAATCTTATCATCTCCCTCGACATCCTCTTCCACCATTGTAAGCACCTACTTTCCTTCCCCCTGCTAATACCCGATCTCCGTGACCAAGGTTTTTCTCCATTACAAATTGGCCAACCCGTTGGACAGAACATAGATTCAGAGCTTTTCTCCTTGTTCTGAAAGATAGCATGTAGTACCTCTGAAATTTTCTAAGGTTCTTAATTGAAATTACATATAGTTTACTTGTTAGGAATGAATAAAAATGGGTGGTTAGAACAGTAGAAATAATCTTAGACTAAATGGGCAAAGAATATATTAATATAAGTACTATGGTAGATCCTTGGAGCGAGAGAGATGATTTATTTAAATTCAGAAAATTAACTAGAATTAAGTTTTGTGTGCATTTTTTAAAAATAAGAAAATGCCCAGAACCTCTAAGAAAATATGGAAAATTGCTATCTATAAATACTATAAGGGACTGGCAGTTGTAACTGGTGAAAAGAAAAGGAAAAAAAGCTGAAGGCATTGTGTCAGTATGCATTCCTTAAGTTATTTTGAGGGACCTAGTCCAAAGCTCAAAATTGCTTGAAATCTAGTGTTTTATTTTAATATAGGCTTTGCATCTTATACTATAAAATGTTTACTTTTTAATATGAATTCATTTTAAGTTACCATAAAATTGTTCACCAGTGTTCCAACTATCTTAATGATTAATGGGCCAGATGTAGAAATTGCACTGGGTATATAGAGTTCAGTAAATTAGGCTCAGTTGAAGAGAACTGAATCAGAGTAAAAAGTTTAGCATCAGTTTCTCTTCTCTTAGCCATGATGTTTAAAATCCCAGACTTACAGAAATATGTGACTACAACTGGCAATATAAAAATATATATATATATATTTACCAAGTTGTGTTAAGTTTATCGTTGAGAGGAAATGTATAGAATACTACTATATAATGTATCATTTTAGGCCAATTAAGAAATTTTCATAAATAAATCTTGCTAAAAATTCAAGTCGCTGAAAGGATGTCTGGCCCATTGGCCTATCCTTTTACTGTCATGGTTAAAATCTTGCCAGAAAAAAAGATTTAAAGAAATTTTTTTTAGCTGTCAGTTTTCATTTGTTATTATGTGTTAGTGAATTAAGACTCTACTCTTTCCGATGAACTTATTTTATCCAAGACTCAACTATTTAACTGCATTATCTTAGATGTTTCACACAAACATCATGCACATCAAACTTAGTGCATGCAAAGCTGGATTTATAATGTTCTCGCCCTCATCTAAGATACTAAAGCTTCCTAGCTGATTTTCCCATATCTACTCTTCCTTAGCTTTTCCCTTCCCATCCTCACAAATCAACCCATTCTCTTTACTTTTCTCCTTTAAAACTCTTCAGAGATGTTTAATTATGGATCTATCCTAAATCTTTACATAGCTTGCAAAGCCCTGCACTGTCTGGCCATCTGCTTTCTCTTCATATTTTGCCACTTTTCCCCTCAAAAACTAAGGAGTCTTCTTAAATTTCCTCCAGCCCTCTGACCGATGGTGTATTTACTCCAAGTATGGGTTCAAAGTATTTAAAACATTATTAACCTCATTCTGTACAACAAATGTGAAACCAGTTAGTACTGTAGGTTAGGATGTAAACAAATGTAGAGAAAATAAAAATTGAGACTAGTATTAAAATACTGAAGTTGTATATGTAGATGAAGTGTTTGACAACATAAATGACTGAAAGATGAAACAAATCATACAATATGAAAAGTATAGCACCCGAGCAATTGAAAGCAGTCAGCAAAAAAATAAATAAATAAATGATGAAATGGAATTACTTCAGCCACTTATGTGGCTCAATATCACATATGTGTATACCCCACATTAATATCAGGTGACTATTCAGGTATTATAAATGTAGGAGAATGCCAATAATCGTAATTTAATAATAGCACATATAGCTTTTACTATGTATCAGGCACTATCCTCAGTACTTTACATATATTAACCCATTTAATCCTAACAGCAACACTTGGAGTTAGGTATCACTATGTCTTTATTTTACAGATGAAAACAGAAGATCAGAGACGTTAACTTGCCCCAAGTCACGTAGCTAATAAAGGGTGGTGCCAGAATCTGAACCCAACAGTTTGGCTCTAGGGTCAGTGCTCTAATCCATGAGCTATAATGCCTATAGTTGATGTAAGAACTTTAAAAGGTAATGAAGACAAAACACGCATCATCTTTGAATACTTAAAACATCGGGGTTCATGATAGCACAGCAAGCAAAGTACTTTTAACATCTAAGGAACTCTCTATGGTATTTGTAGAGTTCATCAAGGCCAGGTAGAGAACAATAACCTCAATAAACTTAAGTCTTGCCCAAACTGGTCCATTTTGGAAAAGGCTACTTTTTTAGATTATAAGTCAACTTGAAGAAGAGGTGTCTGTCTGGTTTGGTAACACAGAAGGACTGATTCACCTTTCTATGTGGTGAAAATGGATGTGAAGGATGTAAGTTTAAACCCCTTTTAATTATTTTGGACTTAAATTAAAAGACCTTTCAACTTTTGAAACCTAATCTGTTCATAAGAAGAGGAGCTTCAGAATTGTTCTGTAACTTCCTTTGTTTTTTACTTAATAATGCATTCCTGAAATCTTTTCATCAGTTTTTTTGACAACTATAAAGTGTTTCATCGTGTGGGTGTACCATAATTTAGCATAAGATCGATTTCTCAATATTACTTTAAGAGCGACGTCATGGAATCAATGTTTATTTTATTCCTGATTATAAAATAAATATATTATGGACCTTAGACTTCTCAATCACAGATTTTAATTAAGACTCTAAGAAAAGAATGGTAAGTAAATGTCATATAGACATCTATAACTGTGGTTTCCAGATCCTGTTAACTTTGATTTCTGCACACTTACTAAGCCTTGATCAGCCTTAGAATTTTCTGAATTTAGTACTCGAGGCAGCCTCTGTCAGTCAGTTGGAGTTACTGTTTCAGGTGAAATCTATTTGTCAGTACTATATACTTTTTAGATTTATCGCTGCTTACTACTGGCTCACTAGTTGTGTTGGGGCTGTCAGGTTATGTCTGGGGAGCCTCAAAAACCACCCATGTCTGTCTCTGTTTTTCATAACGCTTCAAATCATTCTGTATTTTGTTCATTATCTTACAGTTTAATTAATCCTAAGGTTCATTCAAACCTCCAATTTACATCCCCATTTGAACATATAGTTTTAAAGTTACTACACTTCAAAAGGTAATTGCAGTATGACACTAAAATCAGTCAATCTCTCTCTCTCTCGCTCTCATACACACACACACACACACACAGAATATTTGGCACCTTTGTGTTAGTAGAGAATTTTACTGCAGTGAAAAATGGACCTAAACATATTCAACTGTATATAAACAAAACAATTGATAAAGCATTGTTATAGCTGAAAGTTAAACTAATTTTGGGAAGCTACTGTTTATTGGTATAATCAGTAGTTTTTGAAAACTTAATTTATAAGGTGACAAGGAAATAGGCCTTTGCAAGACCCAGAAGAAATCACTTTCTAATTCATATGAATTAGCACCTGTAGTTCAGTGAAATTAGCAATGTTCCCATTGCAGTAGAACTCCCCATTTATTTTTGTTTGCTTCTGAAATGCTAAAACTACTACCCCATTAACACATTTATGCCAAAAGTTATCATTTGTTACCTATCATTTTTTGTATATGATTTTTTATATAGAGATTTCATCAAAAATCTTAAGATAGACCAGAGAAGAAGGGTTCTGTTGAGTTTTGCTTGCACATATATATGACCCCCACCAAAAAAAAAAAAAAAAAAAAAACGCCTTTAGAAGAGTAAAATTTCAAATAACTTTTTTATCCCAAATCTTTGAACTTTTCAGGAAGATAGGACAATTTTATCTTGTACTTTAGAACAGTGATTCTCAAACTTTAGTGTCCATCAGAATCACCTGAAGGGTTTTGTTACACCCCTGACTGCTATTGCCTACTCCCGTAAGTATTGATTTAGTGGGTCTAAGGTTGGGCCCAAGAATTTCCATTTCTAACAGGCTCCGAA
Source organism: Macroglossus sobrinus (assembly GCA_004027375.1). Taxonomy (NCBI): domain Eukaryota; kingdom Metazoa; phylum Chordata; class Mammalia; order Chiroptera; family Pteropodidae; genus Macroglossus; species Macroglossus sobrinus. The sequence goes on along the minus strand of PVKZ01001522.1, from coordinate 345,246 downwards.
GTCATGCCGATGCTGGTACAGGAACCACACTTTGAGAACCACTGGTTTAGAGGAACCCTCAGCCCACCGAGATTATTACATAACCCATTTTTTTTAGAAACACAGATTTGTGGTTTTCCTTCTTTCTTTTTATCCCCTTGTGGTCAGAATGGAAGAGTAAATTGTGGAGGTAGGGGGTAGCTACATTTTATTAACTAAGACGAAAGGTATTTCTTAATATAAAGATAGGGGACAAGTTGATGAAATACTAGCTCTTGCCATTGGAGAGCAGTTTAATTATTGTAACTGTGATGTAGAAATTATTTCAAATTGGTGATTTATAGCCTTGAGTTTCCCTCTCTAGTGAAATATGACTTCTATTCTCTCAAAGGGTCTGTTAGAAAAATATTACATAAAAACAAGATGCTTCACTGGTAGTCAAGTTTTTTACAGGTAGGAGAGAGAGAGAGAGAGAGAGTGAGTGAACATGTGTGTGTGTGTGTGTGTTTACTTTTCTTAAGGATTTACAGAGAATACCACTGTCTTCAGTGTATCTCCTTAGTTCTTGTAGGAAGACGGTAATCAGGTCTTGGGGAACTAACATTTTTATCAGTAAAGTATTTCTCCTTAATTCAAGTGTGGATTGATAAATAATTATTTTAAATTAAATAACAACATGCCTAATTTTTTTGTTGCTAAACTTATTTATTGCCAGATAAACAGTGATTACCATTCAACCTACTGAATAATAGCCTTTTTTTTTTTTATATGTGTTCTTAGTACACTCAGAAGAAGCCTTGTTTTTATTGGCAACCTGTTATTACCGCTCAGGAAAGGCATATAAAGCGTATCGACTCTTGAAAGGACACAGTTGTACTACACCGCAATGTAAATACCTGCTTGCAAAATGTTGCGTTGATCTCAGCAAGTAAGTTTTTAAAATCTTTTCTAATTTTGTTCCTACTTACATTGTAGAATTTTGAATCAAATTCTTTTGATGGTTTAAAATCTGATTGACTCCGTTTCTCTCCTCTTTTTTGGTAGTAGAGATTTGTCTGTTTCAATAACTTTTGGAATGTTTATACTGTTGCCTACGGCATTATTATTTTTGTTATGAAAAGTTTTCATTGTTATGGTAATAAATAATAGAATTTAACTCTGGAGAAACTTAAGTTATAACTAATTCCTATCCAAGTGTTCTCTCCTTTCCTTTGCTTTCTTTGTTAGACTAATTGGAATAAGCCTGAAAACCTATTTACCAGTTCACCTGAGATTAATGCTCCCTTGTATCTTGGCAGTTGTGTAATTATTTGCCCTTCAAGATTATTCTGTTTGGGAGCCACTGCTCTTACCCCTTTGAAGCAATGGAGAATACTTCTTTTGCATCTTATAATTATAAAACCAAATCAGCTGTCCCAGTTCTGAATCTGGACGTAGTTAGAGGTATCGGTAGTTATGTTCTGTTAAAGCCTTTTTCTATGTTGTAAGAGGTAGAATAATGGTAAAAGTAATAGATAATTGTGAAAGCCTGTATGTGTATTTACTTTGTAGGTTTACAGCAAAAAGATAAAAATAAGTCTCATAAAGTTGCGACAGTTCAATAAATATTTCATTTGTCCAGTGTCTAATTGATGACTTTTAAATTAAAGCTAGCTACAGTATCTATAACATTTGTTACTGAATTACTTTTACTCCAAAGATTCTAATGTTAAATTCTGAAAACTCTAACTAATTTACCAGTTTCTTAAGCCAATTCTTAAATTAGATATTCTTATCTCATAAAAATTTATAGTTTTTAAAAAAATTCCACTGACAGTAAAGGAATTTTAGATATTAAATTTGATGTATAAATGCACTTGAGGGTTTTCTACATGGTGATTTGGGGAAAACTTCAAAATAAAAACCATTATAAATTCTGATATGCTAAAAATATATACCGAAGTCAGGCAGATTTTTTTTCTTTGGGGAACTTTTGTGATTTTCTATATCAAGGAAACATAAATGACAAATAAGAGATGAAGTGGTATTCAGGTTTCATTTATAAACCTAAAAATGACTGAGGCCATAAGTATATCATTTTTAATTAAAGTAATTTAATCTTACTTAATTTGCTTACAAATTTCTGTTTTAAGGAATTATAGAACTAAAAAGGGTCACCACATCTATTAATGAAAAATCATTCTTATTCCCCGCCCCAGTATAATGGTCTTCCCTTTCTTTTGATATGAGTAACGTGTATGTTGTTCAGAGGAGACTTGTATATACAGAGACTAAATTTAACTGATTATATTTTTAAAGGCAAGATGGAATTTTAAGATTGTAAATGCCCAGTGTCCCAAATAATTCTAAGTACAAATTTATTTGGGATTCTAAAGGTATCATAAAATTTTTACTTTACCTATCTCTCTAGTAAGAGGTTCATTGGTAATGAAGAATGTCTTTACACTCAGATCCTTTTTATATTGACTTTTTTTTAATCTGTAAATTTGTGTTTTAAAGGCTTGCAGAAGGGGAACAGATTTTGTCTGGTGGGGTGTTTAACAAACAAAAAAGCCATGATGATATTGTTACTGAGTTTGGTGATTCAGCTTGCTTTACTCTTTCATTGTTGGGACATGTATATTGGTAAGTAATCATTCGAATTGCCAATACTAGAATGCTTGTGGTTTTAAAAACCTATGTTGATCTGTGTTTATCACACAGCACTTGGCTGAGTAGTACAGTCTTCTAGTTCCAGGACCTTGTTGAACCTGTGAAATAGTAGAGATATTGGTCCCATTTTTGACCAATTTTTGATAATAGCTACAGCAGCACTACCTAGTAGTTGAGTGTGCATGTGGGTTTTTTTTTTTTTACCTTGGTTGAGGAGACTATCTTCATGTGATCCACTGAGGAAAAGAAGAGAGTGAAATTTTTTCTCTAATATTAGATATCACTGCTACTCCTTAGAAAGAGACTTGAAGGCAAGTTCCAGTAATTAGCAGTTCCCATCTAATGTCTCAGTAATGATTTTGAAGTGTGTTAGAAAGATAGTTCCTTCATTGGTAGTTAAAATTTAACAGTGGTTTTGGAAATAATTTTGAAATTTATTCACATTTATTTAAATACAGTCTTTAAAAAGCAAGTGAGAGTGAATTCAGAGTTATCACTATGATAATATTTTTCTCACTGATTTTTATTCTGGCATACTCTTTGAGCTGGGGAGTAGGAGTGGAGATATAATTAGGTAACAGGAATTGTTTGCCCTTGGGAATATATCACACATCATAAGTTGCATATCATGGGAGAAATGGCTGAGGATTGCTTATCTAAAGGATTAGGATAGCAGCTATTTTAAAATAAATTGAGGCAGGTTTAATAGTAGTTTTTTTAAAAACCTTGAAAATGTCTTTTTGAATAGAATAAATGATTTAGCTAAATCGGGGAGCTCATTTTCAGATGACATCACTCTTGAGAATGGGAGTAAGTAAATATATAATATCAATCGCTTATCTTAATTAAAGGACTTAGAGTAATGAATTTAGTTCACGCAACTATGATTCTTGACATTTATTTAAGAAACTTTGAGATCCATCTGCTGTTATGGCTAGATACAGTACTTGGCGCTAGGAATGTAAAGATAAATAACACAGTCCCTGCCCTCAGAGTTTATAATAGAGGTGCTAAGCAGTAAACAAAAGTTGGTAAGTTTTTATCACAATGAAAGCACTGCTATAAAATTTTAGCAGTATTTTGTTCAAATGAGGGAATGTTGAATACCTGCCTGCTTAAGAGGAGGGATAAGATGGTAAGTAGGAAAGACTTGATAAAGTTTTATTTCTTTGAATTCTCAATAATAAAACTAGAAACTAGAAAATTAATTAGAAAATGGGCAAAATACACTTTACTCTAGAGGATATATGAATAGTAAAGAAGTACATGAAAAGATGTACCAAATCATTAGCCATTAATTTAAGGAAAGGCAAATAAAAACCACTATTAGAAACCACTGCATACATATTAGAATGGCTAAAATAAAAACTATCATCAACAATACCGAGTCTCATGGACGTGGACAATAGACTAGTGGTTACCAGAGGGAAGGGGGAAGGTTGATGGAGTAAAGGGGGTCAAATATGTAGTGACAGAAATAAATCTAACTATAGGAAGTGAACACAGTGTAAATATATATATGCCTTACTATTAAAATGTACAGCTGAACTTACTGGATTTTGCTAACCAATGTCGCCATAAAGAAATGAGTTAATTAAAAAAAAAAAAAAAACCAAGTCCTGGTGAGGATGCAGAGCCATGGGATTTCTTATATATTGCTGATGGGAATGTAAAAGACAGCAGCTTTATCTGTGAAAGCCCAAAAGTGAAGTCAACCCAAATTCAGTGGGTGGAATGGATTAACAAACTACATACAATGGACTACAATTCAGCAATAAAGCAGAACAAACTATTGATAAATACAATAACTTGGATGGATTTTAGGTGCATTACGGCAAATGAAAAAGCCAATTGCAAATGTTTACATACTAAATGATTCCATTTATATAGCATTGATATGAGAAAATTATAGTGATAGAGACAGATCATTAGTTCTCAGAGGTTAGAGTTAGGGTGAGATTGTGGCTATAAAGAGGTAGCTGAGGGAGTTTCTTTGGGATGTTGAAATAGTTCTATATCCTGATTGTGGTGGTGGTTATACAAATCTATACAGTTATAAAACTATACAGAAATAAAGAGTGAATGATAAACTGCTAAAATACAAATGAAGTCTGTAGTATTATACTACTGTCAATTTCTCAGTTTTGATAATTATACTATGGTTATGTCAGATTTTAATAAGGGAAGCTGAGTATAGGGTACCTGGGAACACTACTATTTTTGCAACTTCTATGAGACTAAAATGTTTTCAAAATAAAATCTAATAAAACAAAATAAAGTGTTCAAATTAAAAAAAATGCTGTATATGTATTACTAATTACTTTAAAGCAAGATTATAAAATATTTTTGAAGCTATAGTTGAGTCAGGTCCTGACCATGAAGAAGGATGGTGTTTTCTCCCCTTTTCAGAGGATTAAGGATGAATTTTTTTTTTTAATTCTTTGTAAAGATTAAAAGCTTAAATATCCAATGGGAGACAACCCTGCTCCAAAAACTGGCTTTGCGTTTCAACTATCGCATGCCTGTCCTGTGACCAAAATTGTACCCAGTAATCTAGATACATAGGTGTTATATATAGTTTTATAGCTACAGCTTGTTAGGTTATCTTATTATTTTCAGTATTTTGGTGGATACTTTATTGGTCTTTTTGTCTACAATAGCACATCAGACTTCTATGTTTAGGACACAGCTGATTTAAGTCTAGTTTTTAGATTAATCTGTTTCTTCCCAATACCCTCTAAATAATTATTTATCCCAATTATTTAGGAAACTCCTAAATATGTTTAGGACACAGCTGATTTAAGTCTAGTTTTTAGATTAATCTGTTTCTTCCCAATACCCTCTAAATAATTATTTATCCCAATTATTTAGGAAACTCCTTTCTGGGCTTTAGTAGAAAGTCCATCTAAAGTTGGAATACTCTAAGCAGATTAATTTTTTAAAAAATCTTTTTCCCTTTTTATCTCTCTATTAAATGAATAATTAGAGATTTATTTCCCAAATTAGATTGCTATAATTCCACCTGGCTTCTTCACCAGCTAGCTCTTATATTTATACATATATCCATATCTATCTCTATGTGTATCTAATATATGTGTATCTAATCTTAGCAGACACTAATTTTGTTTTAAATTTCTTCTATTTTATGGTCTGTTAATCAGATTATGGCTTATAAAAATTAGCCTTGCCAGCTTATCAAAGTGGAAAAGAATTTTCCTTTTGCTAAAGTAAAAAGAAAATAAAATTTAGATAATACTGGAGAAGAGGATTTTCATCACCAAAGATCACCTGATACATTTTCAGAATATTTTTCTTTGAACAGATTGTTTTATCTTTGCTTAAATCAGTTTGTCCACCACTCTGGCCATTAAATAATTCATGCACTCTATTTAATGCATCTTTAAAACTTATTAATAAAAGTGTTAGTTTTATGTTACACCATGTAAGCAAAGGCTAAATAAAAGAAACGAGGGGACTATTAACATGAATTAGTTTAGGTGAGAAGCAGTTAGAACTCTTGGAAGCTTAGGAGACTCCTCAAACATTGAGATTTCACTGTTATTTTCCTTTTCCTGGCCATATGCTAAAAGTTCCCAAGCAGTGATTTGCCACTTTCCACTCCTGTTACTTTGAAAAGTATGTCTCCTCTTCATTTCCTATTCTTGTTACCCTTTAATCCTTGGTAAATGATTACATAATTCTTGTGACAATTACTTTTCCATTAACAGGTTTCATAGAAAAAGTTTTAAGTGTAGACTTGATAAAACTTATTTATATATTCTGAAAGTCTACTGCCTGCTCTTGTTTCCCTCTTTGTCCATGTGTTTATTGGATCAAATTAGGCAGGTGTAGGAAGCTAGATATCCATCAGCTGGTGGGACTTTCTTATCTTTAGTACATCATTTATTCTAGTTTCTGCTCACTCGCAGAATTTGGAAGTAAGGCAAACTCATATCCAGTTCCCCAAGGAGGCCTTCTTTCCAATTCTCTGAGATTATACTGATAGCACATAAATAGGTTATATGTTTTAGCTGATAGTTTCATTTCAGGGTTCTTTTGAAAACCTTGGTTAGATGCCATCTAGTCCTCCATAAAACCTTAGAGTTTTGTAATTGCTGTATCTTAATTTTTTTCCATTAGACAATGAAGAATTTCAGCCTCAGACCAGGTGATTAATATTGTTTTCCTGAAAGCTCCAGTGAGTCTTACTAACCCTCAACCCCGTCCTCCCTCCCATTTAAAAACTAAGGATGTAACAATGCTTGTCTAATAATTTCCAGATTGTTCCAAGAACATTGTAATATTCAAGAACACAGTCATAGTTTATTTTGTTATCATTCCTTTTGGTTACTATACTGTTTACTTTCACCTGACTTTTGACATGAAGTGCTCTAGGTAATAGAGATTGGAGGATGATAAGAAGGGGAAATTGGTGGTCTAGGGAAGCCTCAAGAGTGTTCTCAGAACTTTATAAGACTTATCAAACATTTCTTTATAATAAGTGATTTGGATTTTGTAGCTTGTCTAATCTCTTTGTTTGTCTTCACAGCAAGACAGATCGGCTTGCCAAAGGATCAGAATGTTACCAAAAGAGCCTTAGTTTAAATCCTTTCCTCTGGTCCCCCTTTGAATCATTATGTGAAATAGGTAGGTTTGTAGAGGTGGCATGGGGAGGGTTCCCCCATTTCCTCTTCTTTTTTATCCCCCTGCTTAATTTTTGAAAAGTGATACAAATTATCCATAAGAAAAATATTTTTCAAAGCTAAAGGTTGTTAAAATTGAGGTAAAAAATAAGGTAGAATCATGTTTCAGGAATAATGTGGCTTCTCTTGTGTCCTCTAGAATGAGTTGTATTATGAGTATAACACTAGCCAAAACAAAATACCTTTCTGGATAAGAAATAAATAGAATCCTCAAAGCAGAAACTATGATATAAATAAGACCTGCAAAATATGGGGAAAGAGTGTCTCAATGTACATGCTCTAGGATGCATAAAGGATCATTTTAAAACACTGTCATGTCTGTGTACGTGGAAATGCTTAAAACTTTACTGTACTATCTGCTGGTTTTCAACTCTACCCTCACTTCTTACCTTGAGCAAAATGAGATCTGGATCTTTGCTTTCTGCCGTAAAACAAAAATCTGCATTTTCCTGTGACTTATATTTAAAATCAGTGTCATTGCAGTTTTATCTTACGGGTAAACATACAGCTTTATCTTAGAAGTAAATTTTTGTAGTAAATTGATGGATGGGCTTTGGGGAAGTAAATTTGATAAACTGAAACAGATAGGAGAACTTTAAAACTCTGGTTAAGGACTTATTTCTACTGATTTATGCATACTTGAAAAAAATTAAATTAAACCTCAGTTCCTCAGAACTTTTTTTTTCCCCCTTCACAGGTGAAAAGCCAGATCCTGACCAAACATTTAAATTAACATCTTTACATAACTTTAGCAACTGTCTGCCCAACTCCTGCACAACAGTAGTATCTAATCATAATTTATCTCACAGACAGCCTGAGACAGTTCTTACGGAAACACCCCAGGACACAATTGTAAGTGTATCATATACTAGTGTTCAAAATATCATGAAAACGAAAAAGAATGATCTGAACTAAAAAATGTATTGTAAATGACATGGTAGAAATTTTCTGTTTCAGGAATTAAACAGACTGAATTTAGAATCTTCCAATTCAAAGTATTCCTTGAATACAGATTCCTCAGTATCTTATATTGATTCAGCTGTAATTTCACCAGATACTGTCCCTCTTGGAACAGGAACTTCCATATTATCTAAACAGGTTCAAAATAAACCAAAAACTGGTCGAAGCTTATTAGGAGGACCAGCTGCTCTTAGCCCATTAACCCCAAGGTAAGACAAAAGATAGTTTAAAATGTGCTGTAATATTAAATGATCTTATAGTAATTCATATTATTAGTAATATAAATTAATATGAACAACTTCTAAATCCTTATTGAAATAGAGGCATTTGATAAGTCAATACTGGATCTGTTCTGTTTTCAGAAAATGACGTAAAAAATAGTACCTATGATAAAAAAAAATTAAATATTGGAGAAAATTTAAAACTCTTAAATATACCTTATTTAGTTAGTGTATACATTAAAAGATATTGTCTTTATGGCTGTGTATCAGTGAAGAGCAGTGAACCTCTTGAAATGTTGAATGCCTATGATAATAATCAGAGCTACAGCAGTGGTTGTTGTTAAAGTGCTGGTTTCCAAAACATGGAGGAAGGAATGACACCCATCAATATGAAATATTTTGTCAAAATAATTAGATGTATTTATATGTATAAATGCAGGAACCCAGCCCAGAGGATACATATTCAAACGCATCTAAATAAAAAGTTATATGCTAGACCAAAGCCAGAGATCTACTAAAATAGCATAACCATGGGATTACAACTGAATCCACAAATGAATCAGTGGTCTCTAGAGACATTTTTTCTGTAGTAGCATCTAAATCCCGTTAATTCCAGGAATTTGAAGTAATTTGATCATTTGGAACTTAGCCTTTATAAAGGCCGCTCTTCTTTATATCTGGTAAATCTCCTGAGATCAGAGTTACTGCTCAATTTAGTCTTGTTTCATTGTTTTTTTTTTTTTTAATTTTAGTTTTGGTGGGTGGAATAGTCTACATTCGCAGCTTATTTTTAATCTGCCCCTTAGATCCTCACTGCCCCCAAGACTGATTTGCCATTCTCTTCCTTTTAGACCTTCTAATTTAAGTATACTGCTGCTTTATATATGCCTTGATGACTTTTTGACACCTTGATTTCAACCTCTTCTCAGTTTTGGGATTTTGCCATTAGAAACCCCAAGTCCTGGAGATGGATCCTATTTACAAAACTACACTAATACATCTTCTGTAATTGACGTGCCACCCACCGGAGCCCCTTCAAAAAAGGTATTTTCTATGTAACATAGTTTGGGTATTGATGAAAGAAATTCATTTAAAGTTCCAATCTGTTAAAGGAATTTTAGGGAGACTCTACCTTTATATAATCGTTGTTGCCTTAGAGTTATTGATCTGAATGTAAAAGAAGGTTATCATTGTCATAGCCTCCTGCTTATAGTTGGAGATACAAAGCTGGTTGCTCTTTTGGCTACATAAGATTATAACTCCCAAGTATAGTTTATTTCAGCGTAGCATATTCATATTTTTACTTTTAATTTCCTTTTTTTATAAAATTAAGATTGTTTCTTTGACTATAAATAAGAAATTATACATGCCATCATTTTTACTTGTCCTTACCACAATTTGTTTTTAATTATACGAACATTAAAATGAAAAACAAAGATTGATTCACATAAAACCAGCTATTTCTGATAATAAAATTTTTATGGTGTATCCTAATAGATGTGTAGTAAATTTATAGTAAATATGTAATAAAATGAAAAATACTTGACAGTATTCTTAAAAATATATTGTAACAAGTTTTGAGGCTCTTTTTATAACGTTCTTTTATCGTGGTCTGTGGCAGTAGAGGCCAGAGTGCCATTTGTTTACAAGATACCTGTGGTGCAGAGTTATCTTCTGTGAGAATTAAATTAGGTAATGTGTGTAAAATGCCAGTTCCCAAGCTTAATAGATGTTTAAGAAATGGAAGCTAAATAAGTCTTACTAGTCTAGTATGTGGAATGACTAATATAGTCCCCTTATGTTTCCAGAGACATGTTTCATCTTGTTGTTTTTACTCTTTTACTTCCTTAAAGTCTGTAAAATACGGTTTTCTATATCAGCTCCTTAATCATTGATAATAGGATAATAGAAAGAGCAGTAAAAAGGGACCACAAAGTAGTTAACGTGTATATTATTTTAAATGTGGTTTCTAAAAGTTGGCAACTACCTGCTATTATATTGTTATGGGAGTTAACTATAGTTGTGGAAGTTATTATAGTTATGAGGAGGCATAGTAGCATGGTAGGGGAAATAAGCCAAAACCAGGCAAACCATATCAATCAAGGACAACTCAGGCAATGAAGAGGTATATGATTTCATTGCCCAGGTAATAAAAGCCACTACTGTCTCATCCTCTGCTGCCTGTGTTCTCCTCTCAACCTATTACAAGATATTCTTAGAAAAGCTGTACTTTTAGGTCTACATGCAGTATCAACTCAAAATAGCAAACCGAATAGTGAGCGCAGTACATAGTTCTTTGTTAAATAAGGAAGGGCCAATATTGACTTTAAGTTTTGTCCCTTGAGTGAATGTAGAAGGAAAAGGAGGAAGGAGTATAAAGTTATATTTTGAGGTGGTGGTAGATTAGGTGAAAATATTCAGTGGATAGTTAATCATAGAGGAAAGAATATGGCCTAGTGATAGAAATAATTAAAGCTGTTAAAATGGCCAGCTCTCCTAGGAAAAGAGAGAGTAGTTAAGGAGTACAATTCGTGGAAGGAAGAGGTGTTAGCAAATGAAATGGTAAGACAAGTAATAAAGGTTCTATACTATTCTGGAAGTTATACATAAGTTTCAAAAAGAGGGAATGATCAGTGATGGTGAGTGTAGGAAAAGCTATCATAAGGCTTTCATATCTGATGAAAAATGATTATTAGTATTTATTTGTAATGTACAGTTTGAGAATGATGTATAGTGACTGTGAAAGTAGCAGTTAAGTTTTGAAGAAAATTATCTGGTAGTAAAAAATTTTTGAATATCTACTAATACAATAGTCATAGATCACTTTATAGTGAAGATAAGTGAGAAAATGAATAAAAATAAGGTGATAAATTAGAGAAGACAGACAGTTTTCTTTCCTCCTCCAAGGGAGGAGAGACTGGTTAATGAAAGATAGGATACACTGGAAAGAAATGTTAATTCTAAGAGCAATATCCTTAGAATTTGGAAAATAATTGGATAAATTTTTTTTTTATATATAGTCCTCTGCTATAGGTTTTCCCCACTATCCGAAAGTAGAGTATTCATGAAACCTTTGTAAGCCAAACTGGCTTAAAGCAAGAAACAGTTACCATTAATTTATTTGGAAAAAATTTGAGCATTTCCAGACCCCAAATTCAGCATATGTACAATGTCTTTATTTTGTTCACCAGGATTAAAACACTTAATTACATCCAGTTTTTCACTAAGCATAATTTCTTAACGAGCTCTCTTAGGCTCTTCTGATACTTTAGGACACATCTTGTAATAGATGCACAAAATTAATCGAGATAAAGCACAGATGCTCACGGACACATTTCAAAACCATGGTAGCCGATGCTGAGATGCTGAGTGTAATTCCCAGAGAGGGAGCTTAGCGATGCTGCTGTCATGCTGGGGCACACGATGCCTCTGTACCAGCTCGCTGCAAAAAAGACGCTAAACACTATTTGCTTTCCACCGTTTTTCATGAAAGGGAAGATCCTCTTCAGGTTTCTTTTGGTTAGCAAAAACAGGTACTGCTGTAGGTATTTTGTAAAAGCAAAATAGTGTAACACGAACTTTCAAAAAGTGGGTGATACCTGTATAGAACTGTTTTTACTAAGGGCCAAAGAATTATAAAATATTGTATTATTTTTATGTATACTAAGTTAAATCATAAATCTTGAGAATATAATTATCTTAAAATTCTTCAGCACTTAGCCCCAGCTGGAAAAGATATGTAATAAATTGCTTTCAGGAAATTTGAGCCTTTTTTAAGAAACTAAAGTGAAAGATGAAAGGTTAGGATAAAGATAAAAATACTAAGGTTAAACTATGGAAGTAGTCTGATGCTCATTCTTATATAACATTGATAATGACATTAAATAGTTCGTGTTTTCAGATGACAGTGTATGTTATGAAGTCTTGCACACATTGGGGAAAATGAAGATGGAAGCAGCACAGAGTCTTATCATTTATAACACAATTTATTTATAATTCATAAACCTTAGACTTTTTGTGTTTTACAGTCTGTTGCCAGAATCGGCCAAACTGGAACAAAGTCTGTCTTCTCACAGAGTGGAAATAGTCGAGAGGTGACTCCAGTTCTTGTTGCACAAACACAAAGTTCTGGCCCACAAACAAGGTATTTGTTATGGTATTTGATATTGTTCAGTTTTTCTTGCCTTAACATGGTTATATTTCAATTTAGGCTGGTTTTGACTCTCCCAAGAATTCTAGAGTGACTATTATACATTTTGAGTTTGTCAAATTTGAGATTTCTAACTTATTGAAAAGACTAGTGTAATTTTTAGTTGAGTATTATAATGCAAATCAAGACAAGAATTAGTTAAAATGTTTTTTAGTTTACTCTAATTGTCTCATGAATTTGTTTAAACTGGGTATTCTGAACGCTTCTCCAAAATAATTTTTTTATTTACACGACCTTCTCCATTGGTCAATGTATATTTTATACATTTTTATAAACAGATGATAAAGTTAATCTTCCAGTAAATCTTCAAATAATGAATTTATTTCAATACAGAAATGGTGTTAAATAGAATTTATTTTCCTGTTCAAGGACTCAAAGCTAAATTATAGCTAATACTTTAAAAGATACAACTCTCTCTCCTAATATAGTGAACATGTATCATAAGCCTTAAAACAGCCACACATGTGCATATACCTTGACTATAGAAAAGTCTTCAATATTTCTAAAATGTCAAGATGGTGAGTGTCTTCATGAGTGCCAGGTTGAAGATAGGTGACAGTAATTTCCCGGGGCTCTGTAATGAGGAGCCTGAGACCTCCTATAGAGCAATGTGATATAGGCTGAATATATGCTAATCCTAAAGAATATTTAAACAATTTATTGAATTATACATTTTACCTAAAACTAAACAAATTATATATATAAATAATGAGCATCAGCCAGTAATAATTTTGTGGTGTTTGTATTACTGATTCCATTTTCTCTCCTTTATTGCCTATGTTAATTCCTTATAGCTACCATAACAAAGCATTACAAACTGGATGGCTTAAAGCCAGAGAAATTTATTTACTCACAGTTCTAGACACTATAATCCAAAATTAAGGTTTTGACAGGGCCATACAACCTCTGAAGCCTCTAGAGGGGGATCTTTCCTTTCTCTTTCAGCTTCTGGTAGCCATAGGCATTCCTTAGATTGTGGTAGCATAATTTAGTATCACCCTCTGTCTCCATGTGGCCATCTTCCCTGTATGCTGTGTGCAGATTTACCTCTTCTTTTAAAGACATCGTACTATTGAATTAGGGACCACCCCAGTGACCTCATCTTAACTTGATTATAGCTGCAAAGACCCTATTTCTAAATAAGATCACATTCACAGGTCCTGGGGGTGAGATGTTCAACGTATTTTTTTGGAGATACAATTCAACCTATAACATTGCTTTATTAAATAGTTACTCTTTATTTTGTCATCCTGAAACTGTGGGGGTCCACTGTGAGTCACTTCATTAGCATAAACTCAGGTGTGGTTCCAGGGCCCACCATTAATAATAAAGACATTCCTATCTCTTGGGAAACTGAGGATTTAGAAGCTTCCTCCTGAGAACCTGGGACAGAGACAAGGTAAATCCTTTATTATACAACACTCAAATACCTGCACTGGTAAGTTTCAACTGAAGACTCTAAGGAAGCCTCCTACGGATCTTTGCTCTCTTTTTAGCTTTTTCTTTTTGGGTACCCTGACCTGCAAATTCTAGCTGCCTTGGCTTCTCTGAATTCTCAGCACATGGAGACCACTGAGCTCTGTTTGTGTTCTTTCCTGGGCTGCATCCTCAGAACTCTTCAGGCATGTGCTGCCTGCTATCCAATGTCTGAAAAACATTGTTTCATATATTTTGTTCAGTATTACAGTTTAAGATGAGAAAATAAATCTGGTCCATATTACTTCTCATAATTGGCAGAAGTCTGCTATTTAAAAGATTGTGGGTTTTTTGTTTGTTCGTTTTTGGGTTTTTTTAGAGGTGGTTAGAATAACATAGTACTCTCAGCTAAATCACCCAAGAAAGTTTATGTCATCATTTTCTACACATATGCTATCCTCTAAAAATCGTTTCTATAATCATTCCAGGGCATTTTTTTAATAACTACTAGGACATTCCATATTTTATTACAAAGTCATAAAATGATGTAATTTATAAAAACTTTGTTTAAAAAGTGTCTAATATAACCTGCACACATTCACATTAGTAAGTGGAAGAGTCTGATTACAAATCTGAAAAGTCTGATTCTGGTGCACACACCTTTCATTGTCAAATTCCTAGTTAAACAGAGGCAGTCTATCAAAATATACGTGTTTTATACGCTATAACCAATGTTTCGAACTCAGTATCCTGCTTCATTTTTCTGGTGCCTTTCAGACTTAGAGCCTTTTTTTTTTCCTTTTTGTCAATCGCCCTTTGGAGCTGACAGAACCTATTGAAAATTATAAAATAGAAAGAGCTTGTCTTCTTTAACTCCCTACCTCCACAACCCTCTTAACTATTTTCACTTCTATCCCAAGATTGATATGTTACTTTCCTTTAGGCTTCTGTCTGTTTAAAGCAATCTCAGCATTTTTTCAGCTTGTTCTGCATATAAACTGATCCATGCTAGGAAGTTATTCCCTCCCACTTCTCAGAAAACTTTTTTCTATAATTAGGTAATCTTATTGACAAAATATAATTCATATTTGTTGTATAAATGACACATAACTCTTCCTAGTAAGTAAAGAAAACTGAGTTAGTTTCTGGAAAAGGTAAAACTATGGAGAGAGTATAAAATCAATGGGTGCCAGAGGTTGGAGGGAGAGAGTGAATAGGCAGAGCACAGAGGATTTTTAGGGCAGTGAAAATATTCTGTATCATACCATAATAATGGGTACATGCCATTATACATTTGTCCAAACCCATAGAATGCACAAAAACAAGAGTGAACTCTAATGTGACCTGTGGACTTTGGATGATTATGACGTGTCAAGAGCAGGATCATCAGCTATGACAATTGTCCTACTCTGGTGGGGAATGTTGATGATGGGGGAGGCTGTGCATGTGGAAGGGCAGAGAATACATGGGAAGTCTCTGTACCTTCCCCTCAATTTTGTTGTAAATCTTAAACTGTTCTTTAAAATAGCCTTAATTTGAAACTTTATTATTATAAAAAATTAATTGTTCAACCCAAATGACCTCACTTGCTAAAATCCCTACGTTGTGATTCTGCCTTTTAAAAGGATTAAGGACAACCTGGGTATTTCTTTATGCACTGGTCAGCATCTTTTTTCAGTAACTTCTTTGACCCAAACTCAGGTAACTTAGAATTTCCCATAAACTGTATAAACTGTAAATAAATACTTTACTCCATAGACTCTCCTACTCTCAATTAGATAACTTTAGGTTTTAAGTTTACTTGCTTTCTAAGAGTGGAGTTCTTGTATCTTAAGAGATTGCCTTTAAAGTAAAAAATGTATCCAAGAGATTGTTAGATTCCTTTTGCTCTATAAACCTTGATGTGTCTATTTGAATGTACAGGGAAATAAATTCTCAAGTATCAGTTGTTCTGGTGGAATTTGTTGGCAAATATCCCTGCATTGAGACTCTGTGTCCAACTGTCTTTTTTCTCTAATTTGCTATAGTTGCAAATGAGAGCTAGCGAAAATTGGTTTATAGATGTGTTTACCATTTATTGACCTAGAATTTTCATGTGGATTGTTTTAAGTCCAAATTAGCAATTTCAAATAGAGAGAAGAACTATAATAATCTTCATCATTTTATGGTAACACAAATAGTTTTTAAATCTGCATTTTCATAGACGGATGAGAAAAGTACTAACCAAACTCAACTTTAGAGTGCAAACATTCAGTTGAATGCATATTTTTCAAACTACCGAATTGAAACGATAGTTAATAAATGGAGTTTTCTAAAGTCTACTTTTTTACTTACTTGAGGAATCTAAGAAACAAAAAGAACTAATTGAAAACAGACTCACAAATATACAGGAAAATCTGGTGACGGCTAAAGGGGCGGGGAGTTGGTGGGTTGGGAGAAAGGGCTAAAGAAGTACAAATTCATAGTTGATAGATAGTCATGGGGATGAGGAGTATGGCATAGGGAATGCAGTCAGCAGTAATGTAATGGCTAGGTGGAGAGCCAGATGGGTCATAGAGTAATCAGAGAGATTGTTTCATAAAACTATCTAAATGTCTAACCAATGTACTGTATACTTGAAAGTAATAATAAAATAAAAAGCTAAAAAATGTCTACTTTTATCATTTTTTTTAGTACAACACCTCAGGTATTGAGCCCCACTATAACATCTCCCCCAAATGCACTGCCTCGAAGAAGTTCACGACTTTTTACTAGTGACAGTTCTACAACCAAGGTAATTTAAAGATTTCTGCATGTCACATTTACCTAATGCATCCCCCTCTAAAATTTCTGGTCATTGATGACACAATCTCTATTAAGTAGATTAGGTGACTGTTTAAAACTTTTTTAATTTGGAGGGTCATCCATAACGTTTGTAAATTTTCTCAGTCCTTTAAAAAATACTATTGTTGAAATGACAAAATTATGGTGGAATGCAGATCAGTGATTATTAGGAGTTTTAGGGTCGGGGGACGTGTGACTATGAAAGCACAGCAGAAGGGAATTTCTTTGTATTTTAGTAGAACAGTCCTGTATCTTTATTGTGGCAGTTGATTACACTGTGATCCAAACATGATAAAATCCATAGACCTGTGCACACCTAAAAATATCAGTGCATTTAAAAACTGATGAAAGCCAAATAAGATCTGTAGTTTGGTTGATAGTATTGTACCAATTCCAATTTCCTGGATTTGATGTTACACTATGATTATATCAGATATTATCATTGGTGAAAATTGGGGGAAGAGTAAATGGAAATTTTCTGTGTTCTTTGCACATTTCTTTACACAATTGGAGCGCCTCATTTTGCGTCTGGTAAATTTTCTTGGTCCATTGACAAATATAGACAGTTTTTAACTCTGACATATACAGATTAACAGTTTTATGTCATCAAATATGATGCTCTGAGACAATTAGGTAGTATTGCATCCGCTTATATTCTTATTTTTAAATAATAAATGAAAGGGATATAATTTCAGGAAAGAGCAATATTTAATGCTTATTTACTTTAAATGTTCTATTAATATGATTTATTTTTAGAATTATTGCTTTTGAAATGAATGACTTTAAAGACTTGTCTTTATAAAATTTCTTCTGAGAAAAATATACATCGGTAAAGACTGTGCATTTATTCGTATGTGATATCTGAGAAAGGGTTGGGGGAATGTCTAAAATCCACGAGTGTAACCCGTGCGGGGCTTTCCTGCTTTTTATAGGAGAATAGCAAAAAATTAAAAATGAAGTTTCCACCTAAAATCCCAAACAGAAAAACAAAAAGTAAAACTAATAAAGGAGGAATAACTCAACCTAACATAAATGATAGCCTGGAAATTACAAAATTGGACTCTTCCATCATTTCAGAAGGAAAAATCTCCACAATCACACCTCAGATCCAGGCATTTAATCTACAGAAAGCAGCAGCAGGTCTGTTTTAAATGTTTAATATCTTCTTTATATTTTATTTTAATCGCCTATTTTAAATAAATTTCTTTATCTTCATTAAAGTGCCTTTCAGTTTTTCTAGATGTTGGAACTTTTAATGAATTATTTTATAATTAGCCTTCCTAGAATACCAAACTGTTTTATTGTGTTCTTCTCCTTTGTTTACTACATTTTTTTCTCCTAGAAGGTTTGATGAGCCTTCTTCGTGAAATGGGGAAAGGTTATTTAGCTTTGTGTTCATACAACTGCAAAGAAGCTATAAATATCTTGAGCCACCTACCTTCTCATCACTACAATACTGGTTGGGTACTGTGCCAAATTGGAAGGGCCTATTTTGAACTTTCAGAGTACATGCAAGTAAGTATAGAAAACAGTTATATATGCCTTTCTACAGATAATTTAAATTTAATTAAAATGTTTATGCTTGAGAAGGATAGGTCTAAAAGGGCAATATTTATAATGTAATGTCTTTGTATTATTTTTTTGATATTTATAATTTATAAATAGTTTTTTCTTATGTTAAGAGGAGAGCAATTTAAATTCTTTGGGGGTTACTTGAGATATATTTATAGAGAATCCAAGTCATCTATACATTCTTATGTGGAACATTTGAACATTAGTTGGATCTGAAGATATCTGTTTACCATGTAATAGACATTGAGAGAATTCTTTCTGCTGTATTCAGAGTTCTTAGGGAATGAATTTTTGCCATTTAATACATTTTATAAATTCGAGGGATGCTATAATGAAAATTACATGTAGTTGAGAACAGTGTCCTTATCATAAGGCTTTTATTATTTTAATTTTAATGACATTCATTGTTTAAGTTATTATTTATACCAGAAGAAGAGAAGATGATTAACCTAAAGCCAAAGAAAATTCTGATTTTTAACTTAAATTTCCTCCCCAATTCTCCTTCCAAAGCATTTTCTCCTCTCACCTTCTAAACTTAAAAAGAAAAAGAAAATAAAAAAACATCCTGCATATTAATAAAATTTCTCTAATATAAACAAATAAGTTTACTTTTTTGGTCTATTTACTTTCAGTTCATTTATTCAGTATATATGAGAGTGCATGTATGTCCTAGCGAAAGTCTTTTCTAGACTTCAATTCAGGTAGAGAGATCGTTTCTTGTCTTAATAGAGGTTACATTCTAGTTCTGGTAAAAGTCAGATTGTGAGCCAATAAATGTATAAAGAGATAGTAGTAAGTCAGAGGAAGAAAAGGTGAATCATGGTAAGAAAATTAGGGGCCAGTGAAATATCGTGCTATTTTTTAAAAAGTGTGCTCAGAAAAAGAAGGCCACTCCTTCCTTTGTGAACCATACAAAGATCTAGGGGTAAAGTGTTCTTCTAGGTAGAGAATAAATGCAGAAGATACTTGCTCATGTAATTTTGTATAGTAAAGGAATAAGAGTTGGAGATGGAAAGCCTTGTTCATTGCTAGAATATCCAGGTTTGGATCACAGTCCCTTACTGATACACAGATAAAAGTTGTGTTTGGCGAGGTCAGTGAGGAAAAAATGGAATAGATGATAGAGACTTTGTTCATCCCTTTTGCAATCAAAACAAAGTTGTGACAAACACAGAGCAAACATCAAGTAAAGTTGCCTAGGATCTAGATAAACAGAAGCACTACAACTAGGAAGAGAAATAGTTAATCAACCTGCAATGTAGAAGGTAGGAGCTGGTGAAGACGCGAGGCCGCCTGGTTCTGAGCAGCTGAGTGGGACAGAGGCTGTGGCAGCTGCGGATGCCTCTTAAAGAGGCCGTGTTTACAAGTGGACTTTGGCAGTGACAGACCTGCTTACTCTGAGCACCAGTGCCAGGTTGGCTACATGTGGGGCACCAGGGACCTACAGGGGGACACTGAGTTGTCAGAGTGGCGACCAGAGGCAAGGCTCTCTCCTGGGAAGGGCTAGTGTTATTCATTGTTACTCTGTTGAACCTTCCCCTGCTTCCAGTGTGTGGACACAGCGTGGCTATAGCTGAGAAGTTATCAAACTGGATAACAAGAGGTCACTCCACCCAGAGATCACTCTGCCAAGTTTAAACTTCGCTTCCCCCAACTCACACCGCCCTCCCCCACCAAGCCACATCCATTTCTGTCCTTTGAGAGTCTGGAGAGTCCAGTGCTCCTTGCTGAGCAGCACCAAAACCCACATTGTTGGCCGCTGGCCTCTGTTTCTGGTGTGGTTTCTTGAGGCAACTATAAGCACAGCATCTGCGGATTGCTTGCTGAATGATAACAGATGGGCCCCAGAGGGGCACAAGCTGGGGTTAAACTTAGCCTGCAGCTGAATTCCTCTGAGGACTGTGTCACTGGACACCTACTACACAAAACCATACTAATTAGACTGGAAGACTTAGGAGCTTTGCTTAGTACATAGAAACAAACACAGAAAGGCAGCCAAAATGGGAAGACAAAGAAGCAGAAACCATATGAGAGAACAGAACAGAGATCCAGAAATAATGGAGTCAAGCAATCTAACAGATACAGAGTTCATAACACTGGTGATAAAGATGCTGTATGAACTTAGGGAAGGGTAGATGAATTCAGTGATAACTTTAACAAAGAGATAAAAATGGAAATGGAAATTATAAAAGGGAACCAGTCAGAATTGAAGAACACATTATCTGAGATGAAGAGTATATTGGAATAAACAGAGTGGATGAAGAGGATCAAACTGCCAATACAGAAGATGGGAAAGCCAAAGATGCTCAATCAGAATGGCAAGAAAAAAGAATCCAAGACTATAATAATAATTTAAGGAGTCTATAGAACACAGCTAAATGTAAAATACCCATGTCATAGGGGTACCTGAAGGAAAACAAGAAGTTGAAGAGCTATTTTAAGAAATAATGATGGAAAACTTCTCTCACCTGGTGAAGGAAATAGGCATACAACAGAAACCCAAGAAACTCAGTCCCAAAAAAGATGAACCCAAAGAGGCTCATACCAAGATACATCATAATTAAAATGGCAAAAGTTAAATACAGAGAATCTTAAAAGCAGCAAGAGCAAAGCTGTTAGTTACCTACAAGGAAGCACGCATAAGACTAGCAGCTGATTTCTCAAAAGAAAGCATGTAGGACAGAAGAGCTTAGCATAAAATATTCAACATGATGAAAACTCAGGATCTACAACCAAGAATACTTTATCCAGCAAAGCTATCATATAGAGTTGAAGGACAATTAAAGAGCTTCCCAGACAAACATAAGCTAAAGGAATTTATCAACACCAAGTCAGTATTACAGGAAATGTTGGAGGGACATCTTTAAGAAGAAAAAACATGTATCAAAAACAGGAATAAAGAATAATAATAACTATATTCCTATTAACAAGTACCTCACATGAAAAAGAATTAAGTGTTCCAATCAAAAGATAGAGTGGCTGAATGGATAAGAAAACAAAACTCCTACATATGCTGCCTACAAGAGACTCATTTCAGATTAAAAGACACACACAGACTAAAAAGTATATGGAAAAACGATATTTCCTTGATGGACCTAGAGGGTATTGCACTAAATGAAATAAGTGAGATAAAGATAAATATCATATGATTTCTTGTACATGTGCAATCTAAAGAGCAAAATAACAAAACTGAAAATAAACTCATAGTTACAGAGAATATTTTGAGGGCTATTAGATGGGAGGGGGGTTGCAGGGACAGCAAAAAAGGGCAAAGGGATTAAGAAGTACAAATGGATAGTTACGAGATAGACATGGAGATATAAATTGTTGCATAAGGAAAATAGTCAATAATATAAATACGTAAGGGGGAAGAGGGGTACTAGTTTTAGTGGGGTGATCACTTCATGAGTTATATAGATCTCTAATCACTATGCTGTACAACTGAAACTAATATATTATTGTATGCCATCTATAGTTGATAAAAAGCTCATTGAATTGTACAATGTAAATACGAGCAACTAATTGTCTATTATATTTCAATAAAGCCAGAAAAAAAAGAATAAAAAAAAGTTGAGTTTGACAAGCCCTTTTTAAAATTATTTCTAACCTATTGTTTCACAGGCACTTTAAAATATATGAATTGTGTTGTTTCCCCTAATTATGGAGCAGATATTTAACTGCAGAAAATCTTTATTTCAACTTAATTTTATGAAGGTTTTTTTCCTTCTTGTCCATGTGCCACAATCATTTCAGAGAAAGCAATAGATTCTGAAAAAATGAAAACAAAAAGTTTCCAAAACCTGTATTTGGCTAGTGGTAACCAATGCCTATTTGAAAAATGCCTATTTGAAAACTTATCTGTATAACTTTTAAGAGATTTCAGGGAAGTTACAAATCATAAAGCTATCCTAAATAGTATATGGTCATTTCTTAAGTTTCTAGTTTTATAAATAGTATTTCTTTTTTTTTTTTTTTGTCTTCTTCATTTTATTAAGAACAGGCTGGAGTATTTCTTAATTCTGAATTTGACGTTCAGAATTTTGAACTTATTGAGTTGATAAACTAGGGAACTAATTCATTTTTTTATAACCTAAAGTCTCAGACTTCATGGGGAGAGAAGCACAGTTCTGAGGGCTGAGTATGGTGAGGAAATAATTTGATCCGATAGAAAAGGAGAGACCCTAAATCTAGAGAGTGCTGCAAAGGAAAAAGGAATTACTAGGTAGGGGCCACAGTGCCTGGCCGGGTGGGTTTATTCAGTGCTTAGCAAGCCACAGGATTGGTGGTCAACTGAACCTGTTTTTCCCCTAAAATTTTCAACTCAACCTCTTAATAAAAGTCAGTACAAAAATAGGTTTTGTGTTACAGAAGACATTCTTCTCTCACCTTTCTGGAGAGAGTTATTCTGTAAAATCGTTGTTAAAATTTGGAAATGTGTTTTTTGAGAATAAGGTGATCTTTTTAAATTGTAACTTTGAAAAGATCTTTTTTTTTTTGGTGGAAACAAATTTTCAGAATTCATGTTTCTACGATGACTTGTGCATAAAAACTAGGTTAAGTGTAGATTTGATAGCATCAGTATTTGACCTATCATGGAAGGTTGCTCGATTTGGCTCAGTTTTGTTACTACTCCTTCACATAAACATCATAAAACAAAGTAGCATTTAGGTCCTATGAGAGGAGTGCCCAGTACTGTCCCTGTATTTATGTAATTTGTATCAGCTTGTTTTCCTCTTATGACTTTTTGTATTTCAGGCTGAAAGAATATTCTCAGAGGTTAGAAGAATTGAAAATTACAGAGTTGAAGGCATGGAGATCTACTCTACAACACTTTGGCATCTTCAAAAGGACGTTGCTCTTTCAGTTCTTTCAAAAGACTTAACAGATATGGATAAAAATTCACCAGAGGTATGTAACTGAAACAGTTTGCTTATATAGCTGTCTTTTGTTCATCATTACCAAATGGAGATGAACCAGAAAACTCAAACACCATTTCGCATCACCCACACCCTTCTCTCAAGGCAGGACTCAGAGAAGAAAGAGCCCTAAAATAGATGGTTCAGATTCACAAACAGAAAATTCACAGAGCAAATGTTTCATTCAAGATTAATCAAGATATGACTGTGTTAAAATGCTGTTATCACCAAGAGTTCATTAAGCAAAAATTACATAGATTGAAAAGTGCTAATTTTAAATTGAAATAGTAATTTTAATTGTCATTTTAAGACATAGGCACAATTCATTTACATGCAGTCCTGTAAGAAATGTACTTCAATACATCTCAAGAATATTTAATGGTACTTTTGTAACATATTTAAGCTTAGAATTTAAAACAGTCAATTCTTATTCTTCGTAGTTATGTTCTGTAGTCTCCATGAACACAGAATTAGCAAATACAGAACCATTGCTCCTAGGGGAAACTCACATGCACCCTTACCTCACACAGATTATAATCTTAAAAACCCTAAAAAACATTTTACAGAAGAGAAAATGAGGTTCAGAGTGGTAAGGTGGCTTGCCTGAGGCCACCCTGCAAACAGTTACCGGAGTTGGGATTCAAAGTGTCCATGTGGCCCCAGAACTGAGCTTCTTGCATGCCACTGCACTGCCCCCGTACAGTTTACTTTCTGGTCACCTGACCTGCTGAAACAAGGAGGGAGAGAGTTGCCTTTTTGACAACTCAGCTGAGAATGCACCTATGAGGCAACTCATATTTTGTGTCTACCAATGACCACTAAAGCACTGCAAGTAACGATTTGGGTTTTACAAATAAATTTTAGCAAGTAAACAATTTTGCAAATATGGAATCTATGAATAATGATTGACTATATCTATTAAAATAAAACGCTTAGTTTTTGTCTTTCCATTCTGAGATCTGAATCTTGATTTTAGCTATACATTTGATTTTATTAGAAAAAAATAATAATAATTGTGTGTTTGGTTTTTGTTTCCATTTTTTTAAGGCCTGGTGTGCTGCAGGGAACTGTTTCAGTTTGCAACGGGAACATGATATTGCAATTAAATTCTTCCAGAGAGCTATCCAAGTTGATCCAAATTATGCTTATGCCTATACTCTATTAGGGCACGAGTTTGTATTAACTGAAGAATTAGACAAAGCTTTAGCTTGTTTTCGAAATGCTATCAGAGTCAATCCTAGACATTATAATGCATGGTAAGTGTTTATGAAGTGTAAAGACAATGTCTTATTGTTGGGGCTGATACTCAGTAATTTTTTTGTTAGATATCGCGTTGTCATGAATTTGATTACTAATACTTAAGAGTGGTATGTACTGGTTGATAACCAGTGTTTTTATGTGAAATTTATACCTTTAACAAACTTAAATGAACTGATGATTATAGAATATCAGATCCTTATAGTCAATGGCAACCTTGTCTCCTACCATACTTTTGCAAATAATTGGTTTTGTTACTTTGATTTGTTACTTTTTCTTAGAGCACTAAAATGGTGATTGAGAAAGGGGAGAGGGATAGTATACTTTACCTATGGGGTAATAGAAAATAAACAGGGAAAACTAGTCACTAGTTATTGCTCCTTGGCAGTATCCTTCTAGTTTATTAAGTACTAATTCTAGTTAAGTTTATTAAGAACTCAGGTTTTACAGTTTATTAAGTAATGTTTCTATTTTACTTTTTTGTACTTGTACACAAGTAGCAAAAAGGAAGTTGCTGCCTGTCTCATATTGTTATCAAACGAGGAAGGCATGAAAAAGTTTGTTTTTATTTCTGCCTCAACCCTTTATTTACTGTTGACATTTTCTGGCATTTTCTTGACAAGAAGTGATATTCTGGTATCATAACTCTCTATGGTAGTTGTTATGTCAGACATGTTCTTTTAATCTTTTGGTTTAATCATTATAACAGTTGAAGTTTATCATTCTGTTTCTCACTAAATCTAAAGCACTAATTACTAAAATATTTTTCTGTATATATTTTTAATGGATTTTATCTCATTTCTAAGTAGCATGGCATGATAAGTGCTAGCTTCTGCTGATATATTAAATAATCAAGCCTTGCCAATACTACTTTCTCTTCACATAAATGTAAAAGTTCTCTGTAATATTTTAGGAATTTGGTTCTTAATACTTATTTTTAAATGTATGTCTATATTGCAGTATAAATTCATAATTTCAAAGTCTATAAATTGTTAAGTTTATAGGAAAGGGGAAGAAAAACAAGACACTATGCATATTATAATTATTTTTTATATATATATACATATATATATGCATTTAGACAAAGAATATGGAAATAGCATTGTTAGGAGTTCAGAGCTTTATAATCATAGAGGAAGGATCTGGTTAGAATCCTTATTAGCCATATAATCTTTGGGCAGGTTAATTTAACTTCTCTAAGCCTCAATTTCCTTAATGATACAGTACTTTGGTTCTATATAATAACAGTATCACCTTGGTTCCCTCTAGGATTAA
The DNA here is from genome assembly GCA_004027375.1 of Macroglossus sobrinus. Taxonomy (NCBI): domain Eukaryota; kingdom Metazoa; phylum Chordata; class Mammalia; order Chiroptera; family Pteropodidae; genus Macroglossus; species Macroglossus sobrinus. The sequence goes on along the minus strand of PVKZ01001522.1, from coordinate 319,262 downwards.
ATGAGATAATTTACATAAAGAAAGAATTCAACAAATTTTTTGGCACACACATAATGACGACTAAGTAAACATTAAATATTAAATCTAGATAGTGGTGGTGGGTTTAAGGATGTTGTTTCTTTTTTCCCACATTGTTATAGTTTTATCTGATTGTTTGATTTAATTTATTGTTCAGTATTGTAAAAGTGCCTTGTCTAAAATGCTTTGATGGTTTTTCTGTTTTTATACTGGTTTATTAAAATGCCAGATTCAATGCATATTATTTTATTAATTGAAATTAATTAGCCACTGCAGTTATATCTCTAAAGTTATACTTTTATATTTTCAGGTATGGTTTAGGAATGATTTATTATAAGCAAGAAAAATTCAGCCTTGCAGAAATGCATTTCCAGAAAGCACTTGATATCAACCCTCAAAGTTCAGTTTTACTTTGCCACATTGGAGTAGTAAGTAGCTTTCTAAACATAGTTCACGTAATCTTTTTGAAATGTGTTTGTTATCAACTTAATTGCTGTAACAAGAATTAGATCTTTTTTGATATTGTTTTTATTCTTGAAACAAGATCCTGAATTCTTTTGCAGCCAAAAATATCACCCTTTTTTTTTGACATAAAGAAAAATCACTGGAGAACTGTCATCTTTTGTGCAAGTAACTGATTTCTCTGAGCTTCTGTTTTATGAATGACAAGTAATACCACCTTCCCTACCTCATAGGATGGTATAAGACTCACATGAGATACTTCATATTTTTAAGCACTTTTACATGTTAATATTTAGCTCCAAAATGAAGTAATTAATATTTTAAGGTAAATGGTTTCATGTGTTTTAGCTGAGTGATACAGGCCAAAACTAATTAAAATTCTTATAAGGCAGTATAGACACCACTTTTATGTTTATATTTTTAAAACTTATCTATCTAATAATAAGTTAGACTTTGACAGAAAGTTATGTTTGCTTTTTAAAATCTCATTTATTAGTTTCTCTTTTAGTTCTTGCCCTCTCACCCCTCTCTCCTCCATTTTTCCCTTCCCTGCCCTTCTGGTTTTATGGGAATGGGCATAACATATCAGAATTATGTTATTTGGAATTTCACTATTCATTTTAGGGGAATAATTCTAGTTCTTTATACTTTTCTTGAAATGGTAACTTCATTTATAGTTAGATATTATACACAATATGTAGAGAAAATATCTTGACTTAAAATTTTTTTCATCACTTAAGATTAGAAAATCTAACTTAAGTATCTCATAATACCATTGAGTAAAGTTGGACATTTTTTAAAGTAGGCTTTTTTCTAAAGTTATTGTGGAAGATACAGTTTTAACATTTTAAGTGGTTTATTAGAAGAAGTTTTCAGGTAAGAGAGTGTGCTTTTCTCTGTTGGCAAACTGTTATTTCACATTTCGATCCTATGGGCAGAATATTTGACCACATATAATAATGCCCTTCTGCAAAGATCATTGCATAGATGGATATAGCAACCAGATGTTGGCAGTACCTACTCTCACATTCTTGTTACACAGCCACTCCATTCACTCTACTTTATTTTAAGTAATTTAAAATAAATGATTTACTTCCTAGTATTATATATCAATAGTTTTCAACTATGTAAAACAGAAGAATTATTTTTGTAATAAATTTCTAAAATAGGTAAAAGTATAATTGTTCTGAATGAAGTAAGGTTAGTAAGTTTTAGAGTCAAATCTTTTAGGGGTTTTTTGAACGTAGTTTTGAGAAGCCTAATACTTAGAGAACCTTAATAGACCTGTTGAAATGTGAGTATTGTCTAGCTAAGTAGTACAGATTTTTTTTGTGAAGGGAAAACTAAGGTTTTTCTTGTCTTTTAGACCTAAAGGTAACTAAAGATAGAATCATGATTATCATTTTGGATACTTAATGGTGAACTGGGCATGAGGGGAACTACGTTCTGATCCCAGAGCAAGTTATATAACATCTCTGAATTTAGTATTCTCATTTTTAAAGTGAAGCAGTTGAACTAGAGTAGAAAGCTTTTAGAGATAATCTATTAATAGTTTAATGATGAATTATTAAATCCACTTAACCCAGTGGAAAATCAGTGAGACCACAGAACCTTATCTCTAGTAGTTTTATGTTTATATTCATTTTGAGTCACATTATTTGGTTTTCACCTTTCTTCATAAATATCAAAAGGAAACATTAACAGAATCTTCATTTCTTACAGGTTCAGCATGCACTGAAAAAATCTGAGAAGGCTTTGGATACCCTAAACAAAGCCATCATTATTGATCCCAAGAACCCTCTATGCAAATTTCACAGAGCCTCAGTTTTATTTGCAAATGAAAAATATAAGGTAAGATATATATCTTAATGGTCTGCAGCATTGTATTGCTTAAATTTTGCCCCTTTTTTAATAAACCAAAAGTTATTTATACTTTAATTTTTATCTCGGTTCATTTTCCCCATTTTCAAAAGGTATTAATTTCATTGTCTTTGTGATTTCATTCATGAAGTACTCATAGGAAGGATGAGTGAGTTGATATTTAGGAAAATGGTTAGGTTACCTCTTGTAAAGATTTTGTACATAGGCAGTTTTTTTCATTAAGGAGTTATCTTAAAGGTAAGACCTAAACCATCATCTCAGGACTAAAATACATGAACAAGTGACATATGAATGTGTGTGCATTATTCAGCGGATATTTATTGAGTACCTATTATATGTCAGGTACTAGGAACATTTGTTGCTTTTGCAAGCATAGCAACCTCATTTCCTGCCATTGACTTACCGTCTAGTCCCCTTCTATAAGGAGAACAAACAAATCTTCACAACAATAATACATGTTGAGTACATAAAGGAAAAGTACAGTGACTTATGTGAGCTTAAAACAAGGAGACAGTCTAGGCTGGTATGTTTCTCTCTTCTTACTATTTTGCAAATTATGGAGCTATAGCATAAAAAAAGATATTGAGAAAAGAAGATCAGGAAAATTGAGAAATAGAAGAGGCATAAAGTGACATGGGGTTTTTGTTATTTACTCAATCATAAACCATGAATACAAAGTTTTTGCTTTGAAATTCAGGTTACTTTTTTAATACATTCTGACTCTTCTCACTAAAAGGAGTAAAAACTTAACAACAACAACAAAATGTCCAGAATTTAAGAGCACAGAAATCTTGTGCCAAGTAATTCATTTTAATATTTAGCAGACTCTTTCTCTAGAAATCTATTTTTCTAGGACATACTGAAATTGGCTGAAAATTGAAAAATACAAAACCAGTGATAAATTTTTAACTTTTTCAAGACCTCTAAAGATATATAAATGACTCAAATATATAATTATTTTTTGTTATTTATTCAGTAATTCTTCTAATCTTTATTTTTCTTTCTGAAGAAGTAGATGGCTAGTCCTATTGTTTTTGTTCTTTTAATATAGCTTTTTTTAAACCTAATAAACATTTTCTAACTTTCAACTTTTTAAGGTACTACAATTGTAATTCATTTCTTTTCACGTTTTTTGCTTTATTGTACTCCTTTAGATATGTGGTCAGGTTCTTCAACTGAATTTATTCAATTTATTATTCTTAAAGCTATTTTAATGCCAACATACTTAACAGCTATGCTATATAAATCATCCCTATACTTGCTTCAAAAAACCAAAATTCCTATCTGACCCATTATCCATGCTGTAGGGTTATAGCCATTTTTGAATACCAATGTGGGGTCTTGCTAAATTGTAAGGCCTACTTTTATGCACGGATTGGATATAGATATATCTAATACACCTATATTAAAATAAAAAGGGCCATAAAGAAAAGTTACTGATTGCTTCTGAAATGCCTTGGCTCCAAAATAAAAATCAAATTGTGTGCCAAAAAAAATATTGCTAAACATCACCCTGTTTAATGTGTTGCATTCCTATTATGTAAGTCATAAGTCTTTTAGGGCAAACATGAGAACTCTAATACAATGCTAGACACTATTTCTCAATGATTGGGGGTGCGTGATAGATGCATAAAACCTTGATAACAATTATAACATGCGTTCACAGAAAGAAAACACATCCATCCTGTACCTTGTGTGATGTAGCAGTGGATGATTGGGGTTCATCATCCTGATTAAGATTTCTTTATAGCAGTGGTTCTTAAAGATGGTCTGGGAACTTCTGGTGATCCCCAAAAATCTTTTAAAGAAGTCCACAAGGTCAAACTATTTTCATAATAATATTTTAATGTTATTTACTTTTTTTTACTCTCATTCTCTCATGAATGTACAGTGGAATTATCCAAATGCTACATGACGTGATATCCTAACAGAAACATAGAAGAGAGTCCAGCTGTCTTCTATTAAAATTTGCAAAACATTAAGTAGTGCCACTCTTCTCACCCACTTATTACAATAATCGTTATTTTTCATTAAAAATATTGTCTGTCAATATGTAATGGGTTTATTATGTTACCTTTAAATTAATAATGATAAATGAAATTTTTAAATTTCTGATACGGTAAGCATCGATAGCTATAAGCCACATTAATGAAAGCTCTTTGGGTTAGTCAGTAAGCTTTAAAAGTATAAAGAGGTCCAGAGACCAAAAAGTGTGAGAACTACTGCTTTGCAGTATTAAAATCAAAGCTTCTTCATTGTGATATAGGCTTCATCTGCTCTCATTTGTAATGTTTGACAGGTTTAAGTGTATGGTCTTGAGTAACTAATATCCATGACCACAGATCTTTCATGTTGATACTCCATTTCATGTATATTTTATAACACTTAACACTATTGGAAGGAAAAAAGAACATCTGCTTAATGGATTTTTGATGTTTAATAAATCTTTCATTTCCTGATGTGCAGGTGTGATTCTCAGATATATTCAGTCTGCAGTCCTTTGAGTTTGTCTTTCTGGGTTACCAGCACTTAGGGAGAGAGTGAAGTAGTAAGGACGTACCCAACCCCCTACATATGCTTTGGTAAAAGACAGCATTTTAAACAAATATACTGCCCGTGAAAGTGTGTGTGTGTTACCTTCACTCTTCTTCTTTATTCCTCTTTTTTTTTTTACAGGAAATTTCTAATATCATTGTGATCATGAATCCCTGTGAATCTATCACCCAACTATTTTCACACTACTTCGCACAAAAGATTTTAAATAAATCTTTTATTTTAGATAATGCCAATAAAAAATTTATAAAAGCCTAGAAGTTACATTTGACTTTAAAGGGAGGGGAAAATGTATAAAATTCGAACTGTGAAATAGGATTGGTTTCTTATTCTTTATACCCTTTTTAGAAAAATAAAACCAAAGTCTTACGTCAATCAGTGAAGAAATTCTCATACCATCTATACTCCATAATCCTCTGATAACCTTTACTAGCCAACTATCTTTGATCACTGCTTTACTGTTTATATTTTTGTGGGTTTTTTAATGAAAGTAATGTGCTTGTTACAAAAATATTCCAAATAATATGTAAATATAAAAAAAAAAATGTTGAATATGCCTCATAAGCTTATCCTCCAGGGAGGAGCAGTATTAACAGCTCAGAACATAATCTCCAGGTCTTTTTTTTATTATTGTATATTTTTTAATTGCTTGTAACAATGTAGGCTTATACTGTTGTGGTAAGCAGAATAATGGCCCCACAAGGATGTCTATCCTCTAATCCTGGATAGCTGTATATATGTTACCTTACATAGCAAAAACGACTGCAGATGTGATTAAGAATATGGACCTTGAGTTGGGAAGAATATCTTGGATTATTTAGATGCATCCAACCTAATCACATAAATCCTTAAAAGTGGAGGATCTTTCCTAGCCGTAGTCAGAACCAGCATGAGGGGGACTCAACCTGTCTTTAATGCCTTTGAAAATGGAGGAAGAAAGCAACAGGTCAAGGAATGTGGGCGGGCAGCCTCTGGATGCAAAGAAAGGCAGGGAAACAGATTCCCTCCAGAAAGGAAGGCAGCCATGCCAACATCTTGATTTTAGCCCAGTGAAACTCCTATCGGACTTATAACCCATAGAACTGTGGGTTCTTATTTTAAGCCATTGAATTTATGGTAATTTGTTATGACAGCAATTAATACAACTACACATGCATTTATGCAACTTGCTTTTTTCACTAAATACCCTTGTTAATAGATATTTGGCATTTATCTTTTTTTTTTTTTATCCTAACTTACATCAAATTTTGGTTTACTTCAAAGAGGTATAGAGAAGAGAACAAAAAGTAGATAACCTCTTGGACATTATGGAAAATAAAGTATAACCATGTTAGAAAACTCAAAAAGTAGAGAAAACTACCAAAATAGAAGGGTTACTCCCATCCCCTCAATCATCCTTTCTCCAAAGGTAAACTATTTTTATCTTGTTTAGGAGCATATATGTACTGATTTCTACCAGAAAAAAAGGTAAAAATTATGTATATGCCCACAAATATATTTAGAAAATATCTGTGCAAATACCCACAAAACTATATTTGTATGTGTGTGGTATATTTGTTTTGTCACAAAATAGTACTATACATATTCTTTTGCATCTTGCTTTGGGGATTTCTTTGTTTTTTTAGGATACAGTTGAGCACCTACAGATCTGGTGTTCCGTGATGCTAAGTCCTCACATTTTGCATCAGTTTACATTTCCACCCTCAGTGATGAAAATATTTGATTTCCCTCACTTATGGTAACTTGAACTTTAAATTATTTTTTTTTTTTTTGGCCATTTGCTGGATGAAAAGTGGACAGTTTCTCATATGGAGAACCACTTTTTTTTTTAATCATTATATTATTCCTTTAAATACAAATTTAATTCTCCTGTCTTCTCAATCTTCCCAGTCTTGTAGCAATGGTCAAAAGATTTCTAAACAGTTTTAATTCAATTCAGAGTGTTAAATTTGAGGCTCTTCATCATTAGTTAAAATGGCAGGTTGATATTCAAAGCTTAGTGTAATGCAGGAGAATCTATTAGAACTTTGGACTTCTTTTGTTCTGCAGTGGCAGTTTTCAAAAGACTAAACACTTTGATGAAGTATTGTTATTTTAAATAAAATGGTGACAAAAGCAAGATTGTCACCATCTAAATACGTGTTTTTAGTATACTCTGGTGAATTTCTGTCATTTCTTAGTTTCTAGTATAGTATTTTTTATGCATTTTCACAATAAGAATCAATGGGGATAGGGAAATATATTAAGATCTAGTAAGTTTTGTCTAACCAATTGTATACTTTAAACTAATAAATAAAATGCTTTTAAAAATCAACAAGATATAGTAAGCTTTAGTGAAGATGACTTGGGAAATAAAAACACTTGCTTAGTCAAAATTTTGTAAATGTTTGCTACTGTTTTTCTTTGTATTTTTTCAGTCTGCTTTACAAGAACTTGAAGAATTGAAACAAATTGTTCCCAAAGAATCCCTCGTGTACTTCTTAATAGGAAAGGTAAAGATTGGGGCCATGATCCTAAATGTGGCTTTCAAAACAGATATTAACTTTTGAAGAATAAATACGTAATATTTACTGTGCAACATCTGTGGAGCAAATGCAACAAGAGGTTTAAATGAAATGCTCTGGGAATAAAGAATGAGTTTAGTTTTAACATTTAAGATGATATCCTAATGAAGGGGATGGAGGGGCAAGAACACACACCCCATACTCCCCATAATCCTAATATGGCTTCGGAAGTATATTAATACTTGCAGCCAAAGGGCAGTAATGAGTTTATAACTTGAGACTATCTCATAGAAAGCCCTTTGCTTCCAATTGTCTGTAAATTACGTACCAAAAGAAAAAAATTAATGGCAATAGAGACTGGGCTTTCAGATGCCAATTGGTTAACGTAACTGTAAATGGTGGATAGATGTTGAGAGCTGAAATAATTCCATTTAAAACCGGTGGTAAATGAATGCTAATTAAGCAGATTATAGTCCATTTCCAATGTCATTGTCCCATTCAGAGTGTGATTTCATTAGAAACTCAATAGAGACAAGGAATTCTAAAAATACCTGAATATATTTGGTATGAGTTCTTCAAGAGGGTGAGAATGTCCTACTCCTCAGAATGGGTTTAATAGCACATAAATCGGAAGCCTGCTTTCTTTCAATTTTAAGAGCTTAGGATTTTATAGTTGAAGCCCACAACTTAATGAAAAATGTAGTGCTCTGTTTATTTTTAGGTTTACAAGAAGTTAGGTCAGACGCACCTCGCCCTGATGAATTTCTCTTGGGCTATGGATTTAGATCCCAAAGGAGCCAATAACCAGATTAAAGAGGCCATTGATAAGCGCTACCTTCCAGATGATGAGGAGCCAATAACCCAAGAAGAACAGATCAGTGAGTATCATCCATATGAATTAGGTTTGTTCATGGTTACTCAAACCAGAGAGCTAGTGGAACACCACATGGGAGTTAGGTCATGAACCAGATGTTTAGTTTTATTTTACTAACTATGGTATATTCCTTATACCAAGTGGAATCAAGGAAATTGAACTGGGTGGTATAATAACAAAGTAGATTGGGAGTCAAGTAAGCAGTCTCAGTTCTGGTTCAATTTTGTTGTGTGCCTTTGACAAATTTATTGCTGAAGTTTTACTGGGCCTCAGTTTATGATTGAATTTGTAACTAATGCCTGCCTTATTTTCTTTGTAGGAATGTAGTGGGTGGGGGGTGGAGTGGAGATGATAGATGTGATGATACGCTAAAAATATAAGTGCTAAGGGAACAAATAATAAACGTGTGGGCATTTTAAGGTGTTGACAGATCTGTAGTAGTGGCTTTTCCAATTCTGTGTAGCTCTGACAAATTTAAAATCCAAATATATGGCTAATATATACAGACTGAAGGGTCAAGAAAAGAGAGAACGAAGAATTATAGTTAGGCAATAAATACTTTATCCCTAAATGGAGTGTATATCTTACAACAACTAGTGAGAACCAAAACATAAATAAGAGAATTTAATAACTTATGATGAGACAAACTAAGATGCCTTTGTTTCAGAAAACTTGCTGTAGGGCTTTAATTAAAATTATAAGCACCTGTAATCCCAATAACCCTTTTTACACTAAAGGTTATTTTCTGTATTTCTGTGAACTAGTGAGGACTATCCCCAACGTGGAGGGGAATGTTGGTCGTTTTTTAATGCCTTGGAAAACTAGCTCAAATTCCTAGGGTAGAAATAAGGATTTCATTAGGGAGAGGCAGTTTTAGTAGTTAAAACTCTTAAAAGTTAAAAGCAATAAACTAATCTCAGACATTGCTATAAAGTAAGGAACTTGAATTGCATTGTATTGAAGGATATCGGGATTTTTAAGAACTTTATTTAAGGTCTCATTTTTCTAAGTATAATAGTTTTCCTTAATTTTTTCATGAACCTATAAGAATTATTTGTCAAACACCTAACCGTAGGCTTTTCATTTTTTGTAGTGGGAACAGATGAATCCCAGGAGAGCAGCATGACAGATGCAGATGATACACAACTTCATGCAGCTGAAAGTGATGAATTTTAACTTCTGGAAATCAGACTTTTACAACTGGATGTGTGACTAGTGCTGACATGTTTCTCGTCCCTCCATATACTGAGTCTTTACTCTTGAGCCGGCAATGTCATCATTCATCACTTATACCATGAGTGTGCCACTTTCATTGGACCCTGACTGTACACAGAATGAAAGGCAGTGCAATATTTAGCTTCTAATAAGACTGGCTCTGTTACCAGTATGAATGACAATTTGGGGGGGTAGGGTAGGGAACTTTCTTTTCTTTTTTTTCTTTAATCTCCCTTTGTTGGAAAGCTATCATGAAAGGAAGAGTTATGTTTTATCTTGGAGGAACCATTAGATATGGAAAATAGTGATGAACCAGAATTTCTTGGTTATTTTTCCAAAAATTTGTTTTTATTTGGTTCTGTTCCTGATAAACAGAGTGACTGACCTTCACTTCTAGGTTCTTCAAGAATGGTGTTAGCAAGTGCCAGATGGAACAATAAAAGACATTGCCTATAACAGAATAACTTGATTGCCAAGGAATGTAAATTACCTTAAACTTGCAGTGTCTCCCATAAACAAATGTAGTGGGCATATTAAGACTCGTGTAGGAATCAAATATCCTTCCATACAGTGTACACTTATTCTTGGCAAGAATGCTTTAATGTCTAACCAGGAATTTTAATTTATTCATCTTGCTTCAAAGTGTTGATCATTGTTGTCTTGATATTGCAAACTTTAAAGTTGGTCCTTACCATATTGCCTCTTCACTGAGCTCTGTGGAATCACAGAGATGATAGAGTGGTTGCCCACTGAAAAGCCAAAACAAGTCCCTTAATAACCATTCAAGTTCACCATAAGAATCAAAATGAGAACACTAAAGTAGAGAGACTTTAAGAGATCATGATATTGAAAGCCTTAATGCAACCAGAATTGTACCATAACCTTGAATCTACATTTGTTCAAGACAGTATCCCTTTAACTTTTCTAAGTATTTAAGCAAGGTTCAAGAATGTGTGCTCACCTTTGGTTGAGGTCATTTCCATTCTTTTCAGCTCTCTGCTTCAAATTATTTTCAGTAATGCGAGTCACCAAAATGTTTACTGAGTGATTGGGTTTAGGATATTGGATGCAAAGTAAAAAAAAAGTTCTCATGAAGGAGATAAGTTCTCTCTTGAGTTTGTCATGATATAGGTTGGTATCTTTGGGGAATGGCCACAATTTTAAAGATCTAATTATGCATAATAAAATGGGAATTATTGGAATTTCACAGTAACAGATTTAAGGTCTTAAATTGTGTATCTCATTTATTGTAATGTATTGAAATTTTTAGAGAAACTTTAGTTGTTAACATTTTATTAAGTGCCAATGTCAGAATATAACAAATTATAGTTTCTTATGAATGACAGGCCTACAGTTATTATTTTGGATTATTTGATGAAGGACAAACTTAGCTACTGGTTACTTGTTTTAGTCAAGCTGTGAAAATGAGGTGGATTACAGAAGATGTGGGGAAAAATTTAGCCTGTAGACCCAGCAATTTTCTATCATTTACTACTAGTCTGCTCATTTAAATGTGGATTAGATATCATTATAAATTAATTCAAGTCAGAGTCTTAGGTTAGGTATTGGGTGCCAGAGAGGTATTTAACAAAATTTTCTACCTAAATCTATGTATATGTGCTGCCTAAAAAAAATTATAAGAAAAAGGAAAGGTTGGGAGTAAATGAATATCATTAAGAATTCCCAAAGGCTAGCACTTGGGTTCTAACAAATATTTCATTTTATTATCCATTAGTTCTGTAATATTTAATTTTATATTCTTTTATTTTTTTAACTGGCAAATCTTAAGCCAACTGTATAACAGTATCAAATAAAGAGTTTCATAGAAAGCTTCAACCTGAGCTCTATGTTATAAAGCCTAGAGAAAGCTAAGCTCAGAAAATAATTTGTTGGTACATAATTAGTTATCTTTGTGTAGTAGGAATTTATGTCCTGTGCCAGAGATGAGTGGGAGTCTTTCTGGTACTAATTTTGAGACTAAGGATAAAAGGATAGTTGTGGAAAGCACACCGTGGCATGGTTGGCTGAGGGACGGACACTCAGCCCAAGCTTGGCCTGATTTCATTTTTCCTCACATTTGCTTTTAAAGTCATTTAAGTATTTGAAGCCTTATTGCCTGCCTCGTACTGTTTTTTGCTTCCTTCCCCCCACATACATGGAATGGGGCTCAAACAACCAGAGGAAGACATACATTTTGATAAAACAAAATGTTTGCTTCAAATTTCAGAAGTTACTTTGAAGGAAATTAAAAATATTAAGTACTTTATATCTTTTTATTTCTCTAAGCTTTTCACACATATACATATTATACACACACACACACACACACACACATTTTTGTTATTCAGAAGTTATGTTGTGGCATTGGATATTTTTCCCCCTTTAGAAATGATTCTTAACTCTGGGATTTTAGAAAGTTGGAAATATTTTTTTCAAGAGAACAATGGTACTCAAAATAATGAAAGGTGATCCCTACTTTTTCAGTATTTCATTACTTTAAAATTTTTATTTTTTCCAAGAACTGCAAGTAACATTTGAACCATGCTGCTGTTGTACCTTAAACAAAAACTCAGTGATAACCAGTATTTAGTCTATTAAAAATGCTTTTTTTGAAGAAAAAAGTTTGGAAGTCTCTGATTAGCCAGAGTACGGTATGGGTCTTCACTGAGAAATAATGGTGATGCATTTTCTTTTCAAAACCAGGGAAAATGCAAGTATGGGTGTGATGTGTGTGTTCTCTTTGCATTGAAACAATGTAATTTTGTGTCTTCTTTTTTTGCTTTTCCTGACCTATTTCAGAAATTGTACAGTCCTGGGGTAAGGGGGAGTCTTTTCTGTTAATATATTTGCAATTCATTAAAGGATATGGAAAACCCAAATAAATTACTTTTGAAAGCAATTTATAATCAAGTCGTTAAAGCTATATAAGAGCTGTGCCATCTGTATTTTTATAGTCAGGCACAGCAAAATACTTAAAGATTACAGTTTTATGTTCCACAAAAGTCTACAGCAATATTATTTAAATTTTTTTTAACTTATGCCATCTTACACATACATTTTTTAAATTCATGTTATTTTTTACTATTATTTGGAATTTTAAAATAAATGTTGTGACCAAAAAAAATGATAATTTTTAGAATATATATATTTTTCAAACTAGAATCCCCTTGCCAGCAACTGCTACTTTGCAAGTCAACTGCTTATTTTTTAATCATGTGATTTCTGCAAATTTCTTTAAAACGGACACGAAGCTTTTTTGTTCCAATTAGAATATATTTTAAAAATCAAGATCTAAAAAAAGTAAAATAGAGAAACTAAATTTTACTCAAGTTCCATATCTTAGAAAAAGTGAAGAGAGCTGAAGGTTTTGTTCAGACTTGAAGAAAGGGGGTTAGCAACAGAGGAAAACACACAATAGGATGAGCTAGGCTGGTCAGAGGGAACAACAGACTTCATAAATTTCTCTAGGACCTGCCATTTACCATCAGCTGGACAGGCATAACTAGAAGTGTAGACAGGAATTATTTGGCTTGTTTAGCTGCTAATTAATGGTTCATGAAGGTTGGGTATAGATTTTATTTGTATTTGTAAATGCAAACTTTGCTAATAGCTACGTTTAATGAAATCTTGGCATGTATACTGTGTTCATTGATTTTTATATAATGTTTTCAGTCCTCAACCCTATAAGGTTAAGTATTACTCAATTTTACAAAAGAGAAAAGAGGCCCAGCTATTAAATGATAGAGCTGGACACTTTTGACATGAAAATATGTTCAAACGCTTTTTATTTAGCTTTGGACTTCCTCTGAAAGTTCAATCGTATCTAATGTTAGGTGTCCTCTATCATTTTGAAATTGTCTACTATAGAGTATCACAAAAGTTCAGGTTTTACAGAGGAAACTATTATTAACCATAGATTCAGATCTTTGATGGGGCTTTGATCTGTATCCTGCCTCTCTACTTCTCATGCTGAAATTGAAAGTATGTTACTGTCCTCAAGTGACTAGAACTTGCTTTAAAATAGAAAAATTTAAATCCTCAATTTTCTTTTGGTTCTTATATGTTTTATTACCACTTACCATTTAAAAAAAAAAACATTTTTTTTAATAGTCAACAGCCTCAAAATAGAATTTTCAATTTGGAGCTAAAGCTGTATTTGAGAAAATTTAAGTCCTTGTAAATGCATAATGCTTCACTGGACTTTGATTAAGGAAAGGAATAACTGGAAACTAAAAAGAACAATGAAGTAAGATTAAGATTTCTAATTATGTATTTTTAAAAAGCACTAAGCACTATCTAGGAAATGTAGATTTTGCCCATTAGTAGCTGTGTGACTGAACAATTCACTTAAACCTTTTTCTCATCAATACAGGAAGATCAGGTTTATCCTTCTTAGCTCACAGAGGACTAAGGATCAACTGTGATAAATCATCGTAGAAGTTCTTTGTAAAACTAAATCACTATACAAATATACGGTAATATCAATAAGGTGGAGAAAATGTTATGAAAAACTGGGTTAATCCCAAAACATGATCCTGTGAGGCAGGGTCATTGTAGAACAGTAAACTTAATTTATAACAGGGATTATGTGTGGCCTGCAGGCCCAACCTGCCCATTGCCTGTTTCATTTCATTGGAACACAGCCATGTCCATTTGTTCACATATTGCCTATGGCTGCTTTCTTACTTTAGTGACAACTAGTAGTTGCATGGAAACTGTATGGCCTACAAAGGCTTACCATTTACTGTCTGACATATGTACATATGTGTGTGTGTACACTATATGTTGTATAGATTATACTGTACATATAATCTGATATAGTTTATATTTTGCAACCCTTGATCTAGAACTTATAGCTGTGTTGGCATAACATCTGTGAATTGTCCGAATAATATGTTGTCTAAGGTGCTAGATTCTTAATATTTTGTGAGTTAACATGTCACTGGACAAGGTGCTACTACACAAGAAAAATTTGTCAGTAGTTCTCAGTTTCTTAATGAAAAGTCTTGATGGGATCAAGGAATTTCTTTGTATATAATGGCACTCAAACTTACTGCCCATTTGTAGCACTTATACCAACCGATACTACATCTGTGTCCATAAGAATTTGCATATCTGGAATAATACTAGCATTCATTTGCTTTTTAGCATTTATGGATCACTTTGATACAAGAATAATCTCCTTTCATCTTTACAGTCTTTTAAAGTAATACATATATTACCTACTTTATACAAGAAGAAACAAAGGCTTAGAGAAACCAAGAAATGAACAATCTTTTTTAGGAACAGCTTGGCAGACTTTTGCTTACATATTATTGGCCAGGACTGGGTCATATAATCATCTCCAGCTGCAAAGGATGCTGGGAAATTTAGAATCTGTTAAAAGGGAATGGGTTTGCATGACTGGCTTAGATAGATCATGATTTATCTCTGAGGTTGGACATAAGGAAACATACTACTAGCAAAGACAAGGGGAGGAATGGTTGTCTTGGCAGCCAAGACCACCTGCCACACTACTGTAGAGGAATTCATGCTTTTTGTCAGTTGATCTTGTATTCAACTTAGTGAAACATTCTAAGAGTTTGTGGTGTTTCTATTTAAGATGATGTTATCTGCAAATAATGACAATTCCTTTTTAATCCTTGTATAAAATACCTCATTTTTTTTTAATGGTATAGCTAGGGTCATCAATATTATATTAAGCAGTAGCAGCTAAAATAGCAAGCACTTATTGCTTTTTTCCCGTTTTAAATTGCCTCTTAATTTTCTCAAGCTTTTAACTCAATACAGTCTAAAGTCACTAATATGTAATATGTTCCCTTTGTTAATCTCTCCATTCTCAGCACTGAATTCCTACTTTAACTACCATTTATAACCATTGATACTCAGGACACCTCATTTCTGTTGCTAGTTTTTTATGGTTTTTATCATAATTAGGTGCTGAAATGTATCTGTTTTTAAAAAGCATATTGAAACTTCTGGGGCTGGAAAACAATGGCAGTGCCTGGTTACAAATGTGCCCCTCACTTCACCAAAATGATAATAAAATCAAGTAGAATCAATAAAAGTTACACAGAGTTTATACTTTCATTACTGGGAGAACTGTAACTTCACATTACCTGTAAAAATTTTTCCATTAGGAATCTTGCTACAACCATAGCCTGTGGGCGTAGAGAATGAGAAGAGGTTATATCGTTCCATGGGACAGTGGATTGGAGTAGAAAACTTAGAGGAAGCCCAGACAATCTACAGGAGAGAAAAAGTGAAACAAATGCAGAATACTGAACACAGGACTTGGTAGATCATAACCCTCACTTTAGGGAAAGGTTTGAAAATGTGTGGAAGCAAAGAGTAGCAGCCTCAAAGAAGCAGTGTTTCTAGGAGAGAATCAGATAGGAAGAAGAGGTGGTGAAAGGAAAAAGGGAAAAATTAAGACTGGCAGAAAAGAAAAGCAAGATACATTGACCTTCCTTTCCATCCTCACCAGCAAAATACTTAAACTGCACAAAAGATGGTGGAACAGACAGATTAAGTGCTCCAAAACTAAGACTTCTGTCCACAAAATTAAGAGTATAGCAAACAGTCCATATACATACAAAACCATTTAAAGACAGAAAAATGTAAATTAAAGTCTTTCTGCTGATGAAAAATCTCCCAAAACTATGACAAAACTGAAGAAAAGAATTATTTTAAAAGCATGACAAAGTAAAAAGCCATCTTAAATTAAGGGGGGAAATGTTGATAAATTTGATTATATTAAAAACTCATTGCATGACAGAATAAGACAAATGACAAGCTGGGAAGAAATATTTGCCCATATAACAGATGAAGAGCTGATATTCCTAATATAGAAAATGTTTTGAAATTTTGAGAGGATTAAACATGAACACACAATTCACAGAAAGATATAAAAATGGCCTTTAACCCATTTTCTTTTTAAGTAAAAAAAAAAAAAAATGCAGCTCCCTGCTAGCATTAATTTAATTTTACATAATCATGTTTTTTGAGGTTCAGGCAAATCTGACTTGTTTTAAATGTGAAAATAAAATATAAAAACTGTTCTTGTATTTCTAAACAGAACTTGTCTCTAATTCTAATATAACAAACATATACATAAATCAGATTCATCAAATGAATCTTCAGCTCACAACTGTTTGAGAACATGTTAACATCACATAGGAATGTTACGTTTTCCAGGATTTGATATTTTCACCAAGAGAATTACTATATTTTATAAATGGAAATACTACTAAAAACAGAATGCTATAAATGGAATGATGTCATTTGTTTCCAAAGACTATTGATATACTAGAGCAATGAGAAAATGATAATAAAAGCGAGATAGTTCATGGCAGACTTTGGAGTTAAGGTTAGGACTGATCCGTGAGTTATCTCATAAACGCTGCATCCATAAGTGCTGCTGGTGAGTGTTCTCCGGGCAAATGGGAAATGGGTTAAACCTGAAAAGTTGTTCAACTTCACTCAAGAGAAATGCAAATTAAAACTGCATTGAGATACAATTTCTCACCCAACAGATTGGCAGAAATTCAAAACTTGAGTATACACTCAGTTGGCAAAACTGGGAAGCCCACTCTCCCACATTGGTGGTAGGAGCGCAAAATGGCACAACCCTATAGAGAGAATTTGGCAAAGCTCCATATGCATCTACTCTTCACCCAGCAGCCCTACTTCTAGGAAGCTACCCGGAAGATACAACTAAAAAATATGAAAATACATTTGCAAAAGTATATTATAGAATTATAGATAAACTGGTACACACGATAGAGTACTACGCAACTACAAAAAAAAAAAAAAGATACTCTATGAACTGTTAGGGAATGATTTCCAGATGGTAAGTGAAAAGTAAAGTACAAAATATCATGCTACCTTTTGTGTGAGAAGAAAAAAAAGAAGTGAAGACATACATCTGTATGTTTCACAGAAGGAAACACTGAAAGGATAAACCAGAATTAATGAAATTGGTTATATATAATGAGTGAGGTAGAATGGAGTGAAAGGGATTTGGGAAGGAATGACACATGGACAGAAACCTCACTGCTAAAAGTAGGCAGCATTCAGTTACTAGGGTTCGTGAGAGAGAACCCAATGACCTGTGCTCTTACTTAAGAATAAATAGAGTCAATGTATATCTACTTGCATTTTACTCCAGGTTTACTGAATATCATTGTCCATTGATTCTTAACTAAACTGATGACAACGATAATAAAAGGAAATTATGCATACGTGATATTGTAAAGGAAAATCAATACCAATGGATGGATATAGGGGCAATATGTACAACTCAGGATCTCTTCTCATATTTTAATCCAGAAAGACAGAGTCCTAAAGACTAAACAACAATGGCATCAGTCAATCTTTATTGAGCACCCACTATGTGAAACTCTTTAACTGTGTTAATCCTTACAACAGCCCTAGGGGGTACGTATTATTATTGAGAAAACTGAGGAATAAAGTCATTAAATATTTACCTAAGATTCTTCATGGTAAAACCACTACTGTTGCCATCTTATCAATTCAAATTTTTAATAAATATTTTAGGTAACATTTATTTTGGCTTCTGTGCTTGGAAGTGTATTGTGTAAAATAAAATATAGAAGAATTTCTGCCCTCACGGAGCTTACAATCCATTCAAAATCTTTACATTATTTTTTGAATAAGTGAGACTTTGACATGACTCAAAAGCTTAAAAAGAGAAAATTCTCTTTACACTTCATTTTCCAGTACTTGTCCCCCCTCCTTGGAAGCAACCAGTGTTATCTAATGTGTATCTTTCCAAAAACATGGTTTAAGTATGTACAAGTACACATGTAAAGGCATTTTTTCTCTCCTTCCTTACACAAATAGAAACATGTTATAAACATCATTTGATACTATTTTTTATTTTTCATTTAACATATTGCCAGAGATCGCTTTCTAGCAGTACATGTAGATAAGACTTCCTCTTTCTTTTGTATGGCTGTATACTATTCCATTGTATATTTGACAATAGCGACACAGCAATAATGATAATGGCATTAAATACTTTGAAGTAGCTAACCACTATTCTTAGAGTCTGATATTAGCATATTTATTCCTAAACAATACTATGGAATTTCTATGATTATTATTTCCATGTTGCAGAGATGGAAACTGAGGCACTGAGAGTTTAAATAACTTGCCCAATATCACAAAATTAGCAAGTAATGAACAGGACTACCTACCTAATTTGTGGGGTCTGGTGCAAAATAAAAGTGCAGGCCTCTTGTTCAAAAAGCAGGAACTATTAAAGGTACTAAAATATAAAGCTTTTTCTTTTCTTTCATATTCTCTGTCTTGTCATGGTGTTTTTTATTTGTTATTTAGTGTCATCTAAGTAAGGAAAATTTAAATCATCAGTAGAAATTTTACCATCTATCTTTTTCTTGGGCAATGAAAGTTTTAAAGAACATTTAACTTTTTGTCAAATTGGTGCAATTATACAATTTGTATCTTGTTGCTTGTATCAGCACATGTATTTTGTTTGCTCTCACCAGAATAGTGGAAACTGTGGATAAAATAACTGAAATGTTTTGATTTCACTTCTTGATATGTGCACATTCTACCAACACTTCACTCTTAGCTTACTTATGAATAAGGATTGAGAGAAAAAGGAACTCTGAATTGCCTTTTCTATGTCATCATTTTCAGCATCAGTGATTGGCTAATACAAAGGAGTAGCATGAGTCCAAAAAAATATAAAATCATTCCTTGGTCTTTCTTGTTTCCTATGATGCATTACCTTCTTTCCAGGCTGGAAGCAAGTTCTAGTTGGAATGGAAAGTTTGGCCTCTCAGGGCTTACTCATGTGTCACATATGTAACATATATACCTTGTACTCACTTTGAATCTTGCTGAGCTCCAACACATCCCAGCTGCCCAAGAATTCTAGGCTCAACAAGCATCATAAATGCTATATGTAAATGGGGCGACAAGGAATGGTGACACTTAAGTGTGCATATCTCCTCTGTTTGCTCATGCATTTGCTTCATCGCCCATTGGACTTCATTATGAAACCCAAGTTCAAAAGTAAAATTATTAAGAATTTCAAGATGATAAG
Source organism: Macroglossus sobrinus (assembly GCA_004027375.1). Lineage (NCBI taxonomy): Eukaryota > Metazoa > Chordata > Mammalia > Chiroptera > Pteropodidae > Macroglossus > Macroglossus sobrinus. The sequence continues at coordinate 299,659 of PVKZ01001522.1, read as the reverse complement.
AGCAGAATGTGGGGCCCTTCTGAGTGTGGGCCCTGTGTGGCTGCACAAGTCATATCCCCATAAAACTAGTCCTGGTAAAAGAGCAGGAGTCAAATCATAAGTTGCTTAACTAGTCCTATAATGAAGTGTATTTAAGTTTTATTTTCTTCATCTTTTGCTATTATAAACAATATTTGTTAAAAGCAAACAAATGGGAGGCGGAGGTGCAGGGGGAATGGTGTAGATGCTAGAGGCTCTGTTCATTCCTCTGGCAACCAAATCAAAGTTGTGATGGAAACAAGGAGCAATAGCATGGAAAAATTGCCTGGAATCTAGATGAACAAGCCATATAACTAGGGAGAAATCCAACAAATTACCCTGCAATGGCAGAAGGAGGACAGGGCGAGGACACAAGGGTGCCCAGTCCCGAGCCACTGAGTGAGATGGAGGCTGCGGAATCGGCAGACGCCTCTTAAAGGGGCCACATCTGCAAGCGTCTTCCGCAGTGACAGACCTGCTCACTCTGAGCATCAGTGCTGATTCAGCTACACACAGGGGGCACCAGAGACTTACAGGGAAACATTGTCAGAGTGAAGGTCCAGGCAAGACCTCACTCTGTAAAGAAGTGCCAGTGGTATCTATTGTTCCCTGTTGAGCCCTCCCCCCTTACCAGTGTGTGGACATAGCACCTCCATAGCTGTGACGTCATCAAAATGGATAACAGAGGTCGCTCCACCCACCAGAAGATTCCCTGAAACCCCACCTCCCCCAACTCACAGTCCCACCCACGCCACATCCAGGTATAGCCTTAGCGAGTCACATGCTCCTTGCTGAGCAGCGCCTAGATTCACACTGGTGGCAGCTGGCCTCGGTTTCTGGTGTGGCCTTTTGAGGCAACTATAAGCATAGTATCTGTGGATTGCTTGCTGAATCTTACAAGTGGCCATGGAAGGGTAGAGGCTTGGGCTAAATTTGGTCTGCAGCTGAACTGTGCCACTGGACACCTACTACACAAATCCACACTAATAAGACCAGGAGATTTAGGAGCTCTGTTTATACATAAAAAGACATGGAAAAGCAGCCAAAATGAAAAGACAAAGAAACAGAAACCATATGAGAGAACAGAACAGAGATCCAGAAATAATGGAGTCAAGCAATCTAACAGATGCAGAGTTCAAAACACTGGTTATAAAGATGCTCAATGAACTTAGGGAAGAGAAGATGAATTCAGTGAGAACTTCAACAAAAAGATAAAAAACATAAACATGGGAATGGAAATTATAAAAGGGAAGCAGTCCAAAATGAAGAGCACATTATCTGAGATGAGAAGTATATTAAAAGGGATAAACAAAGGAATAAACAAAGTGAAGAAAGAAAAGAATCAAATGCCCTATCTAGCAAATGAGAAAGACAAGGACACTCAATCAGAATGACAAGAAAAAAAAAAAAGCCAAGACTATAAAAGCAATTTAAGGAGCCTATGAAATCCTATTAAAGGTCAAAATCTCCATCTCATCAGCGTACTGGAAGGAAAACAAGATGTTAAACAGCTATTCGAAGAAATAATGATGGAAAACTTTCCTAACCTGTTGAAGGAAATAGACATACAACCCTAGGAAGCTCAAAGAAACCCCAAAACCAGGAATCCGAAGAGCCCTACACCAAGACACATCATAACTAAAATGCCAAAAGTTAAATACAAAGCTGCAAGAGAAAAAGCAGATAGTTACCTACAAGGAAGCCCCATAAGTCTGGCAGCTGATTTCTCAAAAGAAACCATGCAGGACAGAAGGACTTGGCATAAAATATTCAACGTGAAGACTGAGGATCTACAACCAAAAGTACTTATCCAGCAGAGCTATCATTTAGAGTTGAAGGATAGAGAGTTTCCAAGACAAAAATAAGCTCAAAGAATTTATGAACACCAAGCCAGTATTACAGGAAATGTTGGAGGGACTTCTTTAAGGAAAAAAACCCCATGTATTAAAAACAGGAATAAAGAATGGTAACAACTACATTCCTATCAACAAGTACCTCAAATGAAAAAGAATTAAGTGCTCCAACTAAAAGATAGAGTGCCTGAATGGATAAGAAAACAAGAGCCCTACGTATGTTGCCTACAGGAGACTCACTTCAGATTAAAAGACACTCACAGACTAAAAGGAAGGGGATGAAAACGATATTTCCTTGATGGACCTAGAAGGTATTTAAGTCATACAGAGAAAGATAAATACCATATGATTTCACTTTTATGTGGAATTTAAGGAATAAAAAGAACAAACTAATGAAAAACAGAATCCCAAATATAGTGGACAATTTGGTGATAGATGGAGTGGTCTTGGGACTGGGAGAATGGGGCACAGGGATGGGGAGCACTGCATTGGGAATGTTGGCATTAATATGTTGGCTAGGTGGAGGGTCAGAAGTGAGAGAGAGCAATTGGGGGCATGGTTTTATGAACTATACAGATGCCTAATTAATGTACTGTATACTTGAAACTAATTAAAATAAATAAATGTTTAAAAAACTAATAATTCTGCATATACAGGTTATTTCAAAATTTGAATGTAGGGGAACTCTATTTTTTTTTTTCATTTTAGTTAATGTGTTCTGATATAATCTTATATCTTCTGGTTGAGATTCATGGCTTCTTCCTAATGAGCAACTAACTCTCTGATAATAATGATATAAACAACCTCCTATTTCCAGACTTTTCAGAGAATATATCAGTAAGATAAATTCTAGAGTATAAAACAATGCCTGCCATATAGTAGGTGCTCAATACATGTTTAGAGAATGAATGAATAAATTTCTAGAGACAGAATGGCTGAATTAATGGGGTATTTGCATTTATAATTTTAATGGCTATTGCCTAATTGCCCTCTACAGATATTGGGACAACTTATATTTTCATGAGTGTTGTAAAAAAAAAAAAAAAGGCTATTTTCCCTCTCATTGCCAACACAATATGTTGTTTATCTTCGTGACCTGTTAAATGAAAATGATATCTCAGTAGAGCTTTAAATGCATGTCTTTTAGTGAAGCTGAACATCTTTTCATTCATTTAAGAGCCATTCCTATTCGTCTTTTTGTACAATTTCTGTCTTATTGTCCATTTTTCTACAGAGATGCCGTTTTTGAAAATATTTTTATTGTGAAATATACATACAAAAATATGTAATTTTTTGTACATTTTGATAAATACTTGTAGATCAAATCTTATATACTTATCACCTGATCAAAAAGTGGAACACTGCTCGTTTCTAACAACCACCTCCATCCCCCATAAAAAAAAAACTCCCACTGCCCAGTTAGCTGGCCTGACTTTTATTGTGTCCGCTTCCTTCCTTTTCTCATTAATTTTACCACCTATCTATGCATCCTTAAGCAATATTGTTTAGTTTTACCTGCTTTTAAATTTTATATAAATGGAATCATGCTATATATATATTTGTATCATGCTTTTTTGTTTGTTCAATTACTTTCATAAATATTGATGTTGTTGAATGTAACCATAGTTTATTAATTTTCATTGTTCGACTATACCACAACTTAACCATTTTTCACTTGGTAACATTTGAGATGTTTCCAGTGTGGAGTACTGAGGTATAATGCTGCTATGAATATTTCTGTACAGTGATCTTGACACTTCAAAATCTTCATTTCCTTATAATACATATCCAGTAGTGGGACTGCTGGGACATAAAGAAAGGATATCTTCAATTTTATTCGATTATATCAAAGTATATTCCAAAGTGGCTTTGCCAGTTTACATTCCCAGCAGCAGTATATGAGAACTGCTGGTCTTTATTGATTTGTAGGAGGTCTTTACATACAGCATTATGGAAATTAACCCTTGGTAATTTGAGTAGCAAATCCTTTTGTCCAAGTTTTAAACCTCTTTAAAAGAGGCACTCATGTTCTTCCAACCCCCTCTAGAGGAATGAAAATGTAACAGGAAGCAGTGGAATATTCTAATTTTGAATCATTTCTATGAAAAGCATTTTGGATTAACTAATTTATTACTCTTAATTTTGATATCATATATGTCATTAATACAAATAATCATGTCAAAAATTTTCACAAAATGTTCTGGAATATAAGATGCCAGATATAATAATAATAATAGTTAAAAATTGAGTACTCAGCCTATATCAGACACTGTTTTAAATACATTTTATATATATATATATAAACTATATATATAAACTATATATACATATATAAACTATATATATATATATATATATATATATATATATATATATATATATATATATAGACTAACTTAATCCTCACAAAAAACCCTAGGGGGAGGAGGTAGGTAGTATTTTTCACCCCATTTGACAGATATATGAAATTAGGTGCTGAATTAAAGATGTTTTCTAGGGCCGATTTAAGCAAAATTGATAAACTCAGACAAGATACTTCCTTAATAAAGATGTTTTCTTTTTATAATTTGTTTTCCTCTTGGGAATGAATGATACCGCATCCTGGGTTCCTTTTCCCCATCTTCTCAAATCTGCACTATATCGCATAGCTTTCTCTTTTTTTGTTGAAGAAAGACAAAATGTATGTATCTTTCTTCCAACCCTCACTCATAATCCGCCATTCTTTGTCATAGGCACATCAGAAACTTGCAGGCAGCACTAGGAACCAGAGAGTGTTTGGAGCACGTGGGGAAGGGGAAGAGAGAGACAGATACAACAGGTGAAGAGCAAGGTCATAGCCTGGCGTGGGTGTGTGGAGGGTGGGAAGAATGCTTTCTTTAGGGTAGGGTTCCTTAACCTATGGTCTAGTAAAGTAATATGCCTTTATTTTTGCTAAAATGTAACAGAAAATTAGCATTTCCTTTAGTTATGATTGGAGACAACAAACCAAGTAGCATTATCAGTGCCTGTGATCTTGTCACCATATTAAAATATGGTTCATTTACTAACTCAAAATTAGGATGGTCATTAAGCCTGCCATTAGATTTTATTTAATATATTAATATAAAGCCCAGACATTACTATATCATGTCTGTTTGTTATGCATTTAAAAACATTCTGAGCTCCATATGCGTCACCAGACTGCCAAAGGGTTCGTGGTGTGGAAAAGTTAATAATTCTGCTTTATGGATATTTTCTTGGCTTTCATTCTTATTTTATCTTTGATATGATTTATTGTTCACTTTCATTCTTCTTGAATGAGCCTAAAGAGAGTCCCTGAAGAGTGTCTTAAGATCAGTGAGTTTCTCATAGTTTTATTGTTCTATTTTTCCAGAGACTCTTTCTCCCTTCAATAACTTTCATGCCTCTTCAATATTGTTTTTCTTACCTTGCTGCCCCTCTTTGTTTCTTTTCATCCTCTGTGGGTGTCTTTTTACACTTTTATGGGGAGCTTATCCTTTAGCATGTCATCAATCAACATATTTAGGTGGAGACCCCCAAATCTCCCCTAGTCCAGATTGTCCACCCTCTCCCAAGTTCCATAACTCCACTTTTCTCTGGGATACCTCCACTTGGTTTTACCCCTGGTATCCGGAACTGAACATATTAAAAATTAAGATTTCTCTCTAAATCTGTACGTTGTCCCACTTTGCCTGGACAACCATCTTGTCTGGTCTCCTGGTTTTCTGACCTTAGAATTATTTTAAAATTTAAATCTATTACTTAAAAAAAAAATCCAAACTGGAATCTTTGTGAATGGTACAAAAATCAAAAGACTCAAAAGGATAGCCAGTGAAATGTAAGTCTTCCTCCCACCTGGTCCCCTAGGGCACTCAGTTACCCGCCCAGGAGGAAATCACTGTTACTAGCACTTTGAGTCATTTTGATTCCTTCTTATATTGGCTATATCTCAAGTCCTTCCCTGTTTGTAAGATGTGTGCTCTTTTCCTTTCCAGGCTCTCGTGATCTTATATCTGATTGACTTTATATATAAGGATCTGTATGCGTGTATTTTATATACATATATGAAATCTCCCCTATGGCCTTCCGGCCTTGAGATTTCATCACGTCGCTTCCTGGATGAAGAACCTACAGTGGTGAGGGGCCGGGGTTGGGGGTGATGGAGAAGAGGATCTAAAAGGGACTTAGGTAGGGGCTTCTAAGTGGCCGACTTGTTGAAAGCTCTGCCAGGATTCCAATTTCTATTCTTCCCACCTCGGGCCCCCTTTCAGTCCTCTTGTCCAAATGTCTCTCGTTTCCAAGAGCCGAGACAGAGACAGCGAGATACACAGAGACAGAGACGCCAAGGCACCAGCATCTCTCTCCCGCTCCTGTCCCGCCCCACCGCTCTGACGGACGTCAGCCACCAGCCAATGGCGCTCATGATTAGTCCCGGAAGAGCCAATGAGAGACAGAGGAGGGCGGAAGAGTTCCCGCCTCCACTTCTAGGCTTGGTTGAGCTGTGCAGGTAGGTCCGGGGCTGGGGGAGCCGCCGTTGGCACTGGTGCTGAGGGGGGTTGGGGCTCGAGTCGATAGGGGTGATGGTGGGGAAGGGGAGGTGTCCCCGTCCGCGGGAGTTCGAGTGGGTAGCCTGGTCGGGAGGCGGGGGCCGGAGGGCCCGGGGAGCGGGCGCCACCGAGGGCCCTGGAAGCGGCAGGGCTGGGGGAGTAGGGAAGCGTGTGTGGGGCTTAGGGACCCCCGCCCCGCGCCCTCTCGCAGGCCTGGGCCGCCGGCTGCCGGCCGAGGGTCCGGGGCCCTTGGTACCCTGGGGCGGACGGGTGCCGGGCCTGGGGCCGGGGGCGCCGAGCAGAGCCCGGGGCGGCAGGCCGAGCCGAGGTGGGACGGACCGACGCGGAGAGGAAGGGAAGCTGCATCCCCGCGGGCCGCCCCTCCTGAAGCGATCCGGGATTACGGCCGCAGGCGTTCCTGCCCTGAGCCCACTTCCCGATTCGCCCCCTCCCTAACAATGGGGATGGGGCAGACGGAGTCGCCCCAATGTAGGAAGGTGTGTGGGGGGGGTAGGTTTGGTAGTAGGGTCCAGGGTGGGGGGAGGGGTGGAAACTCGGGCTCTCCCCTTTCTCTACTCGTGCCTTTTGGGGTGGGGATCATGGAGGGGGTATATTAAACCCTCCTGAGACTTGGGTCAAGAGTTAAACTCCCCCCACCCCCGTCAAAAAAAAATCCGAAGAGCGGTAAGGAAAGTGATGTCAAGTCTTCGAAGCCGAAGTGACAAACGCATAGCAGTAACAAATCTACTCTAGAGGTTTTTATTTTTAATCTTTCTTTAAAAATAAGGGTATTGTCTTTATTATTATTTTTTAAATTTATTGTACAGAGGTGGGTGCTGTTATTTTTGTCCCTACTCGGGCAAGCCTCCATTTTAAGCGAAGCAGTAACTGGTTAAGCTGGAATTTTCATTCAGGCCTAGGACTTGAACAAGGATCCTACGGAGAGGTCATTGAATCCATCCTCCTGCCTCCGGGCAAACTTGCCTTCGTCCTCAAAATTAAGTTGTTTAGTCAGCTTTTAAAAGTCTCCAGGAAAGAAGGGTCTTTTATTAGCTTGTAGCACTTCAGTCCAGAATAGATTTTATTTTTCATGTAGCGTAAGTTCTGAAACTTAAACTTAATAAAATTTAGAACAATAAGAATGATCAGAGAGGTTTTTATTAAGTAGAATTAAAACATGACAAGGATCTTTTTTAGATGGTCAATTAAATCACTTTTCAGTAATGTTTATGAGGTACCCTGGAGAATCATTTTTCTCCCTGGGATTTTTCTATCTGATAAGCAATTTTATATAAAATATATATATTACACATTTAATTCATTTTTTATGTAAAATATATTTCTATATATACATACATTTGCCCTCTTCCAAAGGGGACTGTGTTTTGTGTATCTTTTAAGAATGGTGAAGCAAATAGTACTTCAAATATCTGTCCAGATAGCTTACACTATTTGTTTATTCTTGATTATTTTTCAGTCTAAATGAAAGTCCTCTCTTTCAGATACCTTGTTGAAACAAAAAATTTTCCTACCTGCTCATACTTGGTGACTGAGGGATTACTGAGACCTCTTTCTTGCTCATTTCTGAGTATTGTCTGAACTATTCCTGACACTATGAATGCTGTTTGGATGCCTCTTAAGGTAAGATTCTTTTTTAAATTAAAAGCCTCATTTCTTTTTTTTTTGAATTGAGAATATTCTAATTATCGAATTTGCAATTCTTTAGCCCTTTTACCTGACACTTTTTCTCCTCTCAAGAACTATTGTGTTTACTTCCTATGACTGATCAATTACTACTCACTTTATCTTGCTACTGGTCTTGATTTTTGGTGTTAAAATATTAGTGAAGTTCTCAAATTAACTTTCATTATGATGATATGTTAATTTTTTAACTTTAAATTATGACAACCTGTATAGTTGTACAGTTCTGTACCTATCTCAGTTGGAATGGATTGGCAATTCGGACATCCAAGTCCACTTTCAAACAGGTACTTTAGAGTCATAGGTAGTAGGGTGTGTCCCACTCTTGCAAATCTGTAGCTGATTCATGTGTTACAAAAGATGTGTCATTAACCATTTGTTTACTCTGAAACTTCATATAGGATATTAGTAAATTTTAAGACCTGTTGTTTTCATGTACAATTTTGTTGGAGAGTTCTCTTGCTTCCTAGTCAACTGTGTAGGAATTTACACTATTTTTCTCAACAGGTAGCACTTTGTGCCAAGTTTCATCTCATAGGTAAACCTCTTTTGGGCAGTGTGGACAGATGATCTTTAGATGAAAAAGCTCATGTTGATATGGTGAATCTCCAATCTCTTGGTTCCTTCCCCTCTCTTGTACATAGATGGCCAAAGGACACTTCATTAGAACTAAGCAGAGGGCAAAGCTTAAGACATATATAGGGAGAAAATTTGGAGGAAAGATGGAGAAAGATAAGGAGTGATGGAAGCCCTCCACTAGCTTCACCAGGGGGCACAGGTTACCTTCCTTGGAGGTAGATATTAGTGTAGTTAAGATCATTAGATGGTAATAATGTCCTGTGGAATTCCAAATTAATACAATGAACAAATCAGAGAATAATGCAGTCTGTGTAACCTAAATATTTGTACTTTTGGAATTCTTTAGGTAAATGTAGACTGAGTTCTCACCTTCATTTATGTTCCAGCTGCTATTATTGCATGAGTGCTTATATTAGTATAAAGGAAGTCCAAGTGATAGTTTTTCCAGCCATTTTCCCTGTAGACTTGTAGGGTTTTTATGGGGAACCCAGCCAGAACTCCTGAACCCTTAGGCTGAGAGGATCTTGTACAAGAGTTTCTCATGGGTACCAAGGGTTTAGTACCATGACCTGGTGACCTCTGTTATAGGAAGCAGGTAAGGGATATTAGCGAGTACTGGTTTCCTAGAAACCCAAGGAAATTGGGATCAATATATTGGATTTCATTGTATAGTCACCTAGGTTTTAATCAATGTATTAGGTACATAGGAGCCTGCTGCTTTTTAATATATATATATATATATATATATATATATATATATATATATATATAATGTTTAAGATTTTATCTTTAAATCTTCGAACTTGGGGTATTAGAATATACAGTTGACCCTTGAACAACCGAGACCCCCCCCACACAGTTGAAAAATCACAAATAACTTTATTCCTCCAAAACTTTACTAATGGCCTATTGTTTACCATCTTACTGATAACATAAACAGTTGATTAACATGTATTTTGTAAGTTATATATATGTTCTATTCGTAACAATAAAGTAAGCTGGAAGAAATTTGTTAAGAAAATTTTAAAAGAGTACATTTACAGTATTTATTGAAAAAAATCTGCACAGTCTCAAACTCATATTGTTCGAAGGTCAACTGCAGCTCCACAGTATCCCCTGAAGTTGTAGCAAATACCTCTGGCCAGGCAGGAGTGTAGAATGGAAGTCAGTGCTCTGTACATGAGTTACTTACCACCTGTTAACTACTTGAAGTCGTTACGTGGCTTCCTTCGTTTTATGTTTGCTACCAGTGTTTTGATCAGTTGGAGATCTCTTCTGAATATGAACATATTTTTTATTTGCTAACATTTCCTCCTCTTATTACTTAAAAAAAAAAACTTGAAAATTAAAATGTTTGATTTGGGCAGGAGGAAGTTACTTTTTTCAGGAGAAGAGTTAGATAACATTGAATTTGCAGGATGGAAAATGAAGAGAGAGTCTTTATTCTCTTTTTCAGTTGTAAATATCCTTAAAATGTTTCTGAGCTATATTTTCAGGTTACAGTTGTTTATTTTTAAGTAAAAAGAAATGGTAGACTACTGAAAATGTATACTTTGGATCCAAAATGTTCATTTTCTATAGAAACTCTATTTCTATCAGACATTACTTCAATGTGAGACCTGTGCTTGTTTCCATGCTTATAGAAAATAGTGCCAGTACTCACCCTTTTCACAAACCAAAGTACCAAAGGAAAAATAACTTTAAACAGAAATTCTTCTGGTTGAAGACACACTTGTTAATTAAGTTCTCATGGAAGGTATTTTTTGCCTCTTTCTATCGGGTCTACAGTTTTTTTATTGCTAGCCATAACTAAGCAATATCAATGATGTTTGTGGTTTCTAGATCCAGTTATTGGGGTTAGGGCATGGGGGAGGTGGGAGAAGAATAGGGAGGAGGAGAATTGGGTGAGTTGGGGAAAAGACCAAAGCGAAGATGAGGCCAAGAGGAGACAAGTGATCTGCGGTGTGTGATGTGGTGCCACCATCAGTTGTCTTTTATGTACAGCGGGTTGCCTTGTGTGCTGGACTGAACTATGATGAAAGCAGTAAAAAGTATTCTTGACAAACAAGGACAGAATTAGAATATAATTCAATATGATGTGGAAAGAGCTCCAAGATATACAGTTAAAGATATACAGTTAAGTGATAAAAGCAAGGTGCAGAACAGGGTGTATGGTATCGTACCTTTGTATTTTTGAAAAAGAAATGGAGAAAAGAAAATTTGTATTGACTTGCATCTACATAAAAAAAAAAAAACTTTAGAAGAATAAAGAAAATGGTGACATTGGTTACCTGTTAATTCTAAGGAACTGGCACATTGGAGAAAGGAGACATCTCATTGTATTACTTTTTTTATACTTTCGATGTTTGTATCAAAATAAAAAAATTAAATACAAAATTTTAAAAAACGTAAAAAACAGTATCTCAATTCTTAAATCTTTTTATCTTTGGAGGTGAGAGGAACACTGAGGGGTCACATCTGAGAGCAGACAGCCCTTGAACAATGGTTTAAGGGATGCATACACAATGAGTACTGTAACCTAGGACACATTCTCCTGTGATCTTGAATTTTGAATTTATAGATGTATATTTCTAGAATTGAATTGCAAGGTAGGGCATTAAAAAATTTCACTTGCTCTTAAAATTTTAGTATAAAAAGGTTTTTATCATTTATTACTTCAAGTTGGCAATTTAATACACTACTGTGTTCTTGGTTGTGTGATCTTGAGCAGCTTCTTAATCTGTCTCAGATTCAGGGTCCTCCTTTGTACTGGAAATAATATTACCATTTATTTTAGAGGATTGTTGTATATATTATAGCCGTAAAGGACCTAATGTCTGGTTTAGTGAACTACCACTATTCTTATAATAATTACTATTAATAATAGTTTCTTATAGCCTAGTAATAAGAATGGGGGCTCCGGCGGAAGTGGGGCAAGCTCCTTCACCTCTTTGAGCCTTGGTGTCCTCATTTATAAAAAGGGTGTAATTATAGCACCCAGCTCCTAGGGTGGACTTTGTAAAGACTAAATGAGTTTGCTGGCACCAGGTGCTTACAGTAACGCTTGGTATGTGCTCACTAAACACAAGCTGATAATTTTATAAATGGCATTTGTTTGCTAGGGCCGCCACAAAAAAGTGCCACAAACTGAGAATTAAAAAACTGGAATTCATTGTCTTAAACAACAGAAGCCTGGGGGCAGGGCGACCCTCCCTCTGAAGGCTAGGGCAGGATCACTCCAGGCCTCTCTTGTAGCTTCTGGTAGTTCCATGGTTTGTGGCCGAGTAACTCCAGTCTCTACTTAGAGTTCTCCCTGTGCGTGTGTGATGTTCAAAAATCCTCCTTTTTAAAAGGACTGTGGTCAGATTAGGGCCCACCCTCATTTTAACGTGATTACCTCTGTAAAGACCCTATTTCCAACTAAGGTTACATCCTGAGGTGGTAGGGTTTAGGAGACCAAAGTACCTTTTTTTTCTTGTGGTGGTGGGGAGTGATTCAATTCATAACATCCAGTAGCCTTGTAAGTACCAAAGGTTGGTGTCATTCATCATGGTGACAGACCTTCAATACTGATACCTAGGAGGTGAAAATTTTGGTGCAAATTGGTAACATGATTTAAAGAAGTAGATTATTTCTTTAGGTTTCTCATGCATTTATCTTTACTATGTATAGATTTTTATCCTTGAAACTTTTAGATTTATATAAAATTGAAACTTTAGAAGGTAAGATTATTCTTTCTTTGGAATCAGTAAAATTCTGATTGAAAAATTAGGGTCAAGATTACAGTCTTGCTCTCCATGTCTCATCCTTTGTAGAAATTGATGACCTTTGGATTTCTTTAATCTGTAAGAATTAGGCCCAGGCATCTGTCTCTGGGGGTTTGGGAGGTAAGGATACCCAATAATGTGGAATTAACACTCCCTCCCTTCTGTGAATAAAGAGTTGTTTTATATCCAATTAGATGCCATGTTTGAAAAAGGTGGCATGGTTATCCTCAACATTTGGCTTAAAATTGTCATTTTTGGTGTAGAAACTATGGATCACCCCAGAAATAGCAAAACCATAAGTACGTTCTTCCTTTGGCCTGACTGATTTAGCCAGCCCTCTGCTTCTGTTCCTCCTCCTCTTTGCCTTTAGGGTAAAATTCAAACTTTTAAACATAGACAAGATCCTTGAAGATCTAGCTGCTGCTGACCTTTCTGTTTTGTTTTTAAACCTGACCTTTCACCACTGGCCTGTATGTACCTTTGTTTGATGGTTTCCTTTCCTGAAACTTCTAGTGTTAAGACTTTATCATTTAGTTGCAAATCTTGCTAAAGGGTATCCTGTGTTTTTCTGCCTCCTTAAAGAAAGCACCCTGAACAAAATTTTGTCTTTTAATAATAATCTAAAGTTATTGAAGATCCTCACTATGCCTATCAGTTACTCTATTGTTCTGAAATATAATGTGTCTCTGGAGACCATAAAATGTACTGTATTAGTGGACTATTATATGTACATATTACTTATTCTTGGGCTATTCTTTATGTTCTTTAGTCTGTTATTTATTTTCATGATTGCCTACCTTGGTATCAGGTCATTACTGTTCTAGTTTCAGCCTCCAGCAGCTCTTCCCTCTATTTCAATGCTTTCTGTGGTAGGCTAAGATACCAGCAAAACTAAGCTTGTGTAAATTATTTGCCAAGGAAGAGTAAATAGGTCTTTACTGATGGCAGAAAGGACTTTTCTATGTATAAAATACATGAAGAAAGATAGTTTTGGGCAGCTTGATACAAAATGATGTGGTTTTGCCATGTGCATTTTATGGAGAGGAAGAGTCCTATTGCTTTCATTAGATTCTTAGTGGTCTGCTCTAGATAAAATACATGTTATGAAATTGCTTTGTCCCTTGTCATCAGAAGCTAGGTCCCAAATTCCCTCTCCTATCTCCCTGTCCTGAAGTGAAAGAGTTCATAGTATTGGGTATTGTTTGGAATGTGGGAGGAAGGGCCATTGGACTAGTCCGGGTACTGACTCAGAAAGGGTGCAGAGCACCAGTGGTCGGGGCTGGAGTGAGGAAAAGAAGTTAGGTAGTGGGCAAGAGAGTAGCTCTGGGCATTGTGTCTGGTTTCCAGAGGACAAAGGGAGTAACCATAGTAAGTTCTGGAAGCTCAGAGAATATATTCAGGTACTTGATTTGAAGAAATTGGAAAAAAAAATATTTTTAAATTATCTTTTTATTTTGAACAGTCTAGTGATTTTAGTTTTCGCTAGATTTTTTTCTTGCTTAGAAATCATCTTGTGAAATGTTTGCAACCTAGATCATAATTTCATGAGTGGGACGGCTGGATGAGAGTGAAAACAGGGGCAGAATAATACAATAAAAAATATAATTCTAAAAGCATCTTACTGTGGGGGCCTCTTCAGAAGTTAAACACTTCCCTTGTTTTAAAGGGCCTCCCCTTCCCCCCAGTGTCTTTACCTCTTAGGTCATAGAGCTCACACAGTCTATCAGGGAAGACTGTCTTCCTAGGCTTATCCCTGTCACTGTCTTAGTCTCTTCCCATACTGGGCCCACCCTTCTAGTCTCTTGAGCTATTTTCTGTCTCCTTGTAGGGACCTTTAACCCTCAGTTGTCTCTTTTCCCTACCAATTTTCAACCTCTTATTCTCTGCTGGCTCTTGTCCCTTAGCTTATGCTCACACTCAAGTCTCTCACTTTTTAACTTTCTGTCCTTCTGAGGCCTCTTTGTCATTCTGACACTGTGGACCATTCCCTCTGGCTGTGGGGGTGGTGGTCCCTTTTGGCCTTTTGTCTCCATTTCTGAGAGGCATTATAGAACGTGGGATCTGGAACCAGACTCAGATTCAAATTTTAGCTCTGCTACTTATTGTGTGACCTTGCAAAAGTAACGTAGACTCAGTTACCTCATCTGAAACATGGGTAAAATAATAAAATACAAATAACAACTACCTTACAGGACTGTTGTGAGGAGGAAATGAGTTAATACATAAAGAGCACATTGAAGAATGCCTGGCACGCAGTAAAGTACAAATGATGTGAGTGCTGGCTCTTTATATCATTGGTATCCCTGGTTGCTCTTTCTCAATTTTCTTTCCAAACTTTTTTACTCATTCAGGTCACTGTTTGCCTTATCTTATCTTTTTTCTCCCCTTACCCTGTGGAGATTTGGGGGGACATCTTAGATGAGTTTGTGTCTCACTTGCCATTCATACACTACTGATGACCTGCAAATGTGTTTTTTCCAAGTCTAAATGGTCTTCAATTTGGATGTCCCTTGTTCATTTCAAAATGACCTCACCATCTATTTCCCCAAGTCCAACCTCTTCTGATCTTCATGTCCCAGTGAGTGGTACTGTTACCCGCCCGATCTCTTAATTCCATCCTGTGGCACACTGGTTACCGTGTTCTTAAGATCTAAGTTCATAGTGTGTCCCTAGTCACCCCTTCTCCCTTCTGAGGTCAGACCTTTGTCACCCTTTGCCCTCATGACCTTCAGTCTCCTTTTGATCATTCTCCTTGACTGCCTTCCAAGTTGCTATTAAAGTGATCCTTGTAAAATGCAGATCTCATCATATGATTACCTGCCTTCTGGTATTCAAGGTAAAGGTCAAATGCTTTTGCCAAGTACTGTGGCCCTTGGTGATCTGGCCCCTGCCAGATCATCTCCTCTACTGCCTGAGCACTCTGCACTTAGCAGTGCTGAACTGCTTGAAGTTTTATGTACCTTGTTGCCCCTCCGCCTCTGGGCCTTCACACATGCAGTTACCTCTTTACCTCTGTTTAAAATGGCCTCTGCCCTATTCTAGAAACTAACAGTGAGCATATAACAGTAACAACTGAGAGCTTTGCATGTACCCAGGCATGGCCTTTGAGTGTGTGTAATCACAGGTTTTCTTATTCATCCAGCTAGTCTCTATGTTCTTTGAGAGGAGGGGCAGTGTCTTGTCTTTTGTCATCACTGTTTGCTGTGTGATGGCACTTAGTAAATCTGTGTTTAATGAATGGTTCTGGAGGTCTGCATTGCCTGATCTGTGGAGTGCATCTTTATGAGGCTATGAGTGGAAAAGCTGAATTAGTCCCATTCATTGGCCAGTCCTGGCCTTACCCTTTGGAACTATGAAATTCAGTCTGTTCAGTGTAAGCAGTTCTGTACCTTTGGAATAGAATTACAAAGAGGTTTTTGTTGTTGTCGCTTTTAAAATCTTCCACTGAATGATGAAGGGCACAGGTGGTTTTGTTTTCTTAACTGGGAACCAGTTTGCTGATAACCCAGTGTCATCTGGTAACTAGGATGTTTCACATTATTAGAATAAAGTATAGGAAAATGCATATTACTTAGGCTTGTGGTATTCCAACCAGGTAGTTATATTTGTCAGTGAACTGATGGTAGTTTTAGAATTCCTTGTGACCTTAGTTCTTATACATTAGTGATCAGGTGTTCCTTCTCTCCTTCTCTATCACAGCTCTGTTAAGTATGAGTTTAGACACATCACATTTTACCTTTTATCACTGCACATAAATTGTGTTTGTAGCAATAGCTGTGAAAATGGACAAGCTTGTAATTGTAGTCTGTTTATTTTCAACTAGGTTTTCAACGTGGTAGCAATTTTTGGCCAGCAGGGGGAGCTGAAGTCACTGATTTGTGACTGGCTTTCAAACTTTGTTAGAGCCAAAAGAAAATAAAAAAAGCCTTACTGACAAAGAATATGATAGACTTCATAAAGAAGAAATACAAATGACCAAGAGGCATTATGAGAAACATTTTAATTTTGATAAGTAGTCAAAGGAATTCACATTAAAATGAAATACAATTTTTAACCTATCAAATTGGCAATTTACGTATGTTGTTGAAGGTAGTGAGGGGACAGTCTCCAAAACTGCTAAAGGAACTGTGCATTGGGCCCAATTTTTCTGAAAGATATTTTGGCAACATATATTAAAAAACCTAGAGATGTTCTTTAACTCTGTAATTTCACTTCTAGAAATTTTTAAGGAGGAAAAACATATAGGAAGATTTGTGAATGAAAATATTTATTGAAACATTATACTAGTGAGAATTGAGAATAAACTTATATGAGCAGCAAATGGGTAAATTATAGCATATTTAAGAGTGAATGATTATATAGCCATAAAACAATATTTTTGAAGAATTTTTAATGTCAAAATGTTGATTATATGATAAATGAAAAGTTCAGAATACAGAGCTCTATAAGAAAGATTCTAAGTGTATAAAAACTAAAGAATATATGTGTGTGTATATATATATACACATACATACATATCTATATGTATAGACATTATACACATATACATTTGTACATAAAATAATGAAAGAATTTATACCGGTAAGCCTTACTGAGTCTGTTAGAGAGGGAAGGAGACTGTGTCAGCCAATTGTTTTCATTGATACCAAGAGGTATTTGAAGGGGAGGCATTGTAATCTCCTAAAGTGTTAATCTCAGGAATTTAAGTCCTTGCTTTAGACATTTCCTTAGACATCACCTCTATCTTGTAGGACCCCAGAATGGACTTAATATACATAAATTTATACACTTCTTGAGTACTCTTCACCTTAAGTACCTTGTGATAATATCACATTCCACAAATTTCTTTTTTATCTGTTGTAGAAAGACTTCATTTTAAAAGCTTAATATGAGATTTGGTAAGTTTGTATTTACCGTATTGATATTTTCTGATTTTGATCATAGAGTCTCTTGGCTTTCATGTTTCTCAGTTGAAAATGATTGCTTTTAAAATGTAAGCTCCAGTGAAACCTCTTTCACCCTCTTAGTCATCCCATTTACACTTCTCTGTGTCTTTGTCATCATTGCT
This sequence comes from Macroglossus sobrinus, assembly GCA_004027375.1. NCBI lineage: Eukaryota > Metazoa > Chordata > Mammalia > Chiroptera > Pteropodidae > Macroglossus > Macroglossus sobrinus. The sequence goes on along the minus strand of PVKZ01001522.1, from coordinate 282,126 downwards.
TTACCTTTCTGGATTTATTGTAACCAATCGGAACTGCATTTCAGAAATAGTTAAGTTATGATTTGTTAGGATAGGAAAATATATTCTATTTATGGTCTTTTTCATTGTTGCCAATAGAATTTACAAATCCCCCTCCCTTTTTTTTTTTTTTTTTTTTTTTTTGCGTGTAGAACATCACGTCGTCCTTAGGGAACATTGTATAATTATTCAGAAATTCCTTTTTTTTACTGGAAGCTATAAATCCTTTAGATGCAACTTAGATTTCTTTCTGTAAATGCCTTGCTTTTCATTTGACCATGCTGTAACACCTGTCATTTTTCTGACTGCTGTATTTTAGCCTCTTGTATCTCAATGGGTCTTAGAGATAATTCAGAGTAAGAATCACCTTTTTAGTCAGTTCTAGTGGTTAGAAAGCTTAACATGTTAAGTTGAAATGTGACTCTTTGTAGTTTCCACTTTGGGCCTAGTTCCTCTACACAGGAACAGCCTAGAGCAATTCTAGTTTCTCTTTTGCTGGACAGCCCTCCAGATATTTAGACAACTTTCATGCTTGCCAAAGTATTCTCTCAGCTGAAAATAACCCCTAGTTTTTGCAAATGTTTCTCATTTTATAGACTTAAAAATCCACCTCCTGGGTCCTTTATTTTTTCAACTCAGTGTAGTTTTCCATTATCAGGAAGCTTATCATTCCATCTGCAAAATGGGAAATTCTCTGTATATTTTTTAAGTAGTTAGGAAAATGTTAAATATAGCATTTTCGAAACATTACCTGAGATCAGTCTTCTGCTTATATTTCTTAAATTGGGGAAATGCCTTTGCATCTACCCATAATTATCTGTCTAAATTATATCACATCTATGGTAAATATTCCCGATTTTGTGGTGACTCAGGTATTTTTCTAAAAACTGCCTTTTATTTAGAATCTAATCAAAACTTTTATAAAAGCCCACATAATTTCTCCTCAGGAAATTTGAGTAGATTCTTGTGGTATGATTTCCTCTTTTAGAAGCCATGTTGTCTTTTCTTTAGAAGGTTATTCATGCTGATTTATCTTCTGATCCTGTCATTTATTGGAGATTTGCTGGTTTCACCAATTTGAAATTCACAGCTAGAGCCCTTCTCTTGAATAAATGGAACTTATATTGATGGCATGTTTTCGTTCATTTTGTTCAGCAAACATTTATCGAGTGCTTAAGTATGCCAGGAGTTAAGCAAGGGGCTAGGTAAATGTTGTTGATTAAGGACAGAGATCTGGACTCCATCCTTCTTGAGCTTATAGGAGGTCACTCCCCTCATGTGTCTGTCAACCAGTAGGTTCTTCCCTGCAATCTTATAATTTTATACTTAAATTCTTTTAAAATGCAGAGAATACTTTGGGACTCCATGACTATTTAACATTTTATATATTAGTTTGGAAGCATCTTGTTTGATGATGAATTTGATTTACTATCAGTGATTTGTATGCTTTAAAGAATAATTCAGAAATAGGTTTTTCTTCCTTATGTCTTCCTCAGTAAATACTGAAGAAAATTAAAGTTAGACCTGTAAGCTGCCTTGCTTTTATCACTGTTTATACCCTATTATTTATCCAGTGACCTATCCAGTCATTATTTGGTATCTGGCTTTTTATATTTTTAAGCCATCTCTTTGTGGCTTTGTATTTTCTTGCAAGATTTTCATTGTTTTGCCTTCATAAGACTTAGGGCTCCTGATAAGCTGCAATTTATGACATTTTATTACTTTTCCTCATTTTTGTTATCTATTTTGAGAAAAGTTGTTTTCTTCCTCTCACCATGATCTTTCCCTCCCTCTTCATACTACTTAGCAGTTCAAAAATTATGGTTGAGCACCTGACTTTTTTGATTTCTCAAATTCAATAAATTAAAGTCCTTCTCTAGGCTTTGTTTTACAGATATGTTTGCTTTTTAAACATAATTTTATCTAACTTGAGATTTTCTTTTCTAAAATTGGGTAGCCATATGATGCATATTTAGTTTTTCCTGATTTATAGAATGTTGGTTCTATGTGTTTTTTATGTCTATTTATTATAGGTTGTATATGTCATTTTCTGATTATAATTTAGAACCCAGTTCTAGTATATATGTGTATGTTTCAGTAGATTCTAATTTTTTGAGAAAGCAATTATTGTATTATTTAAAATTTTATATCAATTCCTTCCCAAAGAAGTTTTGTGTTGTTAAACACATAGATTGTTGAACCCTACATTGTTGTTATTGTCGTTTCCAGGTTTCTGAATCAATACACTTTAGAGTTAGTTGAAAAGAACCTTGATTTAAGTTTGTCCAGCTCTCTTGTTTTCTATACCAAGAAACTAAGAGCAGTGAAGTCATTTGCCTAAAGTCACATAGCTACTGAGTGGTAGAGCTAGAACTTGAATGCCAGCTCAGCATTATTTATATCAGTCTAGTGATTACTGGGGGATAGACTTTATGGTAATCACATTTATATTGGACCATATGCAAACAATTGTTGATTTATGGGGGAAGAAATAAAATGAACACTCTGATTTGGAAATGAGTTGACTGATCAGTAGTATATCCTTTCCTGTTCAGCACATAGTTTTCCTCTTAGAGCCTGTATTTGTAGATCAGGGCATCTTCTTTATACTCCAGGTAGTACTGGGGATGACAATGCCAAATGCTTCTTCCTCTTTGAACTACCTTGTTATATAAGGCTTGCCAACCATCTGTTATGATATTCTTCAGGCAGAGTATAATATTATTGCTTTTGTTGAAGCTTTTAAAATAATAATACATTCCAATCCTATCTCACTGAAGATAACTCTTATAGTAATAGGATTTTATGTTCTTTAAACTACTTGCTGATGTCCTAGTTGGTATCATTCCTATAGGTGACTGATTGTATTGACGACTTGTTGAATCTCCCTCATTTCATTCTCATATACAGTGATTTAGAATAACTTGTGTTTGATGGAAACTTAATTTTTTCTTAAATATACTGCTGGCAGTAAGTTTACAGGTATAACTTGAAGGCAAATTAGTGCTCTGAAGTCATCTCTCAAGGGGAAGTAAATGGCAGAATTTTGGCCGGCCTTCTGACATTTTCACAAGTGGGTATACATACACCTAGGAATAGAATTATTAGGTTATATAATAACCGTTTAACATTTTTTTCAAAGTGAAATTGTTTAGAAAGTAAGTGTTATTTTGGCTTTATCTTTTTTTTTTTTTTAGAGCTTTATTGAGGTGCATTTCTTATATCATAAAATTTACCCATTCAAAATATTCAAAAAATTTTTAGTATATTCACAGAGTTGTGCATTTATCACCACAGTCTAATTTTAGAACATTTCAACATCCCAAAAGAAACCCTCTACCTATTAACAGTTACTCCCTATTCCCTATGTCCCCCATCCCCTGGCAATCAGTAACCTACTTTTTGTCTTTATGATTTGCCTATGCTGGATATTTAATGTGAATGGAATTGTATAATATGTGCTCTTGTCTATGGCCATGTCACCCTGAACAAGCCCAATCTCGTCTGATCTCGGAGGCTAAGCAGGGTACGGCCTGGTTAGTACTTGGATGGGAGACCACATAGGAAGACAAGGCGTTGTAGGCATTAAAAAAAAATGATCTGTTTCGTGACTGGCTTCTTTTGCTTAGTATGTTTTCAAGGTTTATCTATGTTGTAGCATGTATCAGTACTTCATTCTTTTTATACCAAATACTCATTGTATGGATAGGCCCTGTTTTTGTTTATCCATTAATCAGTTGATGGACTGATTTGAGTGGTTTCCCTCTTTTGGCTTTTGTGAATAATGCTGCTTATAAACATTCTTATACAAATTTTTGTTTGGACACCTTTTTTTTCAGTTTTCTTTGGTATACATACACCTAGGAGTTGAATTGCTACGTTATATAGTAACCATTTAACTTTTTGAGGAACCACCAAACTGTTGTCTGAAGCAGCTGCACCATTTTACATTCATCAGCAATGTATAAGGATTCTAATTTCTCTACATTCTTGCTAATAACACTCGAGTTATCTGTCATTTTGATTATAGCCATGCCAGTGTGGATGTGAAGTGGTATCACTGAGGTTTTGAATTCATTTTTCTGGTGACTAATGATGATGAGATCTTTTCATGTGCTTAATTAGCCATTTGTGTATCTTCTTTGGAGAAATCTCTATTTCTACCAAATTCTTTGCCCATTTTTTAATTGGATTGTTTTTTTATTGTTGAGTTATAGAGTTTTTTTGGTTACAAGTCCCCATGACATGATTTTTAAATATTTTGTTCTATTTTGTGGGTTATGTTTTCTCTTTCTCGGTGGCATCCTTTAATGTACAAAATTTTACAATTTTGATAATTTGATAATAGGTAAATTTACAATTTATCTGTTTACAATTTACAATTTACCTATTTGTTTTTGTCACCTGTGCTCTGGGTGCTGTATCTGGAAAGCATTGCCTAACCCAGGTAATGAAGGTTTACTCTTGTTCTAGGAATTTGATGATTTTATATCATATATTTAGGTCTCCGATCCATTTTGATTTAACTTTTGTGTATAGTGTGAGATAGATTTCCATCTTCATTCTGCTGCATGTAAATATCCAGTTGTCCCAGCACCATTGCTGAAAAGAGTATTTCCCTACCCCTGCATAAAATTAAATACAATTGGATTAGGTCACAAATTTTCCTTTTCTCTACCTTTTGCCTACTTTGAGACTTTCAGGGTAGAGATTCCAAGTCAATCGCTGTGGATCCTTGCCTCCTACTTAATTCCTTTAATTTCTTAGTTCTATTTTGAGGTACTTGCTTTGTTGCCTCATTCTGGTAATGCAGTAAATAATACCTAATTTTAGCATTGTTGGGGGTGGTTTAGGCCAGCTTCACAAAAGGGCCAGAAAAGGGTGGAATTGGAAGCATAAAGCACTAAAATTTTGCTCATTGTTCTCTTAGCTTTGAATTTTTTAACCATTTAAAAGATCAATGAATAAAAGAGATTTTTCTTGGCTACTACAGTAATTAGCATCTAGTAGGCACTCAATAAATGTTTACAAATGAATGGGAATTAAGTTAATGATAGGGCTTTAAGGGGATAATCAGTTTTATAGATTATCAAAGAAAATCATTTAAGGCATTACTGTAATCATTCAAATACTGTTGTCTCTTATAAAAATGTAATGCCCTAGCCTATTACCAGCAAGGTCCCATTTTGATATTGCCACTATAGATAGGTATGCTAGGAAGTGTGAGTAGTCTTTACCCTCCCCTGCACAGGATTTTTTCTTCTTTATACAACAGAAGATATAGTTTCATTTAGTTATTTTATTATTTTTTGTTCTGCTACTTGAGATTAGTTCATTTGGGACAGATTTTGTTAGTTAAATTTGTGTCTAAGTTTGATTATGGGTATTAATTTGGAATCTGGCTGAAAATACTGAATATTGTGTTCTATTATTTTTGTCAGTCTAATTTAGAAGTGAAAAAAGATTGCTGGAAAGAAAATTGTGTATGATTTCTTAGTAAATGAGTGACAGAGATAAGATAGAGACTTTAGCATTTCCTGAATTCCATTCATATTCTCAGTACCTTATGGTCTCGTTTATAATATTGTACTCATAACAGTTTTTACATAAGGTCTTTTCAGGTTTCATTATCTATATGGAGGGATATGTTCAGGGTTTTTGTTTGTTTGTTTGTTTGTTTTTGACATGCATATTTATCTATAAATGATCTAAAGCAGTGCTTCTCCAGCTTTTCTTTTAACGTACTCTCAGGGTCTGGGATTGTCCAGAGCAGCTTGTCACAAAAATGACATTTTTTTTTTAAGACTCTTCTCTATCTTGAAAAAATGAGAATTTTGCATTTTTCCCTGTAATATATTTGTGTTTATTTTAACAAAAGTGTATCTGATTTTACTATCATTTTTAAGTTGACATTCCCGCAAGGTCTCTACAGTTTATTGAGTAGCTTCAGGCTACCTCATCCATAGCTGTTTGCTTCACAGTATGCATGAGAACCTAGTTCAAGAATTCAGGAATTTGTGGATTAAAAAGTAATGTTTCTTTCCAAGAATGGTTTCTCCTTTGGAGGGAACAAAATTCTTAGCTCACTCCAAAATTCTTAGGTTTGCTTTGCCATCAGAGCAAGATTTTAGAAGTTGCATCTTAAGTTTGAACTCAGCAAATGACTTTTAAAAATGTATTTTAAATGTCTTTTGCCTTATGCACCTGTTGCCTCCTTTTCTCTTTGAATTTGTTTTGTTTTGTTTTTTTCTCTGTGACTGTCTTTATCAGGCTCTCCACTGCTTGTCTGCCTTCAAGTTCTTCTGCATGTTTATCTTTACATTTCATTTGGAAAAGAAGACAGGTAGTTTCTTGGTAAATTTTGGGCACATTCTGACATTGAGGTTTAGAATCTAATAACTGTGTTTAGGTCTTGGGCAGATCGCTTCATTTGACATTACCTCATCTGCAAAGTCATTATTAGAACACTCCTTTGTTATGTTTGGTCAATTAACTTATTTGATTAATTGTAATTATTTGAGAATTTTTAAATGTTCTATACTAAAGTTCAAGGCATTAAAATTAGTTAACGTTCACCTAAATTATCAATGTAGTTTTTTTGTTTAACCCCTTAAGAAACTATTTAAATATCCATATAAAGTCCTGGTTAAACTGTTAAACATTGACAGTCAGTGCTTGTGTAGCTAGTTTGAAATCTGGGACTGCAGAGGAGAAAATAATTAATCTTGGATGCTTCATCTTAATCTAACTGATAGCCTGAGAGAACCTGACTTGTTTCTTTAAGTAATATAGTTGTATTCAGTTGAATTTTAGTGCTATCTTAAGAAATATCCCCTAAATAAATTATTTCGAGATTTAGGAGTGCTTTCAGGGTTAACTTGTGAATTTAGCTATTATTCTCATAACTAACAGTTAAATCATGAGGGTGCCTAAGATTAATTTTTCTTCTTAATGAGTTACATAATCACGTCTATGGATAGTAAAATAATATTTATATGTAAATTATGAAGACTTCTAATGTGAGGAAGACACTCATCTGGATAGATGGGATTGAAACTAAAAATGTTGTGCATTCTTAAGATACTTTGCCATTTAGAAAAGTTTCAAATGAGTTAAATTGGTTAATCTTACTGAAAGTTTGTTGCTACTGGCCTTAAGACATAAGAATATATGATATTTTGATTCAGTTGAGACCTCCATTTAAAATAAAAAAGTCTTGATTTCTGAGCTTTATAGTCTGTGAGCATTTTCTTATATTTGGCTAAATCCTGATACTTGTGAAACTGAAATACGTAGTATTCTTTAATACCTTTATCATATTTTCATTTATTTGCCAAGTGAGTAGCATGTTTTTGTTGGGAGGTTATAACTCTGGAAGGTAGGTAATGCAGTGGGAAAAGTGAGAATTGGAGACTGGACAACTCTGATCCAAGTGTGTCCTTCAGCTTTGAGGCTTTGGGCAGTCTCCTAACTGTTCTCTTTTGTTCTCATTTCCCCACTAATATGGAAGTTGAACTAGATTGCCTTTCATATTCCTTCTTCATCTGAAATTCTTTGATTTAAATTTCTTAACTTTGGTTCAATTTATTCTGGCTTTCTATTTAATATGTAGTTGGTTAAATATTAATATGAGAGCATGCATCGATTTCAGTTTAAAGATGATTCTTTCATGGTATAATTTTAATATTGCCTGAAATAGATGGATGTGTTCATTTCTGTGATATCTGGAACAGGGTCTTGAGCTTAATAGGTAATCACTAAATTTCTTTAGAGTAAATGCATTTTAACATTTTTAAATATGGCTTTAGATTTATGATTATAAATAATTCTTTTCAGAACAGAATGTTTTTAGGGAACTCAGTATTTTTATATATAATGTTATCTGTGTTTATGAATGAAAACATTGTTTGCTAGAGTTTGTATACATATTGGGGTTTGAAATTTGAATTAGGGAAGATGTGCTGACCTTATCTCAGATTTTAACCTTTCAATATTAAACTTTGGAAAATAGCTTCATTTATTAATAATAATGTTAAATATAGTTAAGTTATAAGGTAGGCACTATTTTTATCTCCTTTTTACAGAGCAGGAACTTAGGCTTATAGGTTAAGTACTTTGCCCAAAGTAACACAGCTGGTAAGTGATCGAGGCAGGATAAAATCTAGGGCTATCCCTGGATCCCATACTCTTAATTAGCACACTATACCTTTTTTCATTTATTTGGCAAATCTTTATGAAGTGCCTCCTTTTGCAAGGCTATTGACTAGGTCCCTGGGATGCAATGGTAAATAATAAAAACTGGATCCTTGTCCTTTTGAAACTAAATGGTTTAGGCTTTAGGACTTTCTCCTGAGTTAATATAATAATTGCTTTTTTAAAAAAAAAAAAAAGGAGTGAAAAACAAAATAATCCCTTGTCCATGTGAGATTAGTTTGGACATATGAAGTACTGAATATGTGATAGAATATCTGTTTAGGAATTTCTGGCTTGTTAGGCATATGGTGGAGAAGTTAGAGAGTGCCTTTTTAGAATGTGTTTATTGTGTAGGCGAGAGTAATAATCTGAAGTTGGACTAGCCTTACCTTTAAGAGCTTTCAGGCCAGTTTCAGAAGGTGAGAATGACATATGGAGAAAAAATCCTCAGTGGAATTACAGAGAACATTTAACCATGAGCAGGGTAATATAGTTCCAGTTAATTACCCATCTTGTTGTTAAGTGAAGTAAGTGATAATGGTTGTGTGGTAGAACATATCTTGAAGGAAAAATAAATTGAAAGTGGATTGGGGGAGAAGAATGGACAAGGAATGATAGTGAGGAGGGATGCAGAAGGAACACAGAGATAAAGACAAGGATGGGTACAGAATTGTGTACAGGAAAGAAGGGCCTTTCTGAGGTATAAATAATAAGGTTATAGAAATGTTTATTGTTACATTGTTTTTATGTAACTGGAAGTTCAGAAGTCTTGCAGATGCCAGGATTGTATGATATAATGGCTTAATGCTGTCACCAAGAACCAACTCTTGCTAACTCTTTCTGACCCCTTTTGATGTTGGTGGCATCAGGAGGTGTGACTAGTAGTTTGAGTTGTCATGTTTAGCACTATTTGAGGAAGAGGGAGTGTTTTTTCCTCATCTCATCTTTAGGATTGAAGAGGCTTTCCTCAAAATTCTCTTTTGGGGGTCTCCTAGTGGGCTTCCACTCATGTCTCATTAGCTAGGACTGAGTTCCATGCCTATTCGCAGCCAGTCATTGGCAAAGGGAGTGATTTAAAATCAATCCATTAGGGTAGAGTGGATATTGGAGAGTTGACCACAATGACTCTTCATTCCAAGAGTGATTTGACAAGTTAGTGTGTGTGTGTGTGTGTGTGTGTGTGTGTGTGTGTGTGTGTGTGTGTGTGTTTAATCAGTCTTGACACCACTATCATTTCTTGGAGAAATTTAAAGAAAATGTATTTCTCTCTCTAAGATTTTTGTGTCTGTAGTGGCTCACCTTTGAATGTCCTTTTTCTTTTTGTAAAAATTGGTGCCTAAGCAGAAAGACATCTGATTTAATAATGTAGAACAGATTGACTGATTTAACTGTCATAAACACTGTGAACTCCTCATTCTTGGGCTAAGCAATGAAAGAGAGGGAAAGTTGGAATTTATTTTTTCCCCAAATACATGTTTTGAAATAACCATTTTCACCTCTTTACTAAACCATTGAAAAATTGTATTTCATAACCTTGGTTATTTAAGGGCCTAATTAAATCTGGCCATTGAGTTTTAAGAGTTAAAGCAGTAGTAAGATTAATTATTTTGTGGTTGGTGTCTCTGAACGTATTTAAGTATACACTACAAAGGGCTTTGCCTTATTTGGTGTTTTTCATTCTGCTCATTTAGATTTCAGAATCCTCAGATTAGGGCTCCAGCTCGCCACCTATTGGTCCTGGAATTGTGTGTTTAACACCCTTCTGCTATACTTTGTGGAATTACTATTTATGTGGAAATGTGTGTGTACACTTTTTAATCAACTAATTTTCTTCCTCAGGATTATAAATTAAAAAGCCAATGCTGGGATCTCTTTTGGATGTGTATACAAATACGTATACATATACTAGTTTACTTTTTGTGTAATTCGACCCTGTGATTTTCTTAGCTGCTTACTTTTAAGAACCACGACTGTTTGAAAGTGACATCTTAATAGTACAAATAGAAACTCATAGAAATATAGGTACAGATGCTGTAAGGAGCTGGTGAGTTAGTGTAACTTGGTGAAGTACTAAAACTGAGGGTTGTTTTTTTGACTAGCAGAAGTGAGGCATACCACCGGATATTGGTTCTGGTAAGCCACAAAACAGTATTGAGCATTTCTCATCTTCATTTTTGGTAGTAGAGCACACTCTTCTCATCTACTGAATTTGATTATTGAATTGTTGGAAACATTTTTTTTCCTTCGTTTAAATTAATATTTTGATGAATCCGAGTTCTTTTATTTAATCGCAAAGCACTTAATTCATCTTTCGGCAACTTTTTCTTTAGTGTTAAAAGATGATGGAATTCTAATTTGTGTAAAAATGTGACACTTTGCACTATTTGCTGTATTTTTTGTATCTAGGAAGGATTCCATTTTAAGGAATAAAATACTGTACTATCAGATAGGTCATGAGAAATTGATAAAATGCCACCATTTTAAAGCAACTCTGGTAGGAAAGTGGGAAGTTTGCTTTTTGTTGTGAGATTTGGGTTTCTCTGTGGAGTTCTTTGTTAAACTTTTAGCATAGCCTTGAACTTCCTTTTGGTGGTGACAGGAAGCATAAATACTCATTGTGTAATGCCATTTGCCTGTTTTGGCGGATCTGCCAAGCCATGAAATCCAAAACAAGACGCGTGCTCCTTAACGAAAACTACAGTTCCCAGCGGGCCCGGCGCTGGTGGGCCATCACTTCCCTTTCTCGCTCCCTGGGCCCCTTCCCCTGCTGGTCCGGCGCGGGCCGAGTCCTGCGCCTGCGCAGTGACGACGTACTTTTTTTTTTTTTTTTACCCTGGCGGCTGCGGAGCGCGGCGCTGGGGCTGGTGCCCAAGCGTGCTGCAGTGAACGGAGGCAGGCTGCTAGGACAAAGGGCGGCAGGAAGCGCTTCACTGGTCAGGGAGCTTCCTACCCGATTCAACGCACGTTTACCCTGGTGTGGCACCGTCACCGTCGGCATTAGCCTAATTACTACACAGTGCAAACAGTTCCTCGCTCACGTCCTGTCGCTCGGTCGCGCCAGTCCGCCTTGCCCCTCATAGCCGGCGCGCGGCCCCGCCAGCCCCAGCGTGGAGGGAATGTGACGGCGTCAGTGCCTCAGGTTAGCCTCAACTCGGCCGGAGTAGGGGCCCACTCCCGCCTGCCGCAGTGCCGCGTGCCGACGCCGCGCGTCCGGGAGCAGCTGGGGCCCGGCGCCGCGGCCTCCGCAGTTGGAGGAGCAGAAACAGTGGCCGCGGCGAGGAGCCATGACTGAGGCGGCGACGGTGGCTGCGGCCGCGCCTCCTGGCAGCCCGCGGGGGTGGCGCGGTGGGCGCCCCCTGGCGGCGCGCCGGGGCGGAGCGGCCCTTCGCCGCCGCAGCCGCAGCCGGCGGAGGCGCTGCTGTCCCTCCTCCCCGTGTCCCCGGCGCTCGCCCGCTCGCTCGCTCGCTCCATTCTCCCTCCGCTTCAGATTAAAGGGGGGGGAGGGAAAAGGAGCTCGGCCGCCATTTTCCCAGTGCCGCCGCCACCGCCGCCACCGCTCGCCGAACCGGCGGGAGAACCAAGCACCGTAGCGAAGCCGACTCGTCTCGCCGCGGCAGCGCGGGGGGCGGCCGGAGCGCGCTCCCCGGCCAGGAAGAGACGTCTGGGGGTGGCGGCCGGGGTGCGGGTTCGGGCTGCAGACGGCGGCGCTTGTTTGTGCGGGGCGGGGGGGCGGCTTCACCCTCTGCCCCCGCCCGCGCGTCTTCCCGGCTGGGCTGTGGTTCCTGGCGGTGCCCAGGCCCCGCCAGAGCCGAGGAAGGCCGGAGAAAGGGCCCGAAAGAGAAGAAAAAGCAGCCGCTCCCCGCCGCCGCCGTCTTCCCCTCCCCCTCCGCCTCGCCCCCCCGCCCGGAAAGTCAGGGCGGCTCCGGGCGCCGGGGGGGAGGAGAGCGGCGGGCCCGGGCCGGAGTCGCCGCCGCGCGCCCCCGCCCGCTGCCGCTGCCGCCGGCCCTCGGCGCCCAGGCCGGGGGCTGTTTGCAAACTGCGCCCATTTTGTGGGGCTGAATCCGCCCGGGCTACGCTCCTCCATCACGTGGTAGGTGCTGCTGCTCCTCTCCTCCACCTCCTCCCGCTGCCCTTTCTCCTTCTCCTCGCTCTCCCTGTGGCTCCCATTTCTCCCTGTCTTTGTTAGTTGTAACTAGAAAGGCAGGGCAGGGCAGGAAAGATCCCCGGAACTTTAAATGGCCTCTCTGGGTTTCCCCGCTGCGGGTCCGGGGCTGGGAGTCGCCCCAAGGGCGGGGGTGTGCGGGGGCCCTTCCCCACCAGCTGCCGCCTCGTTCGCCAGCTTTGCCTTTGGCGTTCTATTTAAAAAAATAAGGCCTTAACACGATTTATTTCTGTTAAAAAAATCCCAAAACAAACTCTGCCTCTTGCCTTGAACTTCTCTTGACTGCAAAAGGCCTTTCTGTGCTCGAAACACATCTTGCGCGGTTCACGGTGTGTATCATAACTCTGATTGTTTTTAGTGAGATGGTTATTTGTTTCATTTATTATTTTCGTTGCCTGTAAATTGAGGTCACTTAGGTTTTCAGATCCAGTCTCCCTCAGGCGGACGTGTTTTTTTTTTTTTTTAAACTAAAGAGGAAGAGGCATTTATTTGCTTTTAAGTGAGTTTGGGGGGCCTGTTTTCCGGCTGACGGTCTTTTGATTCTCAGCAGATAGTTTGGTTGTTTTCCATACGATAAACAACCCTACCCTAATGTTTTACTTAAAAATCCTTTTGTTTTCCATTTTCGGGATCTCAGTGTGGTTTTGTGTGTGTGTGTGTGTGTGTATATTTTTTTTTTTGAGAAACACGTTACTTAACTATTGCTTATTGGATTGCCTTAAGGGAGAAGGGGTGACATGATGGCGCCACTTTAAATTGCTCTTTCCTGCTTCGTTTTTTTCCTCCCCCTTTATTCTAGAGGTCATTGGTGCATTTTTCGTGACCTATTAATAAAACTGTACTTGAGAGTATTAACAATGTAACTCAGAGGGTTAGAGTTTGGTACCTTAAGGATCGGGAGACCCGAATCCCGAGGTCCCCAAAGTTCCGAGAAATCTCTAGTCTTCCTGCCTCCCCTCCCTCCCCTCCATTCACAATCCTGGTGTTGCCATCTCCTTTGTCACGTGGCTAGCAATCATTGTTTTTTTTTTGTTTGTTTTGGGGTGTGTGTTTATATTTTTAAATTGTAGCCCAGAAGAACCTTCCCCTTCTCCATTGGAGAAAACAAAACGTTTTAGCTGTTTTAGTTTTAGAGTCGGAGATGATTTATAATAAACGATAAAATTACATAATCTTTGCCTTGCATAATCATGATATAGTTATAGATTGTTACTGAATGAAGTCTCTAAAGCACTTTCAAATATGTAAAGTAATGCATTGGAATATGTTTTTCACATCTCAAAATAGTATAGTTTATATTTTCCCTACTTTAGGGGTCATTTAAAGTACCACTATTTACAAAGGCTTAAGTGGGTGTGTTTTCCCCTCCCCCCTTCTATAGGATATACTTGGTTCTGTTCCTAACATACTGTCTGACCAATTTAGAAATTTTCAATTGTCTGCAGGCTTGTCAGTTAAAACTATTTTTCTTTTTTCTAACAACAGTGAATACTTTTGAGTAACGTGTTTTACCTAAAGTATTTCATTACGTTGCTATTGTGCTTTTGATCAGGAGAATTTTTGCTTTTAATCCTGTAGGTTTAGAAGAATGTTCAATTATCTGTTTCTTTATATCAGTTTTCTTAATAATTATGTAAATTCTTTTTTATAAAATACCAAGTATATTTTTCTCTTCTGCATAGGTTTGTAGCCACTTTTATAATTAAAAAATATTGCGTTAAACTTTTTTTAAAGTAGATATGAAATGCAGTGATTCTTAAGGATGCGTTGATTCTTAGTATATTTTCAATGGTTTGGGCCATTTTTGCTAACAGTTACATCATGTCATGTGATAATGTGCAGTGTGATGTGTAATTCTAAAAATAAGGCAAGGTAAAAATGCTCATCCCTTGAGAACTTAAAAAAGATAAATGTGGGATAACTGATTTCTATTTCTTTGGTCATGGTATTCTGATTTTGATTTCCACTAGGTTTCTCCAACATAGTGTGTAGTTACTTTGACCTTTAGCATATTTGTTGTATTTGTTAGTGATCTCATGATTAGAGGTGGTTAAATTTTTATTTTTCAAGTGTGCACTATTTAGAAACATTAGACGTGACAAAAAATTTTAATGTGTATTATGGTGAAGATGACTGGTCTCTGATGACTGCCTTATTGAAGTGTATATAAAATAAGTGGTTTTGATTTGTGTCTGTAGACAGTTAAAAGTGATCAATTAAATATTAATGGACCATTGAGGTGGGGTAGGGTTTTTATCCTTTCACCTATGTGAATCTATTGAAGTGTTTAGAAGTGTTCCTGCATCTTTTCTGAAAGCCTCGTTCACAACATTAGTATTTGACTTTTATGCTTTACCAAAGTGAAATGTTAAATTTTTGTCTGATTTTTCTTTCTTGCCTACACATGTTACTTCTATGGCTAAACCTGCAGAGCATTCTTTGATTGTTAGGTGACTTATCCTGTTGAGGAAAATTCTGGAAGCTAGAAAATGAGTAAGCCATAGTTCACTTTCAAACTTTTATTGAGGTGAGAAGAAAGGAAAATAACTACTCCATTTTTTTCTTCAGACAGGGCCAATACTCTTCCATCTCTAGTAATGCTACAGTGTAATCTGCATCCTCTGGATTTTATTGAGTTGACCACAGATTTTAATTGTATTTTAAAGTGAAAACAAGTTTTAGAGTTGTTTGTTGCTATAACTTGATGCATGTAACCTGTAAAAATACAGGGCCATTGTGGTTGGTGGTACTGGTTTCAAAAGGTATTTTAGTATTTGAGTGGTTCTAGTTAGAAACTTGTGAGTAAAGCTTAGTTATACTAGACAAGCAATTTTTCAGTGTTGTGAAAAAAATACAAATTCATGTTGTATTTTCTAAACAATAGTCATTGAAAATCCTGCTTTTAAAGAGTATTGCTTGTTTCTCTTATATTTAGTTAGCTTCCTTTGGGGGGCTTGGTAAGGATTATTTTCTACTTGGTAAGGCCATTAAGACACAAATTTAAGTGAATTCCTTCTTGGAGAGAGATGTTTTTTAAATTTATTGATTTCTTTTTTCCCAAAGGATCTCTCCATTCTCTTGAGTTTGGAAAGGAGTTGGAATAGTGCAGATTAAGTATATGGCCTTCTTTTGATTGCCCCAGAGCAAATCTCATTGAGTGGTTTATTTGCGTTTTAAAGCATTATTTCTTTGCCCTTTTTCTCTATTTTAAGTTTCTGCCTTGATTGATTAGACTGTTACATGTCTTAGCCAGCATATTTTACTCTAGTGCCCTTTTGCTTGATCACTTTATAAATTACAGTGCAGGTGTCTCAAATAAGATGGTCCCAGACACTGGCTTGCCTACAGTGTAAATGCAGAAAGTATTTGAGCCATGTCCTTTACCTAAAATAGAACTTTTGTTTCTTGGAAATCTATATTAAGACTGGATTTTGAGTCTTCATTTTGCTTTTGAAGATGTATATTTATACTATAGTTTGTATCCTAGTAAAGTACCTATTAGTCTCTGGGCATACTAAGTTTTGCAGAAATATTCCTTCCAGAATGTAATGATTCATGACATAAAGTAAGACTCATCAGTACTTCCTATTCTCTGAACTGTGAGATCAAATCAGTGAGCCACAATGATGGTTAGGAAAGACAATATGAATTAGAAAAGACAAATATCTCACTGTACTATATAGGTCAACAACATTTGAAGGCCACAAGTAGAGGTAGGAGGTAAGTGGTATCCTTGGGTGTCACTTGCAGATTGTGAGGAAGGTCACAGTTACTAGTTTAGTTAAAATTTGTTTCTGCATTATGACGTGTGCCTGCCTTTAGGATGTAGAGTAAAATGTGTAAGAGAAAATAAGCCAATAGGTATGATTAACCAAAAAGCCTGGATTTCAGAAAAGGCATGAAAAAATTTTTTTGTCTTTTGCTATTTATTTTATTTTGCATGTGTTAAGTTGTGGTTTTGTTTTTTTGTTTTTTTGTTTTTTTTTGTTTTTTTGTTTTGGTCTTTAGTAAAAGAAAGGTAAAGCTAAAACACAGTATATGGAAACTGACTTCAAAGTAGAAAGCACAATTCATATTTAGGAATGAAAAATGGACTTCAGTAGTCTAAAAGAAAAGCTTAAATTGATATATGAAGGTTTTAAACTTTTATGCCAAGAGGCCCTCAAAGGCGGAGACCTTTTGAATTCTTGTTTCTCACTTGGGTAGTGCTGTCTGGCAAATAATAGCTGCTTAATGTTACTTTCTGCCACTTTGCTTTTTTAAGATTTTAAGCTAGTTCCATAAAGTTTAATATTTGAATGCCCTAAGTTAATAGGGAATTATTTAACTGAGAATTATTTAGCCATATGTTTTATTGTTGACTGTATACATATATTTTTTCCCCCTAGTTCTAATTTTTTTAGAATTATAGTTTCTTCCCAAGCTTTTGAGAATCAGGAAATGTAAGGTGGAGGTAAATTCAGTGCAGTTTTATCTAAATGTTATCAAAAACTCTGATTCTTGTTACTTGAACCAGGAATCCCAAATAAGATCTAAGATCTCACTTTGAATTTTAATACAGCAGATTCTTCCCTTGTTTGGAAAAAGTTGCTTGTGTGGCATCAAACTTAACAGAGTCCTTCACCTTTTAATCTTTTTTTAGAAGGAGCAGTTTAAGGTCAGACTTGGTTAATCTCAGTTGGAGGGGAAGTGTTGGGAATAAAAAAGATGAACAGCAATTTTGTTGTTAGCCCGTTAAACCAAAAATTGCTAAGAACTGATATCCAGACTTGTTCTTGCTACTTGCTTTTTGGTCTTTGTGACTGCTTCTTAGCACCTCCACTGGAGGGTGTGAAGGGATAGAGGTGAAAGCTAATTAGTTTAATCTCTGATGTTTGCTGGTACACAGGCTTTGTAGAAATACTAGTTTGATAAGTTGAACTGCCAGGAAAGTTTTATTAAACTGTTCATTACCATGGAGAACTGAAGATTTTGAAGACCTTAAGTATATATCCAGAAAAAAAAAATTGGGTCTTTTTTTTTTTTTTTTTTGCAGTTACTAGTTTACTGTTCACCTCCTAATTTTCCCTTTAGCCTACAAGGGAACAAAAAGAAGATGTTAGTATTAATTTTTAAAATTGCTCTGGCATTGGAAAAATTAGTTTTCGTTATCATTAATTCAATACTTTAAAGGGATGTAGGTTTCAGTGAGATCCCTGCAATTTGGTCAAGGGATGACATACCTGTTTGCTTTTGAATTGCTTGGACCCTTCAAGAAGTTTTCAATTTTAGGATTGTTCAAACACTTATATTAAAAGTTCATTTTTTCCTCCTTGTCTTTTTGTGAACTAGACTGGGTAGGAATTCAGTGATAGAATAGCAATAGGATAAACACCAATTAATATTTTGATATGTACTCATCTTTCAAAATGTTTTTCTGTTTATATATTTTAAAAAACAAATGGGATCATACTTAATGTTGCTTAATCTTTTTTTTTCACTTAGCTTTTTATATCAGGTTTTTCACATCATCGTATAGTTTTTTTAAAATAATTAATATTCTAGTGTGTTTTTTTAATTTAAGGATTGTATATGTGTATTACAGTTCCTCAGTGAAAGAATTGTGCATTCATCTTTATGTATCTATGAGAATATTTCTGTTGGATAGGTTCCTGGAAGTTCAGTTACTAGGCAAAAGTTTGGGTAATTGCATTTAGAATTTTGATAGTTATTGCCTTCAAAAGGCTTATGTCACCACATCTAATAGTTTTAAAAGTACAGTTAAAAAGTTTGGCAGTCTGAGTGCAGGTGCTTGGCCATATAAATGACTGTAACTTGAGAGGTCTGTAGATGAAGTCTGTCCTGGGTTTGTTCAGTCGATGCCTGCTTCTTGTTAGGTCATTATCACTTCATGATCAGACATCCCCATTAGCTTCGTAATGGGTTTCCATCTGATATATTTGACAGAATATTCAGGTTAACTAACATGTTTCACTGTCTCCCAGGCCCAGGCTACATGTGTGGGATAAAGGTAAAGCATAACCCCCTTATAAATAAGCGTATAGCTGGGGGATTATGGGGAGCTGAGTCAAAAAAGTGAAGAGATTAAGAAGTACAAATTAGTAGTTATAAAATAGTTATGGGGATATGAAGTACAGTATAAAGAATATAGTCAATAATACTGTAATAACTATGTATAGTGCCAGGTGGATACTAGATTGAGGATCACTTTGTAAATTATATAAATGTCTAACCACTGTGCTTTACACCCGAAACTAATATAAAATAATGTTGACTATGAACTCTGATTAAAAAAATAAACATAAAGGTATATAATCTAGGAAAGAAAGGGAAAGACAGTTGGAAATTTATTTTACAATATGAGCTGTTGCCCATGATGTCATGGGAGTATAGGTAAGACCTTAGGGAGAGAGACCCCTAACTCAGCCTGGAATGAATGGGGCAGTACTGGAAAGAACATGTGATCTTGGAGCTGAATCTTATGAGCAAAGGTGCAAGGACACAGAAGAGCCTGGAGCTGTAAATACAATTCAGGTGGTTAGAGTGGAACCAAGTTGGAGATGAGGCTGAGTGTGAAAAAGGGGGTATATAATATATTCTGTGTGGGGACTTTGGATTCATCCTTACCCTAGTGTTGTTGAAGGATTTTAAGCAGGAACATAACAATGGCATATTTATGTTTCCTCCCTCATTCCCTCTCTTCCTCCTTTTTTCCTAATCATTTTGGGTAGTGGACGCTAGATTGAAGGCTTCCTGAGACAGGAAGAAAGCAGTTCCCTGGATTACTGTAGTACATAATGAGGTTCTGAACAAAGGCAGTGGCATTAAGGATGGAATGAATGTGCCAATCCTTCTGCCTATCTTGAACCTTCCCTGGTCAGCCTTCAGAATTCAGCCAGAATGTGTCATCTCTTTCTGGAAACCTTCATTGACCCTTTCAGACAAATTGTAGTGCTTTATCATCTGGGTTTACCTTCACACCTAATTTCTCTCTTCTTTGACATTAATGAAAATTATAATTCTTAGTATTTCTACATTAGAATGTGAACTGTAGTCTGTTATTGTATCTGGCATTAGTATATGTTTAAATGAGATCTATGATAGATAGTATATCAGTAATTAAGATCAGGATTTACTTAGTTCAGAATGTTGAAGAGCAGGAATTGGTTTTTGATTTGGTTTTGGGGGCAGGGAATGGATTTTGGATACATAATGCTCGGCGTAGCAGTATGGGTGATGCTGAATCCTGCTTATTCTTTAGATTTCAACTTAGATTTTGTTCCCTCTGAGCTTTCTATGACCCCACCCACTCAGCCTGTGTGAGGTTCCCCTAATATGGTCCCCTGGGATTCCTTGATCACACAGTGTCTGTTTTTACTGATCCTTTTCATCTTTAATGCAGTGCTTTTAATGTAGGCATTTTAATAAAATGTTTATTGGAGATAATCAGTTGGTATTCCCTCACACTTTCCTCTGAAGACTAAAATTGTGTCTAGCAGTTAAGGCTCTTCCAATATAAACCTAGCCTTAAACTACTTAGTATAGTGGTTGAAAAAGCATGGATTTTAGATTTAGAATTAGGGATTTGAATTGGAATCCTGCCTCTGCAACTTAGGAGTTGTGTGATCTTGGGCACATTACTACTGAGCATCAAGTTTTCTTATCTATGAAATGAGAATGAGAGTGTTTGCTTTACAATGTTATTGTAAAGATTAAATGAGAACATGTGTAAAACACAGCACAGTGATTGACATAGTAAAAGGTCAGTTAATGTTAGTGGACAACATTCATAACAATAACGTATCCTCCAGTCAGAGCTATGATTCCTTTAGTAGTTATAAAACTTGTTCAGTTAAGAAGCCCTTTTAATATAGGAAAATGTTAGGGACTGGGTTGGTGAGGTCCACATTATTTCTTTGTCTTATAATAAAAATTATGCTTTCCACTCTATACTGTATATCATGACATACATTTGTTTCCATGTAAAAGTAATTTCTCATAGCGCAGCATTTAGTATTCATGACAGATCATTACATAGCTGCTTTCTTCCCCCTCTTTTTGAGAAGCTGTATGTGTACCACTTGGTTCATCGAAATTATTCTGTGGATCATCACTGAAATCCTTTCCCATTATTTTGATTGTGTCGGTTTCTCATTTAGAGTTTCCTCATCTTTCTCTGCTGGGCAAAATCTTAAACTCGAAGGCTTACCTCACCAAGTCTATTTTGACTACTCTAGCCCAGTACACTTTGTGAACAAGCTCTATATACATTTAGTGACCATGCAAAATAAGGATGCTAAAGAACACTGCCTATCTTGGAAATAGAATTTATAAATTGACAATTGCTGTACATTCAGATAATTTAAATGGAGTAATGATGACTAAGTGCATTGTACAGTTTAAGCAGAAAGAAAGCAATGTGAATCTGAATAGTCTGGAAAAGTTTTTATGGAGATTTTGTATATTGAAGGATTAATTAAGTTTTGGACCTAAAGGGTAGAAGTGGCAGTTCTAGGTCCGTGCCACCTGATTCACTTGCTCCAATATTGTTTTAGATTTCATCTTGGAGAATTTTGACTCATGAAAAAGCTCTTCTAGAGTAGAGAAATAAGGTGATAAAAAAATGAATTGGATTGGAATGGAATGGGTTGGAGCACTTGATGCATCCCTGGCTGTGTTTGGGTTGGTAGTGTTGGAGATAGAGAGGATATACCAGTACTGAACAGTTTTATGAGCAGTTAATGGACAGATTTCATCATAATGAAGATGGAGTTATGAAGGAAAGGAGAGCCTTCTCTAAGAAGAGCCTTTATGTTTTCTTTTTGTGTCAGTTATTTGGCTCTTCTGCAAACTTTAGCTCCTTTCAGTTTCTGGATTTAAGCTTGAAGGAGAGTGACCATTCTGCTGTGGTGACTTTAGTTGAGGTTCTTGTTGCATCCTGTCTGGATTATTGTAGTAGCTTCTTCTTTGGTTTTTGCCTTTTTACTTTCTTTTAATCCATCCTACCTAACTGGTCTCTCTAAAGCACAGTTCTGATGTGTCATTCCACATTTGAAAACCTTTAATGACATTCTGCAGCCTTTAAGTCTGGGTAAAAGCTAGCTATTTAAGGTTGTCCATGTATGATCTGGCTTCAGTTTGCCTTTCCACCTCTTTCTGTACTGCTTTCTCTATTAAAATATGCTTTATATTTCAAGTAAATTGGTCATTTCTTTTAACCTCCAGGATGTCTTATGTTTTCCCACAGCCTTGCCTTTTCCCATGCCATTTCCTTGCACTAGAATGCCATGTTACCATTCTCTTAAAAGCCCTAGCTTTTACATAATCAATTTTAGCTAATTTTCAAGTTTCAGCTGAAATTCTGACAACTTTGTGGACATAACCATCCTTTGTGCCCTAACCATCCTTCCTCCTCCTATTTCTTTCCTTTGTGCAGAGTAATGAGGTAATAGTGGGGAAGAGGTTAGTAGAAGCCACATTATGGGCAAACTTTTCTTCCCCATCTGATTTTTACTTCTGTTTTCAGTGAAAGTATGGTTGTTTTGCAGCCAAATGACCAAACCCTTACCCTTGGATCTCTTCAGCTTATCAACATTTTTGCAAACTAGCATCCAGCTGCTAGTTTATTCTCGGGTAATGAGAGTCCTGTCTTGGAAACCCATTAGTAATAAGGCAAAGTTTTCATTTTTGAATGTGGAGTTAGTTGTGACTTGCAGTATTTGAAGCACTGCTTAGAGAGATACATTCTATGTCTATATCTTTATATTTTCAGAAAGATATAAAGATATAGACATAGAATGTATCTCTCTAAGCAGTGCTTCTCAACTGAGAGGTGTGGTTTGCCCCCATGGGACATTTGACATGTCTGGAGGCATTTTTGTTATAATTTATAGGCAGGTGTTAACTGACATCTAATGGATGGAAGCCAGGGATACTGCTGAATATCTTACAGTGCACAGGAGAGACCCCCTGCCCCCTACAGTAAAAGTTACTCATCACAAGATGTCAGTAGTGCTGAGGCTGAAAAACTGTGCCTTAGGGATTTGTTTTTGCTTCCCAAATGCTACTTGTGTTAGGTGGAAGTTTGTCCTTGAAACATATATTGCAGTTTTGAGTAATAAATTCATAAGCACAGGAAGGGACCCTAAAAGTTACATATTTGAACTTTATTCCAACTTGTATACCTCAGAATAGTGTTCTGCAAGATGTTAATAGGTATCATGGAAAAAAGGTGTTTATTTGTTCAATAAGTTTGGTAAAGTCAAATAATTGAATATTCAGTATGCTGAAGTATATTGTGAATCTCCATCAGAGAAGTTTCTCCCAAATGTGTTTGCCTGCTGACATTTACCAGTCTCCAAAATGCATCCGTGGAACTGGTAGGGAAACCATTAATTACCTAGCCCATCCTTTTATAGCAGATAGGGTCTTTCTTTTGTCTTTTAAAGCTTACTGGAGAATCTTAATTTATGTCAGTGATAGCAAGTAAATTAGCTTCATCTGTATTTGTCATAGTGTGTTTTATTAGATGAACTAAAAACTGGGATATTTTAAGTTTCTTATTTTGAGTGTGCAATATAACTTTATTATCTCCCCACTAGTAAATTGGAAATTATAATCCCAGCCCGAAACCTACCGCCCAGGTTGTTGAGGATTAATAAGTTAATTATAGCTTTTAATGCTTTGTATTCTTCAGAGAAAGGTGGTTTATCATAAGCTGTTGTGCTGTTTTTGTAACACTGCCTAAGTTTGACATGTTTTTTCTGTTTTAAATTGTTCAAGAGTGAAGCTTTGGGATTCAAAGGAAATGGGAATCATTGTTTTAACCAAAATTTTGCTGAGTATGTTAAATTTTAAGAATGTTACTGTGATATTTTGCTTACACAGATTTTTTTGGCTCTTTAAGAATTTGCATTATTTTCTTTTTGCTTTTCCTTTTATTATACATGTTTATGGTGGAGACATTATATAAGCCAGGAAACAACACAAAAGAATCTTACCATTTTTTAAACAAAAATGAGTTCATAGTATTTTATAACAGCTTAAAAAAAAAAACAGTGAAGCAAGCACATTTTCACGTTAGTAAATGTAGCACCACATTTTTTTTTTACGGTTGCATAGTATTCCACTGTATGGCTATTTCATAATTTAACTGAATTGTTGGGCATTTGGTTTGCTTTCTTTTTATCATAAGCAACATGAAATATTAAAAGTAAATCTAGACATAGAGCAAAAAATATATGTTTAAAAAAGTCATAAGCTTAAGTGATGGGTTATGGCAATTATCGCTAATATTGAGTGCTGACTAGATTTGCTACATTGATTTAGGTACTTTTTTCTGCATGAAAAGTCTTCAAGTATGACATTTTAGAGAAGTAGTTGCTTATTTTTCCTGTGTATTGAGAAGTCTTATTAAAGTTCATTACTTTATATATCTATATCTGCTTTTTCTCTATAGGTTATAATAACGATGAAAATAATGGATGTTTGTGCCAGGCACTAGGCCAAACAACTGAAAACATTTAATTTAATCATCATAACAACCTTGTGAGGTAGACTGTCATTTGCAGATGAGGAAATTGAGAGAACAGAATAGTTCACTTAAATGAGGGTGGAGCTAGGACTTGCTCTCCTTATCTATGAATGCCTTTGGGAGTAGTATTGAATCTTAGCATTTTAAGTCAGTAAAGGGAGAGAGTTGTGGATTTCAATCTTTTTTTTTTTTTAACTGTAGTATTGTTTTGATATAGAAAAGTAAAGATTGAGGAGTCGGGAATGGAATTCCTTCTGAAAAGGTTGCTTCTTCCCCCTCTCCTTTTTTCTCCTCTCTCTGCTTATTTATATAATTGTTTTAGCAACTACTTTTTGCAGTAAATGCTGTGGGGATATTGAGACCAAGGAGGGGGAGTGTATGTAAACAAAATAAGCTCTTGCTTTTGAGATATATGTGATTAATGTCAAGTTCACAGATGTACTTTCAGAGGGTCAGAGAAATCTTGAAAGAAATGAAATTTGAGCCAGTGGATTTTTAAGTTGTAAACTTTAAAGAATTGAATAATTCTAAAATAACTTTGGAATATTTATTGCTTAAGTACCTTCTGTGATGTGATGTTAATTATGACTCTCTTTTATGTGTGCCGGGTGAGCCTAGGTTTTCCTGAATAAGTTTCGTGTAAGCTGTGTAACATCTGTGTCCTTGCTTGGGTCTCCAGAGAGGGAGGCTGTTTCCTGCCATTGCTGAGATTATAGTGCTCATGGCTAGTAGGCTACAGCTCCTTTTCTCACATGTTATGTTATTCATCTGGGACTGATAATGTTCCTCCTTGCATTGCTAGTATCAACTATGTATTGTTATCAATTCAAAAGAGGAGGAGATTGGATTGATAGGAAAGATCTGATAGTGTTTTTATTTGTTTGGGGGAGAAAATGCTTTGTGTACTATAAAACTGACCCAACATGTTTGAATGATTAACTTACATTGGTTCATCTGTCTTTTGGTTTATACTACTTTTTATTCCTATATTAGGAATTAATATCAACTTTAAAATCAGAAATAGCTGAAATAGACATAGAACAATTTGTTATACAGAATGCCATGTGCCAGAGAGTCGATAGGATAAAACTGTAAGCTCCAGAAGATCTAGTTATTTAATAAAATGTTCATTAAAATACAATATTAGAATGAGAGCTTTTTGGCAGTTATGTAGAGCAGTAGAGAAATTTGAACTGTAAGTGTATTGGTATTCATATGGACGTTATCTTAATCATTTACTTAAATATTTTGATGTTGATTTGAATTACTATAATGTAAAGAATCTTAGTGTAGTAGTGTAGTTCTGTAGGGCCCACCATCCTATTGATACTGAACTTAAGATAAAAATGTTTGACCAAATTGGAAGGTGTTTTTTTTTTTTTTTTTGAGGGAAGGAGGTTGCTTTAGTTCAGTGATTCACAAATTTTTCGGCCTCAAGACCCCTTTTCACTCTTAGAAAATGTCAAGGCAAGTACAAAGAGCTTTTTTGAGTTATTATCAATAGTTGATATATTAGAAACTTGGAGAAATTTTAAAAATATTTACTAATTCATTTAAAATAAACACATTATGTATTATGAAAAGCTTTTTACTAGAACAAGAACATTTAGCAAATGACATTGTTATACATTTTTGTAAATCTTTCTTGCTATTTTCTGGCTTAATAGAAAACGCTGGTTTCTCATCTGTTTTTACATTCATTCTATTGTAATATATATTGTTTTGATTGAAGTATATAAAGAAAATCTGACCTCACACAGATGTGTGTTTGGAAAAGAGAGTAGGTGACACTACACCCAAACTTGACAAGTAGTAGTTTTATCAAGGTTAGTTGCAGTGTGGAATCTAAAACCAACCATATCAATGAACTTTTGTACTGTTAGATTAAAATTCGTTAGTCTGTCTTGCACTTGCTTTTACGCAAGCATGAGTTTCTCATGTTCATTGGTAATTTACTGAGTCACACATAAAATCTTCCAAATGTTGATATATATGGTTACCAAAAAATTCACATTTATCAGCAGTAGTCTATTTAATCAAAAATGACTTTAGTGGGAAAAATGTTCAAGCACATAAAGGTGGATACAAATTTTTAAAATACTTGTTTTTGTGTGAAAAACTCAAGTTTTATAATTGGCAACAAACATTGTCAGTGGTTTTCCTTGAAATGAGCTTACTTTGTTCACTTTTGGGAAAATGTCTGCTAACTACCTGAGTCTCAATAACCATAGTTTGTTATCGTTCTGCCAAGTAAATATAGTGTTACATGAAAAAGATTTCTATTTCAGCTTGCAGTGCAGTTGTACAGGTGCTTTTTCTCAGACTCAAAGCAGCAGAAGTGCTTTATGTATACTTTCCTTTTCATTACACAGACTATTAAAAAAAAAACAAACAACAGTCCAGAGTAGAGATTTAACAAAATTCAGTTTTCATAATTTTATTTATCATGGACTTTAAGTAGAACTGTTAAAAAAAAAAAACTATAAATGAATAGAGAATACAGTGACCAGTGACTGTTAGTATACTTTGGTGCTTCTGCCTTCATTTGTGCTAAAATACTAGTAGGTTTGCTCAGCTTGTTTTTGTTTCCTAATAGCAAATGTCAACACAGTGAGTAAAAGACAATGTTTTAGTATTGTTATGAAAATAGCTTTGATCTTGTGGATCCCTGAAATCATCTTTGAGCTGCCAAGAAGTTCATAGACCATACTATGAAGAACAGCTGCCTTAGTACTTTACATAGATTTTCTTTTGTTCTCAGACCAAATAAAGTGGATGAAGAAGAGGCAAGTGACTGAATTTTTAGCTTGGGTTACTAAATAAAAGCAATGCCATTACTTGAGATGATAAAGTGTGTTGAGGAGTAAGTGTGTTGGACGAAGAAAGTGAATTTTGAGTTTCAGGGAGCTTGAGGAACATAGAGGTAGAAATGTTGATTCATGCAGCTCAGCAAGTTTCTGAGCATTAGGAGGCCTCACCATACTAGTGGTTGTTGCCAAGGAGAAGTGATTTGAGAGAGAAGAAGACAGACGGGACCTTGGCATCAAGGATATTAGAAAGGAGACTCAAGAAGAATGGAGTGGTCAGCACTACCTAATTCTTCAGAGAAGTCAAATACAGTGAGGACAGACTTGACCACTGGATTTGATAATGAGTTTACTGATTGATGACCTTTGCCCAGAGCAGTAGGAGTAGAAGCCAGATTAGAGAAGAGAGGAGTACAGAAGCAACTATTTATACTATTATTTCAAGAAGTTTTGGGATAAAGGAAAAGAGATATGTTGGGCAATTAATTTAAGAGGTTGGTTGTACTGAGGACAATGAAAGAAAAGAACGTTGATTACAGGTGTGATACAGTTAAGCTTGTACTATGATCAGTTTTGTGGAGAAGTGAGAAACTGATGAATGCTGCATTCTCTGGCCAGAAAAATGCATAGACCTATGACATTTGGCATACAAACGTTTGGTAGGGATGAGAAGTTTCCTGCTAATTCTTTTCTGTTTAATTGTTAGATGTTTAATTTCATACATTTACTTTGAATTCACTAATTTTAAGTTTTAAAGAGCTTTTTCTTTTAAGTGCAGGTGATTTAACTTTAACAATCTGTTCTTTCAGAATGGAACTTCTGTTTTGGCTATTTTCAGTCTGTGGTAACAAATGACAAAAAAGAAGGGTGGAATTCTTTCTCCTATGCAGGATTGTATACATGACCCACCCCCCAACCACTTTACTCTCCAGAATGGTCTGAGTGTTTTTCTGGAGGCAGAATTTGGATTACAGCATAAAATAGTGTTTGTATTAAAAACATGTGCGTTATTTTCTAATGTGCTTGAATTTCTAACTTCCTTTTCTTCTTTCTCTTCTAGTCTGTTCTCTGGGGAGGCAGTAAGGGGCCGTGGAGCTGGCCTCGGCACCGGGAGAGGCTGGACTTCCTGTCTCTCTGTGCTGAATGGCTGCGATGGCGCCCGCTCTCACTGACGCAGCAGCTGAAGCACACCATATCCGGTTCAAACTGGCTCCCCCATCCTCCACTTTGTCCCCTGGCAGTGCCGAAAATAACGGCAACGCCAACATCCTTATTGCTGCCAACGGAACCAAAAGAAAAGCCATTGCTGCAGAGGATCCCAATCTAGACTTCCGAAATAATCCTAAGGAAGACTTGGGAAAGCTGCAACCATTGGTGGCGTCTTATCTCTGCTCCGATGTAACACCTGTTCCCTCAAAGGAGTCATTGAAATTGCAAGGTGTCTTCAGCAAGCAGACAGTCCTTAAATCTCACCCTCTCTTATCTCAGTCCTATGAACTCCGAGCTGAGCTGTTGGGTAGACAGCCAGTTTTGGAGTTTTCCTTGGAAAATTTTAGAACCATGAATACGAGTGGTCAGACAGCTCTGCCACAAGCACCTGTAAATGGGTTGGCTAAGAAATTGACTAAAAGTTCAACACATTGTGATCATGACAATTCCAGTCCCCTCAATGGGGGAAAACGAGTTCTTACTTCATCTTCTCTTCAGGGGGGTGAAGTAGTGACATCTGAATCTGGGGACTTGAAGGGGGGTATGACCAATTGCACTCTTCCACATAGAAGCCTTGATGTAGAACACACAGCTATATTTAGCAATAATAGCACTGCAAACAAATCTTCTGTAAATTCCATGGAACAGCCGGCACTTCAAGGAAGCAGTAGGATATCACCTGGCACAGACTCCAGTTCTAACTTGGGGGCTGTCAAGTTAGAGGATAAAAAGTCTCCTCTGTCTTCCATATTTTTCAGTGCTTTAGAATCTGACACAAGGATAACAGCTTTACTGCGGCGGCAGGCTGATATTGAGAGCCGTGCCCGCAGGTTACAGAAGCGCTTACAAGTTGTGCAAGCCAAGCAGGTGGAGAGGCACATACAGCATCAACTGGGTGGATTTTTAGAGAAAACTTTGAGCAAACTGCCAAACTTGGAATCCTTAAGGGCCCGGAGCCAGTTGATGCTGACTCGAAAGGCCGAAGCTGCATTGAGGAAAGCTGCCAGTGAGACCACCACTTCAGAGGGACTTAGCAACTTCCTGAAAAGTGATTCGATTTCAGAAGAATTGGAGAGATTTACAGCTAGTGGTATAGCCAACTTGAGGTGCAGTGAACAAGCATTTGATTCAGATGTCACTGACAGTAGTTCAGGAGGAGAGTCTGATATCGAAGAGGAAGAACTGAACAGAGCTGATCCTGAACAGCGCCATGTACCCCTGTGAGTAGCCCATGCATAATGTCATTCTTGAGAAATGTTGGAACGGGGAGAAAGACTTGGTGAATTCCCATTACAGGGAGAATGGAATTCTTTATAGGTTCCTAGGTTCCATTTGTCTTTTTCCTTATTTTAGATATATGGATGCATATACCTGCTAGTGAGGGAATTGAAGATATTTCTGGCATAGTATTGTGTTACTGTGGGCTAAAAGCTGCTCATTTCCTTTTGAGATCTATTAAGAAAAAACTAGAAGATATGTTTGTATATCTGTACCCATTTCAGAGTGAATACTTAGATTTCTTTTGAAACTGTACATAGAATATTTTCTTAAGTTTCTGTGACTTGACTTCAGATTTTGTTATTTCTAATAGGTAGGGACAAAAGTTAGTTGTCCTAGTTAACTTCACTGGAATTTATAATTGCTTTTAATTGAGCTTTTAGGCAAGCATATACCCAGTCTTCACTTATAAGATTTGAGATTTCCTTACGTTTTGAAGACTGATAAGTAGAAATGCCTCCCAGTATTTTAATAGGCTGCCTCCAAGCACAGTTCACTTTTTCACAACTTGATTCTCTGCCTAAAAGAGCTTACCTTTCTTTATCAGATTGGAATTTTATTTTAGTTAAGTTAAATATATTAACATATTTGGGATAAATTCTTAATGGTTTTTCCAAATCTGTTGATTTGAGGAAAATTCTACGTAACCTTTGGATGGCACCGCAGATTGATATGGTAGAGTGAGAAGTGCTTTACTAATAATGTTCTACCCTTCTAATCCTTCATCCTGCTCCTTATGGATAAACAAGGAAGTACAGTATAAATATATCTCCTTAAAGATAAGTCAGTCCACATTTATCTACTTATAAGTGTTAGACTTATGAGAGAGGGAAACATGAGAAGTTGGAAAAAAGGGGCAGCAGAGTTAACCAGTAGATCCTCTTTCATTTCCTCTTTGGGTAGAGATTTTGTAAAGGTTGATTACTAGAGAAGGCTGAAATAGGTGGATATGTTGGAATAATTGTTTTTTCCTTGCCTGTAGTAAAATAGTGACTAAGATATTTTTACTGGAGACCTCATTGAGACAATCAGGCTTTTAAGCATAAGTAAATTTCTTTTTTTTCCTCTCAATTTTGTTTATATTATCCACATAGATAACCCTGTCTGAATGTGATATTTTGGATTATATTTCTATTTTGAGGGGAAAATGGATAATTTTGCTGAATTCCTTCCCTGTAGATGAAGTTCCATTACCATTTATTAGTTTACTGTGTTTATGAGTCTACTTCTATATTCAGATTTAAATAAAACAAATGTATTTCAGAGGCTTTGCTACTGCTGTAACATAGTTATCTTTCCTTAAATGGATTAGTTTAAATCGGCTTGCCAATATGTGTGTATTATTCCCGCTGACTTTGTTGTATAAACTACTGCTTTAAAAAAATCTTGATTAATGTTGAATATTTTGTTTTAGAGTAATTTCATATAACAAATACTGTATGAAGCATTTTAATTTTTCTGTACTTGTTTTATGTATTTGAGGAAAAATATCTATAAGCTTATTGTTTTCAGGATACATCGTATTGAAGAAATTTTAAGCTTTGGTAATGTGGGTAACTTCTAATCCAGTGAAATCAAAATACTTAAAAGAGAACTTTTCTTATTCTGTGGAATAGTCTAGTGATTTGAAAAGACCTTTAGTCCATTGACTCACTACTTAGTTTGGGCATTCTTCTCACATAATGGTTTGTTGACTGGACGGGAGGTGAAGTGTAAGGACAGGTAAGAGATCATTTTAGGCAACTTTTGGGAGATTAGATTTGAATCCTCTTAAAATTGAGTTTGACTAATACTTTAAAAAGTTAAATTTCCTTGCATCAGAAAGTAAGCAAAACTGGGGCACTAAAAGTACTGTGAACTAAATTTATTTTTTGCACATTTTTATATAATTGAATTTAAGTTAAAAGCACCAACAAAGCATAAATACTTCAGCATTCTTGTTGAGCAGTGTCACCAGATTGACTCCCAGTGCAGGTATTTAGTCAGATGTTTGTTGACCTTAAGAGAGTATTTTAAAGCTTTTCAGCAATTGGCCAGACAATGAAAGTGCAGGCATTGCTTTGATTAAAAATAAAAAAGGGAAGTTCTTTGGATGCTGAAAAGCCTTTTCTTTGTGATTTCATAGTCCCTCCCAAATCTCATAACCATATTTCTAATTCTTGCGACCTAGTATAAGAAGTTAGTTAACTCTTCATTAGTTTGATCCAGCTGGTGAGTTTCAACTTCTTTTCCTCTTCCAGTAGCCTGTTTAATATTTCACTCACTGCTTTTTGCTGAAGTACTTTTTGCCAAAGATAAAGTCACTAGATTTAGTCTAAGCAACCCTGGTGAAAATATTTAGTAGGGTAGACTGTTGAAATGAATTGTTTTGAAATGATCTTGCTTAAATTACAAGTGGATGCTTTTGTGAACATTACAAACCTTTACCAAGAATTCATTTGTGTTTTTTAATTTCTACCTCTAAGAGAATAAACGATGATCCACTGTAAGTCCTAGGCACATGCTAGTGGTAGCAGAATGATCGATTTTTATGTTGAAATTTTTGGAAATTGTACATTTATCAACATACTTCATAGTTAGTTAATTCTGTATTGCTAGATGAGACATTAGAGAATTTACTTCTTGAATAATAATTTTTGGTTAACTGAATTTATATTTAGTTTAAAATGGTCATACCTTTTTATTTTTATAAAATGTTTTACATTTTACATATTTTCTTGTCTTGGTACATGTAACTGACTACTCGCTTGAAAATTCTGCACTATTTGGGTTTGACCTATATCATTGTTTAGTAACATCACTGTGGGAAAAAGCGGAAATATAAACATCATTTCCTTCATCAAAGGACTAACAAAGAAGCTCCGTTTCAATAAACACCTTAATGTTTAATTCTTAATTGTACAAGTAGAAATAAAAACATTTAGTTAACTCATGTATGTAATCTAACTCCTGAGTGTGCACTTGTGTGTGAGAATGTGCATGCACACTCTTTTCTTCATTTGTGTTTTTATACTCCTGCTTTTTATTCCCCTCTAATAGTTTCATTCTGCTATTTTATTATGAATTTCTGGACTTTATACCTCATTTTGCTAAATTTGGTATTTATATTCTTAGTCCTTATGCTTATAAACTTCTATAGTAAATACTTGCTGTTAAGATTTGCTTTTCTGGATAGTCTCTTAAATGTGCTCTTAGATCAGCACTGTTCTGTGTGCCTGGACAGTATATAGACCTTTCGTCCCTTTATAAATAAATGAATGAATGCATGCATGAATGAATTTTTTTCCTTACTGAATCGTTTTTGATAGGCTTATCTTGATGGTTAGTATAAAAATTATCCCATAAAATGTTTCATTGTGACTACTGAAATATGTGGTTTTATAGATTTCATATGTATTACACAGTGCCTTCTATTATTGTTAGGACCTGAGGGAGAAAGATGCACAACCAAGAGTAATTGTACTTTTCCCTAAGCTTTTAAGTCTGTTTCTGTTACCTGGATGCTGTAATTTGTGTTGTTCAATAGGTTTCTATGTTTCTGTTGCCTTTTAGCAGTTTAGAGCCAAACTTGTAGGTCTTATTGTTGTATCTTTTTTATTTAAGCCTTATTCTTGGCTTCATTTAGTTCTCCCTGTTCTTGTTTAATTTTCAAGTTCTTATTTTTTAATTTATTCTAATCTATTTTTATTTGTCAGATAGCCTCCTGAAGTCTGTTCCAGATCAGAGATGGGTAAATAAACTAGATGCTCAGTTTAGTGGCACTAAAGAAGTTATTTGAATTTTGTGTTGTCTTGATTGCAGTGACTTCTAGGGAATTTCACCTTCTTGGAGTTGTTAATGAAGACTTCTAGATATAATGAATTTACTAGTGTGTTTTGTAGATTTTGCTCCTACTTGAATTTATTAAGTTAGACAGATGATGTTGCCAAAATCAACTTGATTTGTGCTTGTTTTTCTATTCCTTATACTTTCTCAGACTTAAGATCTGACCATTGCTACAAACTGGCTATAGGGCTAATCATGTAACCACTTTTATAATAAAAAATGAGGGATCTCTGGGACTCAAGCTACTTTGAATTGTGCTACTCTGTCTTTTAATATTGAGTTCTTCTCAACTTTTTTTTGAGTGGGAGGCATGGGGAACTGGAGGCAAAGTCTAAGTCATCTATAAGTCACTGACGTAACTTGAAATGAAATATCTTTTTTAGTTCTTTTTTAATTCTTTAAATGGGTTAGGTTTTTATTCTTTTGGGGGAGGGGATTCATTAAAGTGATTATTATATTTCTTATTGTATGGGGAGATACATAGGTGAGATAATTCCATTGTGTTCTTCTAAAAGTTACTTCAGAGCTGAACATCTTTGATTTAAGGCCCCTTATTTTAGTTAGCCTGCATATGACATCCAGTGGCAGAAACAGGAACTTCTGTGTTTATTCCCTCTTTCCTGCCTTCCCTTTCCTGAGTGTGTGTGCGTGTGCGTGTGCGTGTATGTGTGTGTGTGTGTGTTGAGAATTATTCTTGGTGCTTCTTGTGTGATCCTGAAGGAAAGAAATTAGGCAACAGGAATTTGGGTTTTGAGTTTGCCGCACATCTAGTTGCTACAAATATTTTCTCTTGTCTTGTGACTGGTGTTTTCATTCTATAAAGTTGAGTTTAAGTATGTTGATGCTAGTGTTAAGGTGGTCATGTAATAAATACTTGCTGAATGAGCAACTGTGTGAGACAAGCAATGCCATAAGTAAATAAACTGAGTATCCTTAAGAAGTTTATAGATTTGATGTGAAGTGGAGGTATGTTAAGACAAAGATGAATATTTAGAATAGTGCCTGGCACATAGTAATATAAAGTAAATACTTGGCAATACAGATGAAGTTGGGAGAGATCACAGCTGGTTGATGGGATTGGAAAGAAAGGATATTAGAAATGAGCCTTGAAAGCATGGCTAGGATTTTAATAGAAAATTTTCTTCCGATTGTGGCCTACTGAGGTGGGTCAGTACGGGTAGAAGGCACAGCATACACAGAGGACATGCTAAAAGACCTTGGGACTTTATTGGCTAGAGTGGGATATTTTAGAGACTCAGTCATATAGCTGAAGGGTGATAAATCTAGTGTAAAAGGAAAAGAGAAAATTCCAGAGATGATACAGAAGTAGATTTAAGGGGACTTAACAGTGGGTATAGGAAGCTCTGAAAGAGAGATTATCATAGATGATCAAAGTTTTAGTCTTGAGCAATTATAAGAATACAGTTTGTACAATTACCCTAATAGCTCATGAGGGTGCAGGTTCTTCTTTAGTGTCTTAACAGTGAAGCCTTCTATATTCCTTATGTGTTTCAGCAAGTGATAAAAATCAGGAAATGGACTTCCATGTAATCCTGTATAAACAGGGAGGATTTGACTTCTACGGAGGCTGTACAGACTCATTCATATTGGAGACTTTGGGTTTTATTAATTCATTTATCAGATATATTGAATGCTTACTGTGTGCTTAGGTGCTAAAGATATATAGTGGTGAATAAGAAAGGCAATCCCTGTCTCGCCCCTCATGGGGAATGGAACATAGGTTAGAAAGCTAGATTCATTACTTAAACAAATAATCTTATAGTTAATGCTGTATTTACAAAGGTAGTGATGCCACTGAAATGAAATTCAGAGTGCTATGAGGGTGCATTTCAGGAACATCTAGTTAAGATGGGTGGGGATGTCAAAGCAAGTATTTTTAAGAAGTAACAGGTAAGCTGAGTTCTGAATGATGAGTAGTGAAGAAAAGGGATGTGTTACAGATTGAGGAAACAGCATATGCTAAGGCCTTGGGAATGGGAGGTGCTTGATACTTTATAGAACAAAGTGTAAAGAGAATGGTGAGAAGTAAGGCCAGGAAGGGAGTTAGAATCTGGGTCATATGGGGTGACCTTGTAGATCATCTCAGGTTTAAATTTTTATTGCGAAGCCATCGATGGGGTTTACATAATACCATTGGATTTTTTTTTTTTTTTTTAAGAACCCTCTCATTATATGAAGGAAAGAATGGATGTGGACTGTGAAGAGCAGTTAAGGTATTGGGGTAAGCCAGGTGTAGGAGAAAATGGTGGACTCGGCCTTTGGCAGGGAAGAATGAGAGAATTTGTTTTATTGGAGGTAGGATGACCAGGACCTATGACAGATTGGATGCAATGAGAAAAAGGAAAGGGGTATTATAGGTGATTTCCAGATTTTTTGGCAGGAGTAACTAGATTGGATGAATATGTTAAGATGGGGAAGGTTATTGAATGCAGTGGGCATTCACTAATTTCCATTTAACCATTTTTGACTGTTCAGTATACCCAGTGGTTTCAGTGTCCTTCGCATAGTATCCTATTAGATTCCATCACCATGATAAATGGTTTTACTAGAAAAGGAAAGGCTTGGGGCCACATTCTATTTAAAACAAATAGTGCTTTCTTTAGTTTTTCTTTCCCTAAACAAAGTCAAAATGGACGAGATTATTTTTCAAGCTAGGCAGAAATTCACACCAAAGGTTATATCAGTTCATTGCCTTTTTTTTCTATTTCCCTTTGTGTGTCTAGGAAAATTATGCTTATCTATTCAATATAAAGAGAGCATAGAGTTTCTGTAAATTTGAATCAAGGAGCTCAGTATATAATAAATATAGGGTAAATCTTATTAATTTTGATTTCAATTCAGGCTTTGTGGCAACTTTAACCTATTGTGTAATTACAAAGAAATAGTTTTGCACCAAAGTGGCAGAAAAAATTACTTTGAAATCAATATGAATCTGATAAAATAGCTGGAGAGTCTGTTCCTCAATCAGAATATACTGAAAAGTTGTTAAATTGTAAATGTGCATTGCTCTGGCAAACTATTTGGTATCATTGTAGCAACTATATAGATTATATTCAGAACTCAGGTAAGAGGATTTGTGGAGAAAATTAATTTTTGGAGAAAGTGGAGGTTGAGGAATGAAAACCAGCAAGAGGAGTTATATTTTGTTTTAAATCATTTTCTCAAAAGTTGTTTTACTTTTACCTAATAGAATAAAGGGCATGAACCAGGGAAGTGGATGATATTGGTAAGTGTATTGACCATTTTCTTGCTCATCCTGTATCTGTTGTTTCCTGTTTTTGCTTCTAGTACTTGAGAAATGCATAGAAACTGAGGGAGAAAGAGCTTAGGATATTTGGGACCAAGTAAGTCTGTAACCTGGGAAATCACAGAGTCCCAGGAAGATTTTGACTTACCTGATTCAATTGAGCTAGGAAACAACATTCTTAATCAACTTTGCTTAATCAGAGAGCAGAATTGAGACATGTTGATAGAGAAAAAATAGTAGCCTACATTTGTTGAATATTCTTTAAGGTAGGTAGTGTTTTGAGTTCTTTACATGCATTAACTTATTTATTCCCCACAATACAATGAAGTTATCTTAGTTTTACAGACCCAGTCTGAGGAATGAAAAGTGTGTTACTTGCTTAATGTCAACACGGCTAATAAAAAATCAAGATATTAATCTGGGCTGCTTACCCACAGCCTGGGCATGAACACTGGCTATATTAGTAGAAACAGAATCAAATTGTCTTTTAGACTTGGTTGATGAAAAAATCTACCAAACATTATATAAAATATAACATTTTACTTTATATTCATGAGACTTTATAGTAATATTAAATAACTTGGTAATGTATTTTGAGGAAAGATATATGGTCTGTATCTTAACTAAATATACTCTTTAGCCTGCAATACCTTATTACCCATTTATTTCATGGAATAGTAGTACTTGGATAGGTTGGGGAGGGGCTAGAGTGACTATTTTTTTAAAGAAGGAAACAAGGGAATATGTATTTATCACACCTTATAAAAGGTAGTTTGTATTTGGTATTTTATTTAATCTTTAAAATGTATGATGAAGTGATATCCCCATTTTAGCTGAATAATAATGAGACCAGGATAGGAAAGGGTTTTGTCTCTGTTAGGCATACTGCCCATTTTGCTGAGGTATGCTGAGGGCCAGGTAGCTCACACTAGGGGCACTTCCATAGTGAGTCCACAGACTGGGTCCCCTGAGGGAGTTAGTGGCTGAGCTATAGTAGTCTACTCAGTTGTTTCTCTAATGAGGCAACCTCTGGTACCAGTGTGTGTGCCTATAGTAACTGTTGTTTTATTATTTTTTTTTAAATGTGTTCCACTTATGGCAACGAAGAAATAGGAAAATAAGGTTACAAAGCATGAACCTTGAGGATAGGGTGTAGTGAGAGAGGGAAGACAAAGACCTTTACCAGATCAGTATCTCTTTTTCTTAATAAAACTGTTGTTGGATTATTATGCTTTGGAAATATCTCTAATGAAAAACAATCATCTACCTCTCCTTCCTCCAGGCCCCCAATAAGCAAAACAATAAACTTTTATTCTTTAAAAAAAAAAATTGAAAGTTCTTTATTATTTGTTTCTTCTCAAACAATTGATTACAAACTTAAAGGTTGTGAAGTTAATTATATGGAACAAATAAGGGATGGTTGCCTTCTAATACTGCCAGATGTCAGCGACAGAATTCCAGTTATTGCATTTTAGATGCATAAAGTTAACATAGTTGAATCCTTCATCGATTCATTTAGTTGTCTTTCATAGAATTTTACTCTGAGAACAAAAATGGGTTTTTCTTAAAATTTTTTCTTCAGATCTTGAGAGTTTTCAGATGACTTGTTGCAACTATTGTTTCTCTGGATTTCTAATTGAGTGAAAATGTTCTTTTTTAAACTGGCAGTTTCCCAGCAGATTCTTTTTTTTCCAGCAAGTATCCTTTGGGCATACCTTATGCATAGCAAAATTTGCAAGATCTTTATTCACAAGACAGGCCAATCTTAAATTTGTAAGATCAAAACAGAGTGAGGCTTGCTTAAGACTCATTTTGCTTTTACCTCGCGGTATTTGAAATTGATCACTTATGCAAATATATTCAAGCAGTCACAGAAGTAATTTGAGTTATATGTGTAAGTAGAAAGGCTAATTCTGTATTTCTAGGGAACCTGCTTGGTTTAGTGATTGTCTTTCCAATTTGTTCTTAATGATAACTTAATAGTAAGTAGGTCTCAGACCCAAGAGTTGAGACGTATGAGGTGACTTTGATATGTGCAAGTGTACATTCAAGACATTGACATGATGTATATATATGTGGTTTTACATTTTATTAGGTGTAGGAGATTACTGTTTCTATTAATGTCCAAAGCAATGTTAGATTATTTATACTTCCATGGCTTACTCTAAATAAACAGTGTGATGGTATTACTCAATGAAGTAAATTTCCTTAATTTCATCCATGAGCATTAAGATTGGCTGACAAACTTGTATAGTATTGCTCTTGGGTATTTCCTAATATGCCAGCCTGCAAAGAGCTTGTATATTCCTTTGATAGTCTTGCAACATGATCAGAGGAGTTATCCTAATTGATAACTTGAGTAGAACATAAGATGTGTCATCATTGAGGGTAGTCAAAAGTATCCCTGTGTAAATTCCAAAGAAGGAGATCCAGAATTCTTTGAGTAAAGAGTAATAAATACAAAAAATTTCAAGGTGACTCTTAATTATTTGGAGACTAGCCTTTCAGGATTATCTACCATCAAGATTAACCTTCTCCCCAAAGAGCAAGGAGACCTTCTCTGATAATAGAATCAAAAATGATGAAAACACTTAACTACAAACTTGATTCTTGCCTTCAAGGAATAATTTACGTGATTGACTTCCCTCTCCTCTCTTTTACACACACACACCTTCAAGTAGAAAGGAAGCATTAGAATTAGGCAGTGTACTAGATACAAGTACAGGCCTTAATTGCTGAAATTTCTGAGAATGGAGTGATTACTGTAGGCTAAGGTGATCAGAAGACCTGAGAAGGGATAGAACTTAAGCTTGAATCACTGATGTCACTTAAAGGAGAAATAGATGTTTTAGGTCCAAGGTTGGGGAACTCAGGTGAGGATATTGTGTTGGTAACAGGGAAGAGAGAAAAGGTTCAATAAAATGTAAGAAGAGGTTAGAAGGGTAATTTGGGGTTATATTTTTAAAATTTTTTTAACCACTTTATTGAGGTATAATTGACATATAAAACGTACATATTTACTGTATATAAATTACTGGTGTCCTAAGAATAGTGGACAATCACTAATGTGGAATGGCATGATTAAAAGTGCTCATGAGAGTCTTTGATGATAATGTGGGTTGGATGGACTAGGGTGTAAGATAATTTAGAGCAGGGCAAGACTTGAAAGCAAGTAGCCTAGGTGTAAATAAAAATAAGTCTTTTGAACCAGGGTGTTGGACCTGGAATACAAAGGAAGGTCCAGATGCAAGGTTGATGAAATAGAGAATTTTAGAGTTCACTTTGGACATAAGCACAAATTTGTCATTTACAAATGAGAAACGTAGAGACAGATCAAGTGACTGTGCTAAAGATTATTAGGATAAAAGTCAAGGTTAGCTAGAA
The DNA here is from genome assembly GCA_004027375.1 of Macroglossus sobrinus. Lineage (NCBI taxonomy): Eukaryota > Metazoa > Chordata > Mammalia > Chiroptera > Pteropodidae > Macroglossus > Macroglossus sobrinus. The sequence goes on along the minus strand of PVKZ01001522.1, from coordinate 242,449 downwards.
CTCTTGACTCCAAATCTAACATCATTGATTAAATACTTTAGGAAATTTGGTGACGTGATTGGAATTTGATCCTAGAAAATTGGCAGAATATTGATGGCTAAGAGAAGCGAGATGTCAGTATATGGAGAGAGAAAGAAATGGAATGAAATTATTTGAAGTTAAAGGTCTTTTGTTCATAACATCTATCACTATAAATTGTTACAGAATTTTATTTTCTTGTGATGATAATTTCTAAGATTTACTCTTAGCAACTTTAAGATAAATAACAGTATTATTAACTATAGTTGCTGTGCTGTACGTTACATCCCCATGACTTATTTATAATTTATTTATAACTTCTAGTTATAAAATAACTTCTAGTTGTTTTACTCTCTTTACCTGCTTTGTTATCCCTCACTTCCCACCTCTGGCAACCACCAATCTGTTCTCTCTGTGAGGCTGAGTTTTTCATGTATGGTTTGAGGTAAGATTTAAAATTTTTTTTCTCCCCACTGCTCTGCCCATGGATAACCAGTCATCCCTAAACAATAAGTTGAGTAGACCATTCTTTTTCTATAATCTGAAATGACACTTATATTGTAAACTAAATCCATATTCATGTCTGTTAATGTGTTGTCTTGTTTTATTTAAATGGTACAGTATCTTCTACATAGTATCTATAATATATACTATTTGCTATAGCTTTAAATATCTGATAAGAGTAACTACACTCTTAAAATTATGTAGATATATGTGAGGGTACTATTCTGGTTCATTATCTACTTCCATGTGAATTTTAGAGTTGGTTAATCAGCTTTCTTTAAATCATGTTGTGGTTTGGACTGGGATTGCTTTATGACTACATTAATTTGGAGATGGGACCTCTTGACATTAGGTCTTTCAAAGTTGTGATAATTTTCTCCATTAAGGTCCTTTATATGTAGAATAAAATTAGCAGTTTTATTCCTATAGGCTTTACACATTTCTGTTAGGTTTATTTCTGTGTATTTTACAGGTTTTCATGCTATTAAGAATGAGATTGTTTCTTATTGGTATGTGGGAAGACTTAGTTTTTATATGTCGATTTTTTTTGTTTGGCTGCCTTACTGAATTTTCCTACTCTTACCAATTCTTTCAGCTATTTGTATTTGATTTTATTAGGTGACTAGTCCCTTAGTGACAGATTGACTTTTTTGTTTTCTTCTTTTCAGTTAGACTTTGTCTGATTTCATAGACTAGAACCCCCTCTAGTGCATGGTTGAATAGTCCCAGAGGTAGATAACTTTCTTAGAAATCTGGGTCCTCACTTTAGAGAATTTATGTTTTGCCACTGAGTGTGATTTGTGCTATGGGTATGTGATAATTGTTCTTTGTTAGGTCAGGCACCATTCTTTTCATTTCTAATTCAGGGATTTTTGTTACAATTAGTACATGGTTGAATAGTTTCACAGGTGGAGGACTTCCATATCTGGGCCCTCACTTTAGTGAGAGAATTTATATTTTGCCATTGAGTGTGATTAGTGCTGTGGGTTTGTGATAATCGTTCTTTGTTAGGTCAGGCGCTGTTCTTTTCATTTCTAATTTGGAGCTTTTTGTTACAACTATGTTTCGAATATTAATGCTTTTTCAGTATTTGTAGAGGTAATAATGTATATTTTTTTCTTTAGAGCCTTTAAATAATTTCTTGATGATTGAGCCTTGACTTCATCCAACAGATATTTATTGAGTGCTTATTATTTTCCAGGAGTTCTTCAAGGCAATGAAGATAGAGCAATGAACAAAATAGACAAAAATCTCTGCTTTCTGGAGTTTACATTCCAGTGGGGAGTTCTTAGACTAAACAGTACTAGATATTGACTATCTGGATGACCTGGATTATTCTTTTGACATATGTCAGATGGTATATATTAAATTTTTGGGGGGAGGGGGAGGAGTGTTTTTCTTTCCCCATGTTCATAACTTGGGACGACCTGTAGTTTACATTTTTGACTAGATGTGGTTATATCAATTTCATAGACTGATTTTGTAAATGTACTCTTTTTTCTATGCTTGGGAATAGCTAACAAGGATTATCTGTTCATTGGTGGTGTGAAAAAACTTGAGTGTTAAATGTCCTGAACTAGTTGCCATTTTACTTTTATGAGTGAGTCTTTGCCTATATTTTAAACCTCTGGTTTAAGGTTTTTAAGCTTTTCCTTCATGACCCAATTTTGGCAATACATTTTTCTAGAAAAAATCACTTTTTGCCTAGATTTTCAAATTTATTGTCATGAATTTCTTAAAATATTTCCATAGATTTTATTTGTATTGTTTTACTTGTGTCTGCTCCTTCATTTCTAATTTTTTTCCACTTGGATACAAAGTTTTCTGTTTTATCAGTTTTACAGTTTTTTATTTGTTTTGATCTTTATTCTGCTTTCTTTAATTTTTTTAAAAGTTTAAGTTATACATTTAGGTCATTTTCAATATTATTTTCTTAAATAAGCAGTTAAGTCTATAGCATTTCCCTGAGTTTGGCCAAATTCTAAGAGTTTGTGTCATATTTTCATTTATTGCGCATTTCTAAATAGGAGAGCAATTTTGGTCTGTTTGGCATAATTATTTAGAAAGATGTGTTAAATTTTCTAGTCTAATTTTTTATTTGCTATCCTTTTAAAAATTGTTGATTTCTAGTTTTTTTGTGTTGTGTCCAAAAAATGAGGCCCTATATGCTTTCTGATTTTTGGAATTTGAGCTATGTCTTTGTGACCCATTACATGGTCAGTCGTTAAACCTTATATATGAGTATTTGAAAAATTTGTTCTATTTATGTTTTATTATGTTTAGATAATAAAATTCCAGATGTATCTAATAAATTATCATGATTATTTTTACTAGATTCTCATAGTCCTCTCAAGTTTTTACCTCAGTTACTCATTGCATTTAGTTGAAACTTTAAAGTCTGGTCCATATGGATTTGAATTTAGGCTCTGACTTGATAGCTATGTGATCTTTGCTCCTTTGTTTCTTCTGCAACATGGGACTATAACCCTTACCTTATAGGGTTTTTATTTGGATAAAGGAGGTAATATATGTAGTATGTCTGTATTCTGGTGTCTGGCACATAAATAATAGTAATGATATTTAGATTTTGAGTGTTCATTGTTGGACATATTTGTCAGTTTTTGCCATTTGTGACATTTTTTATGTCATTTGAATAATACATAGCTATCTTAAGATAGAATTGTTGCTTTTAGAGTACCTTCTAAATAGGTTTCTCATAGGCTGTAGAAGCTGTATATACTATTTCCCTCCTCTTCCATGTATGTGTGGTTTATTTAGGCAGGGTTTCCCAGCATAAGTACTATTGACATTTTGGGCCAAGTAGTTATTTGTTGTCCAGGGTTGTTCTGTCCATTGTCAGATGTTTGACGGCATCTCTTTCTAAGTACCAGTAGTGCCTTCCCTCCTTCCCTTTTTCCCTCCCTGTGGTTGTGATAGCAAATTATGTCTCCATATATTACCACATGTGCTCCAGGGGACAAAAATGTGTCTCCTGGGGACCTTTGAATTAGTCTTCTTTTCTCTCTTTGGAGGGGGAAAGGGCACTAATGTCAACTTTTATACTGAATGCTAGGAATGCCCTTTATATAGCTAATTTCACTTTTATAACATTCTTTAGTTAGGTAGTAAGCTTTGTGTCTATTTTACAGATGAAACTAAAATTGAGATTAAATCTTGAGAAGGCATCTTATTTATAAATCATATGATATGGGTACTTCTTTCTTCTATGATTGTTTACACCTTCTCATATCACCCTCACATTTCTGTGTCACCAGTCCTAAGAAAAGAACATCCCATATACTTTTAACTGTATTCCAGTAGTATTTAAGGCTTCGAGGTGAAGATAGACATAAGCCAGACTGCACCTTTAAAGTAGAAATTCTTAAAGGATAATCATGAGGAAGAATAGCCCCTAAAGGAACAAATCAGAGCCCTTTAGTGGCCCCCACCCCCACCACCCATTTCCAGTTACATACGTTTGAACCACGGCAGCCTTTCTCATTTAAGTTGAGGTAGAGAAAAGGTTGTGAGACACTGGTTTGTTCTTTCTAGTCTTTTTTTTCCCTTTCCTACTCTTCTTCATCACCGTTACACCTCTCCTGTCCCCACACACTAGATATCCTTTTATCCATGGGTTCATTAGCCTCTAATTCAAAAGTTAAGAGTTAAGAGAAATGGTACTGATTTCAAAATGCCACATCTGTTTAGAACAGGTTATATTTGAGTGCAATATTATCTGGCTGCAAGAACAGAGCACTGAAGCAGCAACTGGAGTATGGAGATTTCTCACTTGAAGTCCTTATATATCAAGGCATCTGAAGTTGTTCATGAAAGAGTCTATTGTACTGTTCAACTTTTTTGCTCCCTTACCTTCCTTGACTTAGGCAATTAACTCCTGGGGCAGGATCATCCCCCAACCCCCTTGCAGTTCCTTTTGGATCACATTTTCTTAGCTTCTCTCTCTTCTTCCCACTGATAACTGATTTTTTGTTATTCTCATCTCACCAGATTAAAAGGAGTGAGTGGTTTACAAGCTTCCTGGATTGGTCTACTGAATAAATGAATGACACAGTCCCTTGATGTTTCATGAGGTCTTCTACTCCTAGAGCTCCAGATAGCCCTTTCCTTGCAGTTTTCATCTCGTCCTTCTCTGTACTAGTGTTCTTTTCAAATTATATGAGACTCATGTACATGAAAACATTTGTAAACAGCCAGTGGAGTTCTTATTTCGTGCTGCTTTGTTTTCATTTCCAGCCCATATTTTTGGGAATGTGTATCTATGGCTTCATGTCTCTTAATTCCTGGTTAATCCCAGAGCATTTATTTCCATAGGCTCTTGATAAGAGTACACTATTTTATTAAGAGTAAAATGACAAAGCAAACTAAAGATGCCCCATGTGCCCATCTTTGTAGAAGGGAAATTTTAAAGAGAAAAATTCCATTTCTGATAGTTCAACATTTACTGGCGTTTCAAGTCCCATCTTTACCCAGTCTCATCAACTAAAATGGTTTGATGTGTTGTGTACCTGCATGGGTCTCTTTGTTCTCACTTTCTCACTAAATTTTCTTCACTTGACATGAGAACTGTGAATAATGGTTAGGATAAAATATCATTGCAACATTACCAAGAAGCCAGGGAAACTCATAGCCAAGAGTCTAACTTTCTTCCCCGAAGCTCTTTCAGATATAAAAAATTGCTTGTGAGCTTCTGATGTTTCGTATCAGTCAGGTGGGCCCATGACTTGGTGCTTCTGTGTCATTAAGTATCTCCATATAGTTAAGAGTCAAGACAGGGGTAGGTGGTATTAGTTCTTTAGTGATTCTAAGTATCATAACATGTAAAATTATTTACCACAGTGGACTTTAGCATCTCTGGATTGATTTATTCTACAAATATTTAGCATATTCTCCTATGGTGCCAGTCCTTTCTTAAAGGAGACTACCTGGATGAGGATGTAAAAACCAGTAACCTATGATACTCTAGATTGGTAAATTAATTGGCTCATTACTTGATGTTTGCTTTTCAGGCTTAAAAAATAAATAAATAACTTGTCAGTCTGCCACCTGCTTTTTTCAAATCCTTTTTGGCATAATCTAAATAAACCTCTGAAATTTCCCTTCCCTCTTTCTTCTCCTTTTGTGTGTTGTCATATTAGTTTCACCTAAATCCACTGTCTGTCATCCTGTGTAACAGAAGCTAAATGAGGACATTAATTGGTAAAAATACATTGCTTTACAGTTTTTAGCAATAAAACTACAAATGGCTTCATAGCTACATCCCTGAGACTAGTAGTATTTTTGTAGTATAATTTAGTTAATTATTAACAAGTGAACATTTTAATGAAATACGTGTTTTAAATGAAAAATGATTTGTGTTCTGGAGCAAGGTCTAAAATTTCAATATCAGAATAGTATGTAAGTAGAGGTAGAGATATTAATCTTTAAAATGTTTTTATGGTATAGAATTATTTAGATACTTGTATATTATTAATCTGCCAGAAATGCTAATTCTTTCAGAAATTTTAGTTCTCAGATTTTTTCTTATATAAGTGGCTTCGAGAAATCCTATCCATTTGACATCTGTTGGTTCCAAGTTGCATAGTTCTCAACTTTTGCTATACACTGGAATCACCTGAGTAATTTTTTAAAACCTTGATGCTGCCTGAGGTCCAAAGTTATCTCTGGGGTGGGATCCATATATTTGTATTTTTTTTTTTTTTTTAAGTTCTCCAGAGATTCCATGGTGTTACCAAAGTTGTGAATCACTGCTCCTAGGATGTTTTTGTGATTAGGGGTCTTTTAAAGAAAAGCCACAGATGGAACCTTCCAGAAAAATTGGTATAATGACTCCTTGAAGCCTCAAATTTAGAACCTCTGTCCTAGGAGTAGCCTTAACATGCCAGACTTAATTGGAAGCAATTGAGTATAAGAAGCTCTGTAATTTGTAATATTGAAGGAGTATTTCTCTTACTTATAAACATGCCATTCGTTTAACAAATAGCAAATGTGCATGCATCAGGTACAGCAGATCCTTGAATATTTTGTTCATTGTAGTTTCATTATAATATTGAGATGCTGTTGGAACTTCTGTTTGTATTAGCCTGTGGTAAAATTAGTTTCATTATTAGTCGTTTTGTTGTAGAACCTTTTTTTCTTTAATTTTAACTATTTTAAAACTACGTAAAATAGAGTAATGCAATGAATCCCAATGAATTGATGATGTTAAATGAGGACTTAATTTACTCATTGTGTTCCAGACACTATTTTAGTCGATAGGGATACAGCTGCCAATAAGAAATTCCTGTTTTCGTAGGATTTTATTCTAATATGGGAGGCAGATGATGAATAAATACTGAAGGCAGGTTAAAATTGCCATTAGGAGAACAGCTTAAGGAGATTGAAAGTGATAGTTACTTGAGGGAGGTGGTTATTGTAAATAGGGTAGTAGGGAAAGCCTCTCTGAGGAGGTGACCAGTTTGTGCTGAGATCTAAATCATTGAGAGATGAAGTCCTATAAAGATCTTGAAGAGCATTCATGAAGAGAACAGTTACAAAGGCCCTAACATAGGACTGAGCTCAGCTTGTTGGATTTTCAGCAGGAAAGCACATAATGAGCCTGGTGTAGAATGAGTGGTAGGAGGTGAAATCGGTAAGCCTTGTAGGCCTTTATTAAGAAGCTTAACATTTTAATTTCAGTTTGATAGAAACTTAAACTTGCTTATAACTGACTATCGTTAAGTATTTAGCTTTATGCCTAAAGTAATTTTGAAAAATCTTCAACTTAACATCTTTTCAGAATTAGCTGGAAAGTTAGCATTCAATATGTTGTTACTTAACTGTGATAGGATCTTCACCAGATTCAGTTTCCCTGTAATGAGGGACCATCCATGTTTTTATTCTTTAAATTCTTATTGCTGAGCACAAAAGATGGTCGACAGTTTTTGTTAACAGAATAGGGAGTTTGCAGTCAACTTAGGTGTTCCTAAATATAAAAGTCATAATGCATACTAATTTACTGGATGCCTGCTTTGTGCTAATAGTTATTTCTCATCTCCCCAGGTAGATAGTGCTAATATTGATTTTATAAGGGAGAAAGCAGAGAGACTCCACAACAGTGACAGAACCAGGATTTGAATTCGGGCCTTTTTTGCTCTTCCCACTTTACCATGCTTCCTTGTGAGTAATGAGATTAAGACTGATTTTTGAAGGCATGATTTATTGAGCCAGAGTCATTTAGTTCTTATACAATATACTTTATTAATACAGAACAAGACAGTCAGGTGTATTCTTTTAAAAGTGCTGTTATGTGAAGGATTTTAATTCTAGCAATGTTTTTGAAACAATTGTTTCTTAAGTAGTTGTTGAGTGTAAAGTACCATGGGACATACAGAAATGAGTCATCCATAAATAGAAGCTGTCCAAAGGCGTAGGAGAGCTGCAATATTTACATAGTTCACTGTGGTGTGGTGTAAGATACAAAGGAATCATTGTCACAAGAGATAAAATGTGCCATGGAAGTTCTGCTAAGGAAATGTTTATTGGTAAAGGGAAGGGGGACTTTTTGGAGGACAGATAGAATTTAGACGTAGTTTGGTGTCTGGAGAGCAAGAGAAGGTATAGGTGTTCTGGAGGGGGGAAGGAAAAAAGAATATAGGTTGAGCAAAAGCTTGGAGTTGGGGAAGTATCAGAGCCACATCAGGGAAATCAGTTCGTAATGTAGGATGGAGGAAGAAGATAACTATAGATAATGAAGAGTTGGAGGAAGCTTTGTGTATCAGGCTGTGTTGAGTTCTTTGTAAGAAAAGAGACTTTTTGATCAGAAATCACGTAATCAGTGCTGGAATTTAAGGAAAGTTGCTATTAGTTGATTGGACTAGTAGGGGTCAGCAAATTGGTTTATAGTCCAAATGCAGCCCAAGGTTAGTTTTGTAAATAAAGTTTTATTGGCACACAGCCATGGTTATCCCCTTGCATATTGTCTGTGACTGCTTTAGTTACACAGTGGCAGAATTTAGTTGAGACAGAGATTTTATGACCTGCAAAGCCTAAAACATTTCCTTACCATCTGGCCCTATACTGAAAATGTTTGCCAGCCAACCCCTGGCTTAGAGGAATGGAGGCAGAAATTGTATTCAGCATTGTCTTTATGGCTAGGGTCTAAACCTGTGCCTTAATGTCAAATGAAATAAAGGCCAGAACTGGAATACCCTTAGTAGAAACAGAAGGAATGGATGACTGATAGAGAAGAATATCAAATTTGACAATTGATTAGATTCAGGAATTTAGGGAGAAGAAGGAAGGAAAGATTTTTTAAAGTGTATGTGATTGAGGATGGTGTTTGGGATAGAATAGGCTTTTAACTGTAAGCCATACTGTGTTGTGCTCTTTAAAAAGTGTTATGTTAAATAATGGTTCAGAGCTCTGATCTATGAAAGTGATTTTTTTTCTATTTTTGATAAACAGTAATATTTCCTCATTTATAATTAGGAATGGCTTTTCCTCGTGGTCTAACCAGGTGATGTTTATATTTGTGAACATATAACAAATTGTGTGTATTGTTTAATTCTAATCCCTAAAATGTGACAAAACTCTCCCATTGTCCATAAGACTTCAGAGAAAGAATGTTGATTTACATCTCTCTCCCCATTCTCTTCAAATCATATGAGTGACTCATTTTTAAAATGCTGTCTTCTTTTGGGAGTTGTTTTAGAGGAAGAGGAGAATGACACAAAGATGTAGAAATACAGCTTGCTACACTATTTGCTAATGTCAAAACTGTTAAATATAAATACAGGAAGTTTTCTACTATAATTATTGCTATTTATTGCTTACAGTGTGTCAAAACTGTGTTAACTACTATACTTTTTATAAACCATCTCCTTTAATGCTTTTGAACTTTTCTGTTCAGTAGGAAGATTGTATCCCTAGCACCCTTATTTTACCATTGAGAAAAACAGAGTCATTAAGAAATTGCTCAAGTTCTACAGCCACCAAGGCCAAGGTTATTTCTACCCTAAACTTGTCCTCAATTTGTACTCAGGCAGTTCTTAAATTTTATGTTAATTAGAATCACCACAACACTTATAAAATACAGATTCCAGAGCCTTTTAATGCCTCATAGGTAATTCTGATGTTAGTGATCCTTGCACCAGACATGAAGAAAACACTGCCATACAGACTTCTGTTAGATGTTGCCTCATGTGAAGAACAACTAAATTTTACCCCAGACTATTCTCATGCTGACCCAAATTTTTGTTTCTCTTAAACATTTTGAAATATTTGTTAAGTTGGTCAAGCAAGAGATAATGTGTTTATGTATTGTTATCAGTTGAAAAATTTCACCCTCTTTAAAACATGTTAGTATTTTTAAACCAGTAATACAAAATATATTCATTTCTTTATTGTTTTTTGAACATACTTTTTAATTGGATCATATTTTTGCTTCCAAGTACTGTGGCTTTTTCAGGTCATTCTTATTTGAAGCAATATATTTAATTGGCTCTTTTATCTTTTATAGAAGAAGAAACATCTCATTGTGAAAATCTTAGGTCTGTCAAATACCTGTGATAGATATTTTTCAGCTTGACACTTAGAATTAATATAGAGAAAAGAGCCCTGGACTGTTAAGTGACTATCTTGGTCAGGTAGTTACTTCATGGCCTTGTTTATGCCATATAACCTTTCATAATCTGTTTCATTGTCTGTAAAATAAAGATGATACATGGCTTGATGGCTTGCCTGTTTTGATCAAATGAGTATGTGAAAGTTCATGTGAAAACTAAAAGCTTATTCAAATATAAGGTGGTATTTTCAGAAGCTTGTGGATGAATGATGCATTTCACAATTTAGTCTCATAATAATGAGTGCTTACTGAGGGGTTATTTGGAGGTGCATTAACTGTCTGTTTAGGAGATGATTTTAGCTATTGAGAATAGAGAACAAAAAGTTACCACCATGCTCATCATTTTACTTGGTACTTATTTTAGGTAAGTTGTATAGTTTGATTTCCTAGTTCATAACAGTTTTTTTTTTTTTTAAGTTGTGCTGGGTTAACAGTTTATGCATTTTTGATGGAAAAAAATGTGCAGAACTGTTTATTGCATGAAAATTCTGACCTAAAGGCTTAGTCCTGATGATAAGGCTGTTTCATCATAGCACAGCAGTGTTCTTCAGGAAGATAACTTTTCTGTATAGTTATTATCTTTCCAAATTTTCCAGTGGAGATTTGGGGAATTTAAAACTATTTTCAGATATTACATTATCAAATTAAGCAAGAATAGAAATTTTGTTGCATAAATCGGTAGATTTGTCTTCCTAAGAATCTTAGGAAATAGGAAAGGCTGGGCCTGTAGAGGGTGAGTTTGGAATATAACAGTAAGTGAATGTGGACTCTTGAGTTTACCAGTGCTCTGAAGTCATATTAAGAAAAAACTTACTTTCATGCAAAACCGCTCCTCATGGATTTTCTTTGTATAGAGTGGTTTAAAAGCAAAATATAAGAAGTATTTTTGAATGGAATGATGGAATTTGTATGTAGTACCTGTCAGTCCTCAAAGGTCTATTTTTAGCCAGATTCTCTTTTTACCATTTAATAGGATTTGACCTTGTTCCCATTGTTATGAATTGGAAACCCAATTTAAACTATCAGTCTTCTAGTGAACTTTTAAACAAATCAGCATTTATCTTGGTGCTTTATTTATTCATCATTATGTGCTGTCCATTACTATAAGTTTTTACATAATTTAGAATAAGTGCCATATATCCTGTATGGAAAAAGATACAGGTTAGCAATAAATTTATCCTGGTAGGCTTAATATTCTCTTTTCATGTAGAAAGTTAAGTGCAGTGTCATTATCATTCTTTTATTGGGGAGGAAGCTGCAAAAGCAAAAATTATCACCAGTTACTCTAAAGGAGCTTAATTCCATTTTTGAGATTTATTTTGTCTGTATAGTGTCCCCACCTATATATTTTTTGAGGGGGCTGGGCTCTTGCTTTCTAGATGGTGTTCCCCATAAAATAAATTTTTATATACAGGTTATGTACCTGATAACCTATACCTGCAATTCATGGCTCTTTATAAACATTCACCAGAACCTGTTCTTATGTGCTTTTCTTTTCATAAATGATTAGAAAGAAAGCTGGGTCTGAGTATAAATTTTTGTATTGAGTTCATTTAGAGAGCTGCAGGAATTGACAATTGATTCGACTTATTTTTGGTTTAAATTTGAACATGCAATTAGTAGTCGACTGTTATTTCAGGAATTTATTACTGTAGGCCTCTTGTACTGAGGTGAAAATCTGGAATTTCTTGTTCTATTTTAAATTCTTGTTCTTTTGTTCATTCATGTGTTCATTCAACAAACATTTCTTGATTGTTCCTTAGAGTTTTGGCATACCATGGAAATTCTAGAATTGTGCAGTCTACACCTGCTTTTGCAGATAATAAGAATTTTGAAAGAAGTTGGAAAGTAAACCTTTTCTTTAAAATGATGGTTCTATAATTTTACCCTTCCTTGGGTTAATTAAAAAAAAAAAAAAAGTATTGCCCTTTCCCCTGATGGCAAATTAATCAAATCTCCTTGTACAAAGCAAAGAATCATAGATATGTGAAGCAAGTGTTTTACATCTAATCTTACTTGCGATGCCCCTGTAAAAACATTCCCTTCATTTGGGGTGCTGTAGAGAGCACATGATTTAGAATGAGATAAGCCTCCAACCTATGGTCCTCAGCACATGACTCAGCCACTCTGGACCTGAAGTATTCCCATCTCTTCTGGAAAGGCAACAACCATACAGAATTGCTGTGAAAATTTTAATGTTTGACCACATAATATGGCATTTGGCTCTCAAATGAATATTCTCACTCCACTTCTTGCTTTTTCCTCATTTCATCTGAAGATCCCATATTTTTAGTTGTCTCATGGCCTTTTAGGACGTTCTAGTTTGGGTATGTTAGAGCATATGTGCGTGTTAGTATTTGCAAGTGTATTTACGGAGTTGGATTTTTATAAATTTGCGATTTTTAGATATCTTTTGGCTTGAACATAATATGGAAAAGGAAAGCGTAAAAGATGTCTCTATTTTTATGGTTCTTTGATATAACCTAGATATTCATCCTTTGTTGAAAATATTGAAAATCAAACTTGGATAAGATACAGATTATAATTTAAAATTTTGACTATTGATATTTTGTGCTTTTTCCCCTCAACCTAAAATAGTGGAAATCCTTATTACTTCCCTTTGGGACTTTTAAAGTTGAATTAAACCTACATGTTACTTTGAAAAGAATATAATTCCAGAATATGGTTGTCCAGTTTTCATTATGTTCATTTAGTCTATTTCATTAAGGGTATTTTTGAGCACTTTGTATTTTTTAAATGCTTTTATGAATAAGATTTCTTACATTAGATATCTGTATTGCTGGCAAATAGCAAAAAATACTAAAAAATGATTAATGTTGTAGGTAGATTCTTGGAAACTACTTATAATGAAACCAGTTTTACCATAGGTCAAGTGAAATAAACAAGAGTTAAGTTCCTATGCATATTTCTGGTCACAAAAACATCAAACTTATAAATAAAGACTCAAACGTTCTAATATTAAACACAAATAAATGTAAGCTGTACATACATTTAAGAAAGATTAATAAAAACAAGTAAGGTCATTATTTTCCAGTCTGCTTATTCCAGTTCAGGGTGGTGGTTGTTGGAGCCCAGCCCAGCAGCTTAGGACACAAAGCAGGAACCCATGTTGGACAGGACGCCCTTTTATTGCACTCATACACTCACACTCACTCAGACTGGGACAATTTAGACATGCCCTTTAACCTAACTTGCACATCTTTGGAATGTGGAAAGAAACTGGAGTGCCTGGAGAAAATTCATGCAGACGTAGGGAGAACGTGCAAATTCCACACAGTGGCCCCAGCTGGGAATCTTTTTTTCCCTCTCATCAAAGTTATAATGAAAGGACATTGAATGAAACAGTGTTACCGGGACCTGCTGTAGTGACTAGGGGAATATATAGCAGTTATTTCCAGTGTTTCAGCAATGGAAATACTTCACACTGAATACGTGGGCGGGGAACTAACATTTTTATATAAAGTATATAGTTCATGGCTTTTAGTGCTGTGCAGGTATTAGCACAATATTTTTTCCCTAGTGAATTGATGTACTACAAATATCTAGGGTTCACATAAAAATTAAATCAGTGGAAGCAACTTCTGTCCTTGAACAGATGGATACAATGTGGCATAGACACAAATAGAATTATTAAGCCTTAAAAAGGAGCACAGTGCTGACATGCTACAATGTGGATAAACTTTAAGGATATGCTAAATGAAACAAGCCAAAAAGATAAACATGATTTTACTTACACAAAGTACCTTGAATAGTTAAATGCATGGAAACAGAAAGTAGAATGGTGTTTTGCCAGGAGGTGGATAGAGCGGAGAATCAGGAATTACTATTTAATGGGTATAGTGTTTCAGTTTTACAAGATGAAAAGAATTCTAGAGATTGATGGTGATGGTTGCACAACAATGTGAATGTATTTTTAACACTGCTGTACACTTAAAGTAGTTCAGATAGTAAATTTTATGTGTACTTAACCACAGTTACAATTGGGGGAAAAGTGAAAAAAAAAATGACTACATTTCTAATTGTAAATGTCTTTGTAGAACTCTTTTTTTTTTTTTTTAATAAACTGGAAGATTTTAGCATTAAAGAGTTCCATAAGTTGCCAGGGTACCAGTGCACATCTGGTGTGACACAATGTGGAGTCAGTTAACTTTTAAAGAATTTTCTTTTTAAATTTAAGATAATTTATATACCATAACATTCACATTTAATTGTATACAGTTGAGTGTTGCTTTTTTTTTTTTTTTTTAGTATATTCACAAAGTTGTGCACCTGTCACCACTGTCTAATTTTGGACCATTTTCATCATCTGAAAAAGAGACCCTGTACCCATTGGAAGCTATTCCCCCATTCTTTTCTTTCCCAGTCCCTTAAAACCACTAATCTTTTTGTGAATTTCCCTGTGTTGGACAGTTAATATAAATGGAATCATACAATATGTGGCCTTTAGCACCTGACTTTTTTCATTTAGCATATTTTCAGTGTTTATACGTGATACAGCATGTGTTGGCACTTTATTCTTTTTTATGGACAAATAAGTAATCCATTATCTGGCTGTACCACATTCTCTTTATCTACTTATCTATTGATGGAGTTTGGATTGTTTTCACCTTTTGGCTATGAAGAATAATTTGTTCATGTAACAAGTTGTTGTTAGAGATGTTTCAGTACTCAGGTGCTTACCTGGAAGTGGAATTATTGGGCTTTATGGTTACTTTATGTTTAATTTTTTGAGGAATCGACAAACGTTTCCAAAGAGGCTGTACCATTTTATATTTCTCTCAGCAATGGATGAGGATTCCATTTGTTCAACATTCTTGCCAACACTTTTTATTGCCTGCCTTTTTAACTGTAGCCATGTTAGTAGGAATGAATTAGTATCCCATTGTGGTTTCATTTACATTTCTCTACTAACTAATGATGTTCCGTTTATATATCCATTTGTATATCTCTGGTTCTTATTCATTTCTATATCTTCTTTGGAGAAGTGTCCATTCAGATCTTTTGCCCATTTTTAAGTGGGTTATTTGTTATTTTACTTGTTGAATTGTGTTTTAGATATTTTGGATAAAAGTCTCTTAAATGCATGATTTGTAGATATTTTCACTTTCTTGATATGTCCATTGCATGAAAGTTTTAAATTTTAGCTGTGGTCTATCCCTGCTCCCCCTTCCCCCGCCACCACCCCATGGCATAGCATAAGACACCGTTGTCTAATTCAAGTCATGAAGAATTTACTCCTATGGTTACTATTAGGAGTTTTAAGCTCTTATATTTAAGCCCCATGATACATCTGGAGTTAATTTTGTATGTGGTGTGAGGTGTAGGGGTCCAAATTTATTCCTTTACAGTTGCCCCAGAATCATTAATTGAAGATAATATTCTTTTCCCATGGTGTGTTTTAAAATGGAAATGAATATAATTATGAAATGTAAAAAACACTTGTTTTTAAATTTTTTAGTAATTGTATAGGTGATATTTTCTTCTTCATGCTGATCTTTATTTTTCAGATAGCTGTAACAGAACTTTGTTACTATCTGTAACAAAAATACATGTACATCAGAATATATATTTCCAAAGGATGGGATAGGAATAGAAGGAGAAATTATGACTTTCATTTTTTACTTTAATACTTTAAAATTTTATTATGCGGTCTTTTTTGCAGGGTGGGGTAATATTAAAAAGTAAAAAATAAAGCTTGTCTCTTGATTATGCTGCTTTACTTAAATTGTTGTGGCAGCTTTTGGACCTAGGCCAAAGTGCTTTGTTTAATTTTAGTGTTTTATTTTTTTAGGACAGTGTTTTCTAAGAATGCTTTCTGTTGCTGGAATGATTTCCAAAGTCAGAGGGTGCTGTTATAGGAGAGGGAAGAGGTAATGAAATTAACACTCAGTGCCAGTTATCGATAATATATTTTATATACATATTCACTCTTCACATTTTTACAGAGGTGAGAAATGAGTACTAGACATAATAAATGACTTACTGCTGTTACATAGCTTAGTAATTGATTAAAAGCAAGAGTTAGAATTAGGGTTGTTATCACTCCAAAGCTTAGGTTTTGTCTGTTCTTTACTGTGCTGACTAGTACATAGTAAGTAATTCATTGAATGCTTGGATAAGCATGTCTTCATATAATATAGATGGATAAAAGATATAATGGGTGGAGAGATCCTGCTAAAGAAATAGATGGTAAACAGAAAAGAAGGTGAATAATGGAAATTGTAAAATGACTTCGGAACTTTTGAATTTGAAGAAAGCAAATATTTGTATTTGTCATGGTATACAAAGCATGTTAGGCATTATACATTTCCTTACCTATGAAAGATTTAAAATTTGATTCCAAAAATTTGGCCGGGTGTCATAAAAGACAGAAAATAACGGGAGTACTGTGAAGTCACTTTAATAAAGACAAAGAGGTTCTCTCTCATTTATTTAGTAAATAGACATCACATTCGTGAGATCTCCCAAGTATTGGGATCTGGGTTTGGGGATAGACCAGTAAGAAAAACTTCTAGTTTTCCTTTTCTTTTTCCCCTTTACTGTATTGACACTATATTCAAAACTTATAGCAATTAGAAGTTTTTAATGGCAATACTATGTCTGCCTTTAAGATTGATTTAAAGCTACTGAGTGCAGTTGAGTATGACTAGTTTTAATGAATTCTATCACAGGATTCCTGATTAGAAGTAAAATTTGTGTGGATCTTGTATTTGTTTTTTAAGTAGTTCTCTTAACGTTGTGTATTAGAGGGTTACGGTGATGATCCTTTGACTCCAGTTCTTGCTATCAGATGAGACCTTTGGATTGGGCGAAAAATCTTTGTATTTGACTTAGCATTTTTGAAGATCTTTTACCTTTTAGACAAATTTATATCCTAACTAGCAGGCTTGCTCTTGATTTAGGGAACTGAATGAAGGCTAGTATTTTCTTAGCAATGTTGGAGCAGTTTTCTCTTGAAGTCAAGTCAGGAGTCAGGAAATGTGAATTCCATTCCTGTATAGCTTAATGTACCTAATGCAGATCACTTAACTAGCTTTTGCTGTAGTTAGCCACTGTTCAGGTCTGAGGGCAGAGAGAGAGTTGATTGTAACACTTTAGCCACCTTTTCATCTGTTTTTTTCCACTGAAGGGTGAGTCATTCTTGTGGAACAGTTCTCAAAACAGGAAGATGGAAGCCACGGTGTCAAATTGTTTTAAGTGCACACTGAAAACTTTTATGACCATTGTTTGTATCTAGGGAGGGTGAATTCACCTCCCCTCCTCATAAATATGGAGTGCTACATTATAAAACGATTTTTTTTTACTGGTCTCTGAGAATAACATGTAGTTACATTTTCAAGGATTCAAAGTCAGATATATAAGTAAAGTTGACCCTTGAATAATATGGGTTTGAACTGTGTGGGTCCAATTATACGTGGATTTTTTTCAGTAAATACTGTAAATTTATTTTTCTGATTTTTAAAACATTTTCTCTAGTGTACTTTATTGTAAGAATATGGTATATAATAGATAAAACACAAAATATGTATTAACTGTTTATGTTATTAGCAAGACTATGTTATTGGTCAGTAGCAGGCTATTAAGTTTTGGGGGAGCTATAAGTTATACATGGATATAGGCATGCAATCTAAAAAATGTCATAAGCTACAGTTTAGAGAAAAGGGGAGATAATATCTGGTTGGACTATCTGGAAATATTTCAAAGAATGCTTTAGCATGAAGTATTATTTTGACTATCAGATATTAGAGAGGTTGGTGTTGGGTAGAGATCAGTAGGAAAAAAAGGAGGAGGGCCAAGGGAGGGGAGTAAGTATGAACAGAAGCCCCAGAAGCAGAGATAAGCACAATATTTTGGAAGAAGAGTTTGACGCTCTTGCTATGAAGCATCTGCTTTCTATTTCCGGTGTTATACTGTACTCCAGCTCTGCTGTACCCCGACCCCAAATAACAAGTGTTCAGGAGAAGTATTTTAATCCGGAAATAATTGAAGAATTGTGATTTTTAAAATAAATATGGATAAGTTTGGGTACTGTTTGTGGGACTTGACTCCCAGCCCAGAAAATAAAAGTAACCATAACAAACTAAACCTTGAACATATTTCTTTACTTTTAATTTGCACACTTTCAGGAAATACTGTGTTTTGGCATAATTTAGTTCATAGTGGCTGTTAACTTCCACTCATGTTTTGCATTTTAGGTCATTAATGCTTTGACTTTTTGATTTTTTTCTCTTGGTTATATTTAATTTTGAAACCTGAGAAGGAAGGTGCTATGCAAATTTAATAAAAGATTCCTTTAAGTGTGAGTGTTGGTGTTGCCAAAGTTCTACATTCTGTGGATCATTTCAGTCCTCAGCATCTAGTGGAAATTTTTATTTTATCAGAAGAGGGTATAGAGACTTGGTTTGTGTCTACTTATTATTAAGAGGGATGATTACTGGTATGTGAATATGTACATGTTTGTGTAAAATAAAATTTGTCTAAACTTCGTGGTGAATTCAAAATAACTGTCATGTTTCAGAAAAGAAAATTTTGACCAAGGAAAAGTACACTAAGGCTATATAGTGTTCAGAAGGAACTAATACTTTATTTAAAGAAACTGTAGATTAGAAATCCTCATTTTGAAATTGGATCTTTTATGTGAAGATTATTGTGGATTATTTTCTCAAATAGTTTTCTAATTGACTGGTTTATAGGGTTATGGCCCAGAGAGAGCATGCTCTCACTGGTTAACAGTTATTGAGCCCAGTGCAACTCAAAAGAATGTGTGTGTGATGAGTGATTTTTAAACTAGTGTAGAAATACTTGATTCCTACTCAGTTATGTGTGAATGTTTCTGTAACTTCCCAAGCTAATGGAAAGGCTGATTGGCAAGACTGTGTCATTGGTCAGCATCAGGCTACTGACCAATTTTTTAAAACTCAAGTAGAAATTGAGTTTTAAATTGAGAAATTTTTAAAACTCAAGTAGATGTCTTATATTTGGTAGATTTGTTCCTGACTTAAGCATCTGTGAGACATTTAAATATAATACATAGTTTAGGGGAAAAAAACCTCACCCTCAAAGCCCATTGGTGTGCTTTTAATCTTCTAGAATGTCTGGGTCAACTCTTTGGATCTTTGAAATTGGATCTCTCATCACTCTGGATAAAACTGAGAGGTTGCTGTTGAGCTGCTGTTTTTCACCCCCACCCCCCATGTTTTGTTAGAGAAAATTCGAGCTAACATACAAGTGGAGAGAACAGTGCATATGTGCATCACTCAGCTACAACAGGCACCAAACTTATAGCCATTCTGGTTTTGTCTAGACACCCCACACCACCACCACCACCACCACCACCACCACCACCACCACACACACACTTTGATTATTCTGAAGCCCATCATATACAACATTTTTCATCTGTAAATGTTTCAGAATCTGTTTCTAAAAAGTATTCCTTTGTTTGCTGAAAAAGATAGGAAGGAATGAGATAGAGACTAAAGGGATAGGGCAACAGAGGAGAAATTAGGTTCAACTAGATATTTGACTTTGAGAAGAGGAGAGAGAGGATTGGGTACATCCAGAACCATAAAGGGGATATCAACTAGAATTCATTTAATTGTCAGAGGACAGCACTTTCTCCCCTGCACTCCTTCCCTCTGTCTTCTCTATACAGATTTTTTGGCCCCTCTTCTCTCCCTACCTTTGTTAAAGTGCCTCAGGGTTTACTTTTCAGCTCCCCTCTAGTTTGTCTATACTCCTCTGGGTGATTTTTAGTCCTATCCTTCTAAGTATCATCCATATACCAGTAATTTCACATTTATATCTTTAGCGCAACTGTATCTTTTTCTGAAGTTCAGATTTATTTATATATCCAATTGTCTGTCTTGTAGGTATTTGAAATGTAATATGTTTAAAATGAAGTTCTGATTCTTCCTGCTAAAACTAAAACTCAGTTTATTCTACATCCTACCACCTCTTGACTCCACCTCCTCACCCCATCACCCATTTACATACAGTATGTAAAAAGGAGTCGACCTTTGTCTTAGAGCCTCTATAACAAAGTACCATAGACTGAGTAACTTAAAAACAATAGAAATTTATTTCTCACAGTTTTGGAGGCTGGATATTCGAGATCATCATATTATTACTGTCAGCTTCTTTATAGGCTCTCTTCTGGGTTGTGTACTTTGTACAGTTCCTTATAGGAAAAAGGGAGAGAAGAGCTCCCTGGGGTCTCGCTTTGTAAGGGCATTAATCCTATTTATTAGAGCTCCATCTTCATGGTTTCATTACCTCCCAAAGGCCCAGCCTACCTCCTAATACCATCATATTTGGGTTGGGATTTCAAAATTCAGTCCATGAGGACCTTGATTCCTGTTTGGTCATTCCTACTACCAGTTTTCTACAAGACTTTCTGGTTCTGTCTCCAAAATATATCGGTATATTGACTTCTACTCCACAGCCACAGCCACCATTATATGTCCTTGAACCATTGCAATGATCTCCTGTCTGGTTTCTTTGTATTTACTTTTTCTTTCTAAATGTGTTCTTCATATTGCAGCTAAAGTGGTCATTTTAAACTTATTACTTTCTTGCTTAAAAACCTTTCATGAGTTTCCCGTTACTTTTAGAATAAAACCTAGACTTCTTGCCATAGCCTTTAAGGCATTACATGCCATTCATTATTCCTGATTATTTTTTTCAGGTTCATCTCTTACTCTTTTTCACCTTGTAGTACTCTGGCCTCCTTGCCTTGAACCGATCAAAATCTTTGTTAACTTAGAGCTCTTGGACTTGCTGTTCTCTATTAACATCCTTTCCTCAGTCTTTATTAGGATGGCTGAGTCTCTTCTTCAGGCAACAGCTTAAAATATGCCAGTGCTGTCATTTTGGACTACCTTTTCCATGACTTTCACTGGTTATTTTGTCCCACCATCCAGTTTCCATTATACCACTAATCGTAAGTTAAAGTCGATAAATGATTTATATATTAGTTCCTTTTTTTCCTGTCCTTAGAGGTTATTTTTATTTGCAATTACATTCCAGTTGTTGCCAAAGGGGGTCCAGAATTAAGCAGGAGAGAGAATGACTCCGGTCATCTGGATGACTGTGATATTCCATGATAATTTCCATTACTAGAGGGAACCTGCTAAGCATTAATTGAGATGGAATATTTTAGGCCTACCTACCAGTTAAGACAAGCAATATCCTTTTGAAATGCTGCGTTTGAAATGCCTAGTTTTATTGTTTTTGTCTGTTACCCACTACAGTGTGAGCTCTATTGTGGTACTTACTGACTCAATAGCTCACTGTCTGACCCAAGTTTGACAAACTGTATATATTGTATGAATGAAGATAATAGGGAAGGTAGAAATTAAAATGAATTTTGTTTTTCTGTTTACTTCTGGTTTATTTTTACCAGTGATACTGGAGGATGTAGAAGAGGGAATATTGTTTAACTTGGTTAAATTAATTTGAGATTTGAAGGATGAAGAAGACAATTAAGTACCTGATAAGTTTACTTAAATTTTTAGAGTTAAAAAATATAATTATGTAGAATAAAAACATCTTGTTATTAACTTTGGGCTTTTATAAATACGTAGCCACCTTAGTGAGTTGATAACTCATTATGTAAAAGTATTAGGCTCTTCGGAATAGGGAGAAGATTGAATAGCACATTGTTTTCTTATGTGTTTGCTTTTTTTATACTTAATGCTGCAAAATTATCCATTTCTCTATGCCCTGACTTCTTTCTCATAATCTGTTTTTGTAATATGTTGTTCTCTTTGTATTTGGAGTGAAGAACAGTTTGTCACCTCTGTTCTGAGTGTTGTTTTTAAAGTAGTGATACTTTTTGGTATTTCCATAATAAAATTATTGCAGTTAAAATGGTGTGATAGAATAAAAAGATTAATGTCCTTGAATGAAGTCTTAGGGTGTTTTCAGTAATGCTTTCTCACACCAGTCACTATTCCTAGTTCTGGTAAGGATTTTGGGGTCATACTTGGGTTTAATGTTTGCTTCACCACTTAATAATTGAGCAACCTTTGAAAAATTACTGTATCCCTCAGAACCTCAATTTTTCTTCTGCTAAATGGGGAGCTGACTAGGTTGTTATGAGTACCTGTGATAAATGAAAGGTGGCCAGCATAGTGTCTAGCATATAATAATGGACTCTAAACAAATGGTCTCCATCATTGTTATTTTGGGCAAGTCACTTAATCTCTTTAGGTGTTTATTTCTTTATGTGTAAAATTAGGAGATTCATTGAGAGCAGTGATTCTCAAGCTTTATGCTCATCAGAATCACCTGGAGGGCTGTTAAAACACAGATTGTTGGGTCCAAAATTCAGTTTATGATTCGGTGTGTCCAGGATAGAGACACAGAATGTGGGTTTCTAAAATGTTGCCAGGTGCTGCCGAAGCAGCTGGTCTTAGGAATCTCACTTTGAGTACCCCTGGACTTAATAATCAGATAGTCCTTTCAGCACTAATTTTATTAACAGTAATGATGGTAATAGCCAGTATTTGAGATTTTGTACTGATAAAGTTGTACACTTTATCAGTACTATATTTGGTTATCATGACGATTGGTAGGTATCAATCCTCTTTAAAAGGTTAGATAAGTTGCTGAAGTTCACATAGCTAGTAAATGGCAAAGTTGAGAATTGGATTGGTCTGCTTGCATAGATACAAATCACCTTTCTCTTGACCAGATGAGTGGCTTCCAAACTTGGCTTCTCAAGTTTTTAGGACTCCCACATACAGATTTACTTCTTAATTATTTGGCTTATATTAATTATTGCTCTGAGTGAGGTTCGAGGCTGGGAACTGCTGCCCAAAACTTAACTTGTATTGCTTGATTTTAATTATTTTTTATGGATTTTATGCTAACTTGCTTATCAGCCTTATCTCCTCAAATTTATAAACTTGATATGGATCCTGTCTTTTGATTATTGTATAGTGCTCAACAGAATGTTGCTCATTGTAATGGTTCAAATGGTGAAGACGATGGAATGGTATTATAACCATGTTGGCAGGTACCTAGGAGGCAGTCAAGATTTAATGCTTAGGGTTTACCAGTTAATTTTGAATATTCATGTCATGGTATTCGTGTTTCTTACCACTTTGCTCGTTTTACACAATTAAAATAAGACGACATTGAGTAATTTTATTGAGTAAAATACTTAATTGGTTAGCTGAACTTTAAATGTAAATCTGAAATGAAGGGTCTTATGTTCTGATTTTAGATTTCCAAAAACTAGTTGTGTAAGGGAAATTGTAGTCTTTTAGCATAATACTATGACTTTAAAATGCTTCCCATATTTTTTTGTATTGCTTTCCACCTGTCAATATGAATAGTTAATTCATTTGTAGAAGGATCTGAATCGTTGTAAAAACAGACTAATTTCCCTTCTTTTATTGTTATCTCTTTTATCATTTATTATAGATAGGAATTTTGTCACTTTCCTGAGATTTAAAAATAAAACTAGTGGCAGTTTGAACATTTCTAATGAGGTAAAGATCAACTTGTGTTTTAAAACTAGGGGTGTAATTGAGAAAAACCATGGCAGCCTTCTTCATGTGTTGAGGGGGATGGGAAGGTGTTGTCAGTTTGCTAAGGTTTTGCTTTACTTTTGTGCTTTATAAAATTTCTTAAATGTGTTTATTTTGCAGCCAAAGACTGGGAATATTACTGTAATCACATGACGAATATAGACTCTGATCAAAGTTAGCTGTTGATGAGTATTGAGGGATGGAGAAAGAGAAGGACAAGCTGGGGTGTTACTTTTTATTTTCTAAGTGAAGAGTTTGTTTGGAAACATAAGTATGCAGCAGCACTGCTGTTCTGTAAAGATTTAAGGCAGCATTACAGGAAGAAGACAACTTGAATTGACTATAGTTTTGTTGTTTCAGTTATGTTACAATTAAAAAATGCAAGCTCTGGAAAGAATGGGGGGGGGGTTAACCAGGGCCTTTTCTTTTTAAAATTCTGTTGTCCTTACCTGAGTTGTCTGTTCGATTATGTATATATGAAACAGAATCTTTTATCATTCCAAGCCCAGTCCTTTCTCTCCCTTCCCAAATGCCCACTATGAACCACATATTAACGAGGGCTCAACTTTAATGACTCAGAATATGTTAAATTTATTTAAAGTTTTTTACCTAAATCTTCCTACTTTAATCTTTATTTCTATAGATTGGTGGTAGTTTGCAATGTGGGCAGCTAAATGGAATCACCTGGGAAGCATTTAAGGAACAATTCCAGGCCATACCTCTAATTAAATTTTGATTTAATTGATCTGGAGTAGCTTTTCAGCTTTCATGTTTTTAAAACTCCCCTAGATAATTCTAATGTGTGGCCAACATTAATACTTCCCTAAGTTGTTTTTAGAAACTCCAATAAATTTCTTCGGGGGAAATAGCCTACCCTTAACTCCGGCATCCTCTGTATCCCCTATAGCAGCGGGAGTTAAGAATGTCAAATCTGAATCTTATTTAAAACCATAAAAATTTAGTCCTGTAATTTTGCAAACACATAGAGTAGGCTTTGAGTTATTTTTAGAATATTTCCTAACTTCCCTTGAGCAGACTATGCTTCCTAAATTTTTTTCTTGTTATTAAGGAAAAAAAGTTCAATACACTTTGATTTGTGACTGATTTATCAGATTCCTGATGTGTCAGGGCTTCAAGGACCTTTACCTTCATTCTGTGAAGCCAGTCTGTCAATTTAATCCTATCAGAGGATATAGCCAATCTTGTAACTCACAAAAATCATTGTTGTTCAGGTACTGTGATTTATTTTCCTAAATGAGCTGTTTTTTATATGCCATTCCCAGATAAGTGGTGCTTTGAGGTGAATTTGCAAGTTCAGTGAACAAGGGTCTCTGGTTTATTTGGGAATCTTTTAACTCCTCTTTCATTTCCTAAGGTGCTTAATATCCACACCTGACTCCCTACCAGTATTTGTCAGTGAAAGTAAATGCTTATATTTTTATTCATTTGAGACATGTAAGAGGCCATTTATTAGTTCATTCAGCTAGAACATAGTGCAGTGTTCCTGTGTTCTAGGATTAAATTAGTCAGAGGGCCGGCCTTGCTTTCATAGCAGTCTGACATCTCTTGGGGAGACACCGATACTGGGTTATTTTCTCTTTCATCTCCACAGTCTGTTCTATTGGTAAATCTTGTTGGCTCCACCTTCAAATTGTATTAATGCACACTCCCCATTTCAAATGCGATCATGCTAGTGCAAGCTGTTATCATATTTTACCAGGACAATCTCAGCAGCCTTCTAATTTGTCTTCTCCCTCTTTCTGTTATTGAGCACCAACAGTGTGTTTATACAACAGAGTTAGTTTAAAAATGTAAATGTCAGCACATTGTGCCCCTGCTCAAATTTCTCCAAAGGTTTTATGTCACACTTAGATTAAAAAGTCAAACTTCTTACTATGGGCTACAGGATCCAGGTTCTGTCTGTTTTTGTTTACCTCTTTAGTATCATCTTAATACTTTTCCCTTGGCCCATTGTGCTCCAGCCACACTGGTCTTACTCCACAGGCCAAGTGCATTCCTGCTTGTGCATTTACTAGTCTCTGCCTGGAAATCTTTCTTGCAGATCTCCTGTCAGCTCAGTTTGGTTCTTCATTCTGAAAGGTCGCATTGGTTCATGACCACCAATAGACTACTTAAACACCACAAATGACATTTTAAGACACACACACACACACACACACACACACAGAGTTCTGTGAAGTTATCTTTTAACTCTCATCTGGTACTTTAGCTAGTGACTGGCTTGGGAAATGCCTTATATGGAGAATTTACAGAGAGGTGCTGTGGTCAGTCATTGGCATTTTGCTTTTTCTTACTATTTATTTGATGCTGTTTTGAAGATGATGAGCATAGAATTTCAAGCTCATTTTGTGTTTCTTTTTTCTCAATTTGTTTCATATAAGAAATTTAGTATCCCCATTATTAGGAAAGGAAGATTCTGAAGAGTACACAGAATTTGAATGCCTTTTCAGAAAATCTGGTTACTCTGAGCCATGATTGGCCTTCTTATCCTTAGTGTAACCAAGGGGTGAAAATAACCTTTTGAACTCTCTTAGGGGAAAAGTGGTGTTCTGTAGAAGACATTTTGTTAAATCTGGTTGTTACTAGCTTCCATAATCCCACTATATCTCGAGACCCAGTCTGTAAGTCTGAGAGCCAGTTATAAATTACTTGAATTCCCTGTGGCTTCCTGTTCTTTTCCTTTATTAGCATGGTAATCCAGTTGGATGTATTGCCTAGAGGTTGGGTATCGACTATGACCAATTTTTGGTGGACAATTTTGTGAGTAGTATAACCAGAAACATTTTCACATTACTTTTTATGCTCACCAACAGAGATAAATATCTAGGCTATCTATGTATTTGTTTTTAGGATGCTCAGTGTCTTGGGAGGAAACAACTGTGGAAAAGTGAGGCCTAAAACTAATTTAATTTGAAGTTGGAGAAAAGTATTGCAGTTCTTATTAGGTAAATATATTCAGATTTTAAGCCCCCTTTCCTTTAATTTATTTCGCTAAATTTTTCTGCTGATAGAATTCCTTGATATACTGTCCAGAACCCCAAAATGCTGTATATATCAGCCATAAGGATTTCAGTTTTGACTAAGAAAAGCAGTGTGGTCTAGTAGAAAGAATGCAGACTTCTATTTTAAAAAGGCTTTATTGGGGTATATTTTAGAATACAGACTTTTAAGTCAGGCCCGAGTTTGAATTCCTGCTAACACTGATAAGCTGTGTGACTTTGTCCAAATTGCTCAGTCTCGAATAGCCTTGGAATACAATATTTACTTTGTTAGGTTGTTACTAAGATTAGAAAATGATATATGTCAAATATCAGGCCCTTTGGATTTCAATAAGTAGCAGCTATTTTTAATAATAGTGATACTAGCATGCAGAATACTCATCTTTTTCTATCCTTTGGATTTTAAAGCCTGAGAACTAAAAATGAAAGGGACATAAGTGATGGTAAGATCTGATATAACGGAACACAGTCACACAAATTGGTCTAAAAGGCTGAAATTGTTGGTTCTGCTGCATTGTTCTTTAACTCATCTTTCCCTAGTCAGGGCACTTTATTTAAGAGTTGGTTTTATTGTATTAATGAGCAGGGTTTCCTTATTCTGCCCATTTTATAAGAGGTTTCCACTGAATGTAGCTATCTTGCAGGAAATACAGAAACCAGATGTGTTACTATATTTATGGTATTATATGGCTCTGCCCACCCCACCCTCACACTCCCTCCCAGGGCCCTGGACAGTACCTCTGTATAGACAGATGTATTTGGGATCTAGAACTCTAGATATTCTAAATAAGTAGAATATAATGTTAAATGGTAATAAATGTATGAGAAGTACTTTTATTCACATTATAACTCAATAGTTAATAAGTTCCTTGGTCAGGATGGATTCAGTTTCTAACTATCCTTGTAGTTGATAGAAGATCTCTCCCCCTATTTTTTAACAAATGTTCTATATTTCACAATGATAATACTTGTTTATCTTTAAGCGCTTATAGCTAAATTCATCTTTGTTTTTATGATAGCAGCCTAAATATGTTTGTGTCCTTTATCTATGAATCTCTTCCTGTCTAGTATACTTAGTGGCTTTGTAAAGGACTAGAAAATACATGGGAAGTTCCATGGAGGTTAAAGAGCAGGAATTCAGTCACTGGATTGTTGAGAGAACTGGGACTTTGTTTATTAGGCTGTAGGTGCTAGCAGCTATATTCTGGTTTTAATTTCCTACTAGTATTCAATTATATCACCTTCAGGACCCATTACTTACTGTTGAAGGCCAGGTACCAACCATGAAGTTGTTGCAGACAAAATAGATTAAAATTTCTGCCCTTTTTCCTTTTTCCTTTTTCTTTTTCTTTTTCTTTTTCTCTTTCTTCCTTCCTTCCTTCCTTCCTTCCTTCCTTCCTTCCTTCCTTCCTTCCTTCCTTCCTTCCTTCCTTCCTTCTTTCCCTCCCTCCCTCCCTCCAAGTAGAATATGTATTATGTTAAATGGTGATAAATTCTGTGGAGAAGGAGGGGCTGCAACATTAATTGGGGTAGTTAGGCATTGGGGATATATGGGACATTTGGACAAAGGGGGAACAACAGGTGCAAAAACTCCACAGATAAAACCTACCTGGAGTATTAATAGCAAGGAAGCCAGTGTAGCTTCAATAATGAGAGGGAAGTAGTGGGATGTCAAGTCAGAGGAGTAAAGGGATGCTGGGATAGGTGGAGATAGGCTGTATGGAAGCTAGTAGATTACTACAAAGATTGTAACTTTTATTCTGAGATGGAAAGCCTGTGTCACTTTTGAGCAGAGGAGTGACATGATCTGACCTAGTTTGAAAGAAACACTAACTGCTGTGAAGCAAGGAAACAAGATAAACTGGGGGCGGGGGGTATCGTAATACCCTAGTGAGGGAGGGTGGTTGTGGGTAGAGTTTGTGAGAAGGAATGTTCTATTCTGCATACATTTTGAAAGTAAAGTAGGGTAGGATTTGCTGATGGGCTGAATGTTGTGGATTGTGAGAGAGATTTTTGGTCTCAGCCAATGGAAGGAAAGCGGTGGCTTTTAAAGAAAAGGGGAAGAATGAGAAAGTGGATGAGGAGGGGCAGGTGGGATAGGAGTTTAGTTTATATTACTATGATAAAGGTGCTAAAACATCACTCTCTTTGAATTTGGTATTATATATTAAAAGTGTAATGATGACAATGGTAGATACACATCATTATACAGTTTGTCAAAACAAAGTGTGAACCCTAATGTAAACTATGGACTTTAATTAATAGTGTATCAGTTGACTCATCAATTATAACAAATGTACTTACACTAATACAATATGTTAATTCTAGAGGAAATTGTGTATGTGTGTGGGAGGGGATTATGTGGGAACTCTGTTAGCTGCTCAGTTTTTCTGTAAATGTAAAACTATTCTAAAAAATAAAATATTAATTTAAAAAAAGGAATCATGCCAGCATATGCTATGATGTTTTCTCTGTTATTGATCTTTAGTTCATGGCTGAGGTCTTTTTCTTCTTTTACATTAGCATATCACATTGCCTCCCCCCCTAATTCAGACCTGTTTCTAACAAATTTTCATACCAGTTAGATGTTCAGAGTGGACCTCTTTCCATTCTGTTTAGTAGCTCAGTTACTTCCGAATTTTTTCCTAAAGCAAAGTAAATATTGTCCCTCTTAGCATCCTTGCCATAATTTTTGTCTTGGATGTAGCCAGTATACTGCAGCTCAGTACGTGGTTTTCAGTAGTAAATAACATGTATAAGAAATTAGAACAATGTGTGGCAGCTGACATAAAAACATGATTTCACTGATCTTTTTTTGTTCTTTTGTTCAGTTGGTTATCTGCTCCTTTTGCTTTGCAGGGCCCTTTGCACGGCCCTATGCACAAAGGATCTCTAACTGGACTTTGTTTCTGTGATCCCTTCAAGGGATTATAACTAGCAGGTTCTTTACGTTCCATCTTTATGCCTTTCTATGTGGAGGTTTTTAGGATGAATTGCATATCATTTGTTTTGAATGATGTATCTCAAGGGCAGGGACCAACATGTTTTTATTTTGTGTATCACAAAGTCACACAGTGTTATTTATGCTATTAGAGTGGACGGTCTGTGCTTCCTTTTATAATTGAGAAATAGCACTGCTCCAAGAATTACAAGGTTTTTTTTTTTTTGATATATAAAACGTGTTGCTTTTTAGATAAGTGATTTTTCAGTTTTAGGAACAGTGTGTTGGGGTTGAAACAGAGGCAATATTGAAAATACATAGCTTGGCTCTAATTGAAAGTTGCTTTTTGTAACGAGAGATTTAATTTATGATGAGAGTTTATTATGTATGTGCATGTTGAAGTAGGAAAAAATGTTAAAACACTGGATCATTTGGGTTTGTCTTATTACAAATTTTTCAATTATAAAATTATTTTATATTTTTATTAGCACATTTTGAAACATAGGAAACAAAACAGTAAATTACTGGTAATCCCATTACCCAGCTAACACTAACACATTAAATGATAGGATAAGAAAGAATAGAGGGTATTAATTTTCTTATAATGCTATGAGTGTATTATGTGCTAGGGCCATTAAACACATGATCTCATTGGTAACAATTCAAGTTTTAGGTATTTCTTGTAGATGAAGAAACTGAGGCAGGAGGGAAGATTTGAATCTGGTTGTTTAGTATCACCTGTGCTCTTTCTTCCTTAAAGTGTTGCCTCTCACATTTTATCTGTTTAAGATGTCCCTTTAAAGATAGCTGTTGGTATTTGACTAGCCAGATATGACTCCTCAAAATTGCAGTGGGTAGGCTATTGTGTGGAACTGCATGGATTATCTAAATACACTTCAGAAAATAGGGCTGCTTTAGTTCAGGCTAAAAGATGCCTCTGTAACAAACAACTTAGAGAGTACTGTAATTTCAAACAGGAGTTTTGTATAGGGTCTCTAAAACTGTTGTTTCAACAGCAGCTGCCTACACCTGACTCTAGAGTGAAACTTGCTTTGGCACTGAGATTTTATATTGGGATGCCTCAACAGTATTCTTTGTTTCCCACAGCTTAATATAATTGGCATATAATATTGTGCAAGTTTAAGGTATACTTAAGGATTCTTTTAAACTGTTAATGGCTCATTGAAAGAGGAGTTTGCTGTTTGAATGTTCTGCTTTCAAAGTTTATAGCCTTTAACTTAGAAATGATACTTTTTTTAGGTTGAACATTGTTTCTCCTTGTTTTTTTTTTTTCCTTCTATCCCTCCTTCTCCCTCAGAAATCAGGAAAGTTCTGCATGTGGGTAGGTATGTTTTAAGTATAGTTCTTATCTGTATGTGGAAACTGAGAGAAGTGGGTCCAAGAGGTTATGTAAAGACCTGAATTGAATTCCTTTTTAACTAAGCTAGTCTTTGACCCAAAGGCAGTGAGGAACACAGCATCCTTGGTTGGGAGGGAATACTGTAGGCAGAAAGACTATTTTAGAGATCAAATGAAGGATGACTAAAGGACTTCTAGGTCAATAGAAATAAAAAGAATAAGAACTGATGAGAAATGTAATAGGACTTAGTTATTGCGGGAGAGCCTAAGTAGGAAGATAAGAATGTTGACAGCAAGTTTAAAGAACTGGTTTGGATGAAAGTTGAGATTTGGGATATGTTGAATTTTAGATGATGAAGGCAGTATTGTTCAGTGGTTAAAACCGAAGACTCTGGAGCCACATTGCCTGGGTTCAAAAGTAGACCTTTTTGTTTTTCTCTGGACCAATGACCTAATCCCTTGGTGCCTGAGAGTCTCTATCTGCAATATGGGAATAGTTGGCACTGCTTCATGATGAAATTCATGTAAAGTATGTAGCAATGCCAAGAACAAAGGAAGCATTCAATAAATATTAGCTACAATGTATAGTTTCTAACTGGAAAAAATCAAATTCAATAGAAAATATTAGGGTTGGTAATTAACATTGGTTGGTCATGAAATATTAGGTATAGGGTATCTTTTACAAGTCTTTATTTGCAACCCCTGTTATTTTATATGAAGTATAGAAGAGTTAATTAAAACTGAGAATAGATAAACCCCATGAGAAAAAATGTAGAATAAAAAAAAATAGGACTAAGAATTTAATCTCGGGTTATTTCTAAATGTAGTATAGGGCAATGGTTTTCCACCTCTGATACATAAAGGAAGGCAGTGCTATGACATGTGTAGTGACTATTGGTTGTTTATCCATCTGTTTTCTTCCCGCTTCCTCCTGTAAATGGAATCCCCAGTATTGTTCAGGTGTCTTGTAATTGTGTAAATAATGGGAGGCTAGGCCTCTCTCTGGCTCCAGGGAAGAAGCTTCATCAGTCTAAGGTTTTCAGAGTGTGGTCTCTAGAGTAGCAGCATTAGCATCATCTCCTAGGAACTTTTTAGAAATGTAAATTCTGGAACCTTTCTTCAGACCTACAGAATCACAAACTCTGGGGCTTGAGCCCAAAAAGTCATTGAGAGGCTTGCAGACCCAGAATTGGCAGATCTTGTCTTTGGTATAATAGATTTTAAACTGCTGGCAACAAATTGAAAAATGTTGATACCATTATGGAGGCCAAAGAAAATGCAACTACAGGCATATAAAACCAGCTTCAGGAATGTGACCTAAGTTTGTGATCTCTTATGTAGTAGTTTAAAAAAAAACGTGAGTAAAGCTTGCTTCATACAACACACAGATTATCATCTTAGGTTAACTTTCTAGATGTGGAATTTTTTTTGGTCAAGGGATAATGACAGTTTTAAGGATTTTTTTTTTTTTTGGTTAAATCTTATATTGTTCTCTGGAATGAAACTGCTGTTTCATCAATGTTTCCCTGAAATCTAGCAGATATTAGATAAAAATTTAGAAGACTTTAGTTTGATAGGCAAAAAGTTATCCTGTAAATTTTTTTTTCTTTTTGGCTTGGATTAGTTTAACTCTTCATTTGTATTTTTTGGCCATCTGTTTTGTATATAAATAAATCTTATATATTTACTAATGTCTTTTTTTAATTGATTTTTAAGTACAAATTGTTTTTCCTAGCTTTTTATTTGCCTTCTAATTTCTGTGTTTTTAAATTATAGAAGTTTTACATTTATGTAGTCAAGTTCATTAGTTTTTGTCACATTCTCTCCAAAAATCCAACTGGGATTTTAATTGGAATTAGATCAAATCTGTAAACTAATAACCCTTAGGAAAGATTTTGGCTGACTTCCCAGGTATGTACCTGGGAAGTACATACTTCCCAGGTATGTACATACCTTGGTTGCTGCTCTGAACCGTGGATAGGACACTCCCCTCCTCGCTTCCACCATCACCAGTATTTATTCACTTAACATGCCTTTATTGAATGCTTACTGCATATGAGGAGACTAAGTTTGTGGGGATATATTAGTGAATAAAACAAATAAGAATTCCTTTTGATACATCAGTGAATACAACATATGAATTTCTGCTCTCTCGGAACTTACACTCCTAAAGGTACAGAGGCAGTAAACAACTAAATATATGTCAATTGGTTAAGTGCCATGGGAAACAAAACAAATTGTGGTGACAGCAGCAGCTTTACTATTTTGTGTCAGTCAAAGAAGGATTCTTTTATATATTAAAAATTAATGGGTGACATTGATTCATAAGATCATAAGTTTCAAGTGTACAATTTGACAGTATGTTGTATATATATTGTATTATGTTTGCCTCCCCAAATTAGATTTCATTCTGTCACCAGATATTTGACTTTTACCCCATATACCCTTCCAGATATCCTTGAGCAATGTTCCCTTATTTTCTTGAGGTCATTTTATCACAGAAGTCTTCTTTCAGGTGAAAAAGAAAAAACGGAAGCCTTTCAAAAAGCAACCTCTTTTCCCCTTTCCCTCTGGTAACCATTAATCGACAGTCCGTGTACATGAGTCTTTGTCATGTTTGTTCTTTGCTTTCAGTTTTCTATTCCACGTATGAGTGAAATCATACGGTTTGCAACAGTTTCTGTCTGACTTATTTCACTTAGCATGATTATCTCAAGATCTATCCATGTCGTCGCAAATGGCAGTATTTCCTCTTTTCTTATGACTGTTATTCCGTCATGTATATGTACCATCTTCTTTTTCCAATTATCTATCATAGTGCTCTTTGATTG
Source organism: Macroglossus sobrinus (assembly GCA_004027375.1). NCBI lineage: Eukaryota > Metazoa > Chordata > Mammalia > Chiroptera > Pteropodidae > Macroglossus > Macroglossus sobrinus. Next base: position 208,595 of record PVKZ01001522.1, on the reverse strand, counting down.
CTTCCATGTCCTGGCCACCGTGAATAAAGCTGCTTTGAACATCAGGGAGCATGTATCTTTGCAGATAAACGTTTTCCGATTTCTTGGGTAAATATCCAGAAGAGAGATTGCTGAATCATATGATAATTCCATTCTTAGTTTGTTGAGGAACCTCCATACTGTTTTCCACAGTGGTTGTACCAGTTTGCATTCCCACCAGCAGTGTAGGAGGGAGGTTTTTTGCACACAACTTCAACATTTGTTATTACTTGTCTTGTTGATGATAGCCATTCTAACAGATGTGATTTCCCTAATAGCTGGTGAGGTTGAGCATCTTTTTCATATGTCTGTTAGCCATTTTTATGTCTTCTTGGGAAAAGTGTTTGTTCGGGTCCTCTGCCCATTTTTTAATTGGATTGCTTGTTTTTTTATTGTTGCGTTGTATGAGCTCTTTATTCATTTTGGATATTAGGCTTTTATCAGAGGCATTGTTTGCAAATACAATTCTCTCATTCATACTGTTCTCTCTTTGAAAAGCTTTCATTTTTTCTTTTTCACCTGAAAGGCTTTTCTATAAGATGACCTTAAGGAAATAAGTAAACATTGCTCAAGGTTATCTGGAAGAAGAAAGTGTTCCAAGTCAAATCAGTTTATGTCAAGAAAGAGATGAGAAATAGCCAGGAACGTTATAGAAACTAGCTTTTACTCTGTATTGGATGGGAAGGTTCTAAGCAGAGGAGTCCCAGGCAGGACGACCACTCATGAGACTAATGCCATTTCCAGATGAGAGATGATGGTTACTTGGTTGAAGTGGTCAGGAGTGCTCTGAGATGAAATGTATTTTGAAAGTAGAGCCAAAAGAGTTTCTGGTGGATTAAATCCAGTTGTGAAAGAAGAGAATTTGAGGATAAGTTTTTTAGCTTGAGCAATTGGAAGAATATTTTGTTGTGGGTTTTTTGTTTGTTTGTGTTGCTTTGTTTTTTAATAGAGGAGGGGAAGACTATAAACAGATTCTTGGAAGGATGTAAGAATTTTAGTTTGGGTACATTTATTTTTTATCTGACTACTCTTTAGCCTCTAGTGTTAACTCTCATGATAGTTTCTCTGTTTGTTTTTTCTCTTGGGATTTTTAGTTATATTGCCTAAGAGGAAAGGCCTTTACAAGGTCTTGATGTTTATAAATAGCTTGATGGATTCTTTTCAGTGTCCACCTCTTTGCCATTAAATTTCTACTTTCAGCTTTTATGTATATTATATTATACATATATTAGTGTTAGGTGTACAGCATAGTGATTAGGCATGTATATAATTTAGGAAGTGATCCTCCCCAATTACTGTAGTACCCACCTGGCATTGTACATAGCCATTAAAATATTCCCTCTGCTGTACTTCATGTCTTTATGACTGTTTTGTAACTATCAATTTCTACTTCTTAATCCCTTCACCTTTTTTTGCCCAGCACCCCCAAACTTCCTCTGAGAATACTATCAGGTTTTAAAATGTTTCTTAGTGCAGTCTCTGGCCAACTTGCTAATACTTGACAGTGTTCAGATGTGATAGTCTGAGGGAGGGATCTTCTGTCTGATTAATGCCTTCCCATTATGAGTAGAGTTGCTTCTTGGATAACTTGACACAGTTTGTATGTAGTCCTTTCCTTGCTCGTAACAGTCAGTGAATACCACTTCCCATCATTTTATTAGCATTAGCCTTTTCTCATTACCATCCAAATATCCTTGAATAGCAAAATACAATTCTCTACTTTGGTCTACCTTTCATTTCATTATTTGAAATTTTTAATGAAGGAAAGAAATGAGCTCCATTTTTTTTTTTTAAGTTTGCTGAAGGAGTTCACAGTACATGCCTTCACTGTCTTTAGTTATTGAGGATTCCATATATGATATAGTGGTTGGAAATGGAAATCTCTTTTTTTGCCTTAGTGTTATAAGTTTGGTTATTGAAATTTTCTCAGGATATTCAGAAATTAACCAGCATTAGGTTCTAGCTCTGTAAAACTTTTAAATACTTTTGTGAATATTTAAAGGGAAGTTGAAGTATAAATTGGATTTCAATAACTGTCTGCTATCTTAAACTAAAAATAAGAGGATTTTTAAACTAATGATAATGTGGGGATACTCATGTTTCCCCCTCATTCTATCATAGCATGGCCTTCCATTTTATATATTCTCGTGTATGTATTTATTTCTTTTTACAGCTGATCCTGAGCAACTCAGAGGTTAGAGGTGTGACCTTCACATAGTCGAAAATCCACTAAAAACTTTTGACTCTCCCAAAACGTAATTACTAATAGCCTGCTATTTAACAGAAGTATTGTTAGCATAAACAGTGGATTGACTAACATTTTGTATGTCATATGTACAGTTGATCCTTGAACTACGCAGGGTTGCCAAACTCCTGTGCAGTGGAAAGTCCAGGTATAACTGCAGTCAGCTCTTTATATACATGGATTCCCAACATTGGAGTTGACCTTGGAACAAACCAATGAATGGCGTTGATTTGAACTGCAAGGATGAATTGAACAGTGGTCAATTGGAAAAAATCCATGTCACGTGGATTCTCACAGTTCAAACCAATGTCTTTCATGGGTCAATTGTATTATATACTAACAATAAGCTAGAGAAAGTGAACTGTTAATAAGAAAATCAAGAGAAAATGCACTTATGGTATTTATTGGAAAAGATCAGCATATGAGTGAACCTATACAGTTCAAACCTGTGTTGTTCAATGGTCTACTGTAATTGGACTTCTGGGTTTATGACACTATTGTTATTGGTCCATGCATGGCTTTATTATAGAAATAATACACACATGTGGCACTACTGCCCACCTCAACTGCTATCACCAAAAACTTGTCTATAAGATCCACCCCCATTCTCAATCATGAATATAGTCCCTCTCTCTTGCTGCTTTTTCCTTTTTTTAGTTGTATCATATACTTGTGTTTGTCTAAAACAACGGAAATATACTTGTGTTTGTCTAAAACAACGGAAAGCCGACAGATAAAATCTTTGTTGGAAGGGCAGAAATGCTAAGGCAATCACAAAACATGCAGACACAGCTTTTAAAGTTTACCCAGGTTACTTCTGCTTACTTTTAAACTTTACAAAAGAGTATACTCTAAGTTGTTTTATGAGACTTGGATTTTTAGCAATTAAGGGTGAAAGCTCCCTCTTCATTTAGAACCTGGCCCAGGAAATCACCTAGCATCAGTTCATTTTATTCATTTTATTGACTGAAATGGCCATAAGCCTCTCAGATTCAAGAAGAGGCAAAAACATCACCTCTCAATGGGAGGGGTGTCAAAGAATTTGCAGCCATCTTTTAAAAAATACCATAATACAATTTTCAAAGTTGGCCGCACCAGTTAATACTTTTTAAAAATGTAATTTTAAACATTATTAAAGCATTGCTGTTGGTTATTGAGTTCATTTTGCCATTTAAAAAATATTTTCAAGCACTCGTAGGAGCTGTAGGTCTATGGATTTTTGTTCTAGGTATAAAATAATTCCCTGGTACCAAACTGTGAAAAATGATGTTTTTACTTGCTGTTATAAAATTTTTTGAATTCTGTTGGAGAATAGAAGTTGTTGAAGGGCTGTAATGAAGCCTTTAATGGTAAATTGAGATTGTATTGTACTTTGAGGTGAAGGAAGCCACTGGAAAGGCTGAACAGAGGAGTCATACGATGAAAATGAATTGAGTTATTGTTCCTTCCTGATTTACATTTAATGTTTTGTGTCTTAATAGAAAATATCTTAATAGTTTATTAGGTTATTTATCTTATCAGCTTTTCCTTTGAGGAATATGTAACTTGGCTATTTCTAACAAAATCTAAATCACTAAATATTTAATTTTTGTGTGGTAGAAAATCTCAGTTGGAAGTGGGATCTAGTTCTCATTCTGCCATAATACTTGGTTCCTGGGGTTCTTTCTTTTCTAAGATGATTCTATAATTAGTGTAATATGAGTTATAAAACTAAGTTGAAACATGAAGTGAACTCAACTGTTTCTGTTGTATTTTTCAATCCTCAAAACTCTTTCTCTGCTTCATCACCTTGGTGACTACCCTCGGGGCAGGGCAGGGGTAAGGAGGCTGATTACACCCTCTCCAGCAGTTCTGTGACATTTGCTTGGTGCCTTTGAGCAGCTTAAACATTTTATTGTCACCCTCATTAAAAGCTGTGTGTGCCTGTTTTGCAATCGCTTTAACATTTCTGCCCTTTGACAAAGGTTGTATCTTTTGGCTTCCCTTAGAGCTGTTTGGATGGTTCAAACATTTTTTGGTGGGATTGGAAGTGTCCTACAGATGAACGGTACTCATCTGTAATGTTATAGTAAAGTTTTTGAATTCGTTTGAAATTGCATATTGTTTTCTGAAAAGCTATATATACTATCATGTAATACACCTCTAAAATTATCTTCTTTAGAATGTATATTTTTCTCTAGAGTTTCTATTTAGCTTTCAGGAACTATATATGATTGGTAGTGGTCAGCTGAGTGGGTTGTTTGCTATATTTATATTCTGCATTAGGGGAGAAGGAAAAAGCACAATTTTTTCTTTAAAATAATTCTGCTTGCCGTATATATAAAAACAGCTAAGTATTGTAAAACTAAGTTGGAACATGAAGTGATGAACTCAACTTTTTGAAAAAAAAAGCACAAATTTAATTGTGATCTTTAGTACAAAATTCCAGTGAGATAAGAGTTTTATCTGGATAGATCTTTAGAGGATATCTAAATCAAAAAGAACGTAAAAGAAAAATTGTTCCAAACTTTTTATGTGGTTAGAATCTTTCTGTGAGATGTAATTTGAAACCTTCTGTGAAGAAATTGCAGTTAAAATGCTGATGCAGTTGTGATAAATGGGATTAAGACTTGTTTTTTGGAAGAGACTTACCTGTTCACTCAATTGTCAGTCAAGAGTCTAATGACTTTTAATCAGGTATTGCTTTAATTTTATTATCTAATTTAAAAATGATTTGCCAGTCTCATTCTTTAAAACACTCCTATCAAGAATTATTGTTGATTCGTATATTAGAGACCTTTTCCCTTGCTTATAAGATTGTAATAAAATGTTGACATGTAGTCATAACTAAACTGGGGAAAATTACATAAACTACATTAAAATGTGGCGCTCCTAGGGGGAACTAGATAGTAGTCTGCTTAAGAACAAATCTTAGTTCAGCAAGTTGGGAAATCTGTATTCTTCTTCCTTCTTTAGACTATTTAAGAATAAGATTGTTTTTGATACTTAACCAGTTTGCTTCAGGCACATATTCTAGTGTTAAATTCTAAGTTGCATAGAGTCTGTTTCCAAGCTAATTCTGGATCCCGGGCTCTTAGCAGGAAACAAATTGGTAAGCACATAGTTTCTAGTTCAGAAACTCCTTGCTCAAAGATAAGTAACTTTATAAAAGTTAACTGAAGAGACAGAGCCTATTTTGACATACTAGTTGTTTTCGTGCTTTATTCATTAGTTGGCACTTTGTTTGCAGGAACATGCCTTAAACCGTAAGTAAAATGTTGAATCTCATGTTCATAATATGACACTTAAGGGTAGAATTTTAGAACTGGAAAGACTTTAGTGACCAATTTTGCAAGTGGGGAACCTTGAGGGCTATGTAATAAAGAATAGATCGGGGTCTTGATTTCCTTTAATGCTGGAATTATTAGTTCAATATGCATGTTATCATTGGATGATTACTGTATGTTTTCCTATTTATATGGTTCCCACTTGTTTCTAAGAATAGATCATTAGGCTTAATTTTATATTAGAAATATGTTAAACATGGTAGTGCTGATCAAGTAGTCTTATTTTTCAGTCAGTAAAATAAAATTTTAAGACATTTGAGTCATAGTCACTTGTGCCAATTAGTTATAAGAAGTCAAAGTGGTTTTTAAAACCAGAATGTAACTTTATGCTGATGTCAGCATGCCAGACTCTGCTGAGATCTTTTTCTAATGTTTGTATTAAGTGCTCGAATGACTGTGAATTGACTTAATGACTCTGTGAAAGTCATTTACTCTTTTGGGTCCCATTTTGATCATTTAAAAATTAAGATAATTAGAGGTAATCTCTAATATTTCTTTCTAAAGTTTTAAAAGTTTTGGACACGTTTTAAGAGGGTGTTTTAGATTTAGATTTGGCATTGTGACTTGGTCAGGATTCTAGTCTATATGAATAATAATAACTAAAGGAAAGAATTGAAGCATCTGGAGTGAATTGAGTGTTCCAGGTATCTATCTAGTTATAAATAGTACCCCCACCACCACCCCAGTTTAAATTACAGCTCTAGGTACAGGATGTTTCATGCTGATGGTCATAGGTTTGTTACACTTTGTAAAGAAAGAGCCTTGTCGGTTTTTTAGTCCAAATTTTGTAGATGAGAGAACTGTTAAGCATAATCTATAGTAAGATACACAGTTTATGTGACTCCTTGTACTTGCAGGTGAATCTGAAGACCCACTGGCTTGCATATAATTGAAACGAAAGTTACTTACTTTTACTATACATATACTTTACCTACTACATACTTTAAATTTTCTGTTGCATTCTATTTCATTAAAAAAAGGTTGGAGTCATGGCCTGAACTTCTTACTTGCCGTTCACCTGATTATGAAAGAACCTTAATGAAAGAACCTTAAGACTTCGGTGGCTTCTTAGCCAAAAAGCATGCAAAAATGTGGGGCCACGTGATGATGCCACAGAGGGCTTGGCTTGGGAAATGTACGACTTTATATATATCATTGATTCATATAAAACAGGGTTTCTCATCCTCAGCTCTATTGACATTTTGTTGTGGGGGCTCTCCCATGTGTACTGTAGTATGTATAGCAGCATCACTGGCCTCTGCCCACTAAAAATGCCAGAATTGCCCCCTCCATACATACCTTTCTAAGTGTGCTTTCACTCGATTCAGAATAAAAGAGATTTGGTTTCAGGTTCTTGTTTCTCAAGCTTGTTTTAAGGAATGCATATTTACCAAAATAAATGTTATCAGATGGAAGCGCCTGGAGTGCCTTGTGGAGCTGAATTAGTTCAGCTGAGTATGGTAGTCAGATACCTTGCTGGTAGTTTTCACTTTGTAATATAGCTTTGTTTTGCCTAATCAGTTTAAGTTTGGACTAAAACTATGGACTGTTATTTTGTGTATCCTGCTTTGGCAAGAGAGGTTAGAAGTGGTGTATGAGATCTATTGACACCAAATGAGAAACTGGTTACCTTCACTCTAGGATTACTTTGGTTTTTATCTATTGCAAGGAAAAGTTAAGACCATAGTTCTAACATCTATCCCCCTTCTCTCTTTTTCCCTTCCTGTTTTCCTCCCTCCCTTTCAACAAATATTAAAGTACCTACCACGTGCTAGACATCGTTTAAGACACCAGGAATGTGCTAATGGACAAGACAAAAATTTCTGCTCTCAGATTCTATTGGGAAAACAGATAGATAATTAAAATGTTTTACATGTAAGTTCTAATCACAAAACTTGGAGGAGGGATAGAAAGGAGTGCGGGAGAGGGGAGAAAGAGAGAAGACTTGGAATCTTAAGAGAGTGTAGTCAAGGGAAGGCCTCATACAAGTGACTCGTAAGGAAAAGATCTGAAGAAAGTGAGGCTGTCTGCCTTGGGAATACCAAGTAAAGGGCTTGGATAGCTTGCCTGGCATGTTCAGTGAACAGCAGTAAAAGCATGACTGAGTGGAATGATCCAGGAGGAGAATAGGAGATAGAACTTGGATTTTAGAGATAATTGAAGGAGAGAGATTAGATATAATAAAAGTTTGTTACAAAAATGAAGAGAAATAATGTTTCCCTTGGCCTCTTATTTCTTAATGTTAGCTGAACTCCTGAACCATTTCCTTTGCTGTTGCTGCAAGCCTTGTTTTTTTGGATGGTCCTCTTGTTCCATCCAAGGAAATGATGAACCTGTCTGGGCAGCTTTTTGTTGCTAGGTTGAAAGTCAGGAAACACCAGGCCTATTAATTGAATAGGGTCTTTTAGATTCCCTGCTACTATGTTGTTGTTCTAGATCTCTAACGAGTTTACCTTCTTCATTCTACCTTTCAGAGTTATTTATTTGGTCGCCTCTTGCATCATTTCCAGGGTTTGGACTTGTGTTTTTGCAGATGTGAGCCGGGAGAAAGGAATCTGTGCCATCTTGCCTAGCACAGAGGTTCTAAAGAACTGATAAATTAACATTGATTTTTTTAAATTTTATTTTCTTGAAGATGTGTCCTTTGTTCCTGAACTTGAATAGCTCTGAGTAATTTCTGAAAGTATGGTCGTTACATACTTCTTGCATAAGAACCATCTAAGAGGCTTCTTATTCATGGTCCTTGGGACGCATTTCAACTCTATGATATTTCTTATACACACGAAAGTTGGAACATCACTCCTGGAGGTTGAGCATTGATAAGAACTTTTCTTCTTTGACCTTTCATTAGCTGGCTAAGTGATAGTAATAGCTGAGTGGCAGGGCCATGATTTGGAATTTAGGGTTCACTGACTCCAAACACTGTGCTCTAAAGTGAGAAGAAAATGTTTCTCTATAGGAATTGTTATTATACAGTTAATCTGTTGGGCTAAATACAGAGATTTCTTTGTTCTAGAAATTCTCCTATGGAATAAGAAGTGCTAGCATCCTCCCCTCCCCCTTCCTTTTCTCTGTCACTACTGCATATTGTACTTTTCTTCTCTTTGACTCTTCTTTAAGGAGCCCAGGACTGGGGAGTTGAGGAATGGTTAAGAGAAAATTGTTTTTCTTTCATTCTTAAGTTGTGATGTTTGTGAGACACTTCTAAGTCCTCTGCTACTTAGAATAGGTACTTAAAGGTGCAAGATATGATCCTTATCAGTCTCTTGCTTAGGTGTGTGAGTTGGATCAAATAATAGCTTATATGTTATAGTTTTTGAGTGAATAGAATCGTTTATTTAGAATTTTCAAAGGAGGAATTTGTCTCACATACAGAATTTGAATATTCTAACCTCAGTGTGATTTTTTTTTTTAACATTCTAAAATGGAATCCACTATAAAATATGAATTCTTGGGGCTAAAAATTAGGCAGAAAATTGTTTGGTTCACTCTGAAGGAGCCCTTCTGGAGTAGCATTTCTTTGAATAACTGAGAACCTTTTAGTATTAATTTTGTTATTTTCCTTTATTCTTGAAACATACAGAGTTCTATTCTCTTTAAAAAGACATAGTAGCTAGGCCAGTGTTTTGTTCTAAATCTTCATGCTCAGATTCCATGTCCAGTCCTATAGCCAGCCAAGAACTGTTAAGCCACTTTCATTCTCTGGCACGCTGTCTTTTTCTCCATCAGAACATTTTCAGTATGTCTAAGGTATTCTGGGTCTTTTCAGGCTTCAGTTAGGTATTTTCTTAACAGTTTTGAAATTCGAGCAGAACAAGCAGCTAAATAAATCTTGCATTTTTTTCATATATCTTGGGAATTCCTTATTTGTAAATTACATGTATGCAGATATCATTGGAAATTGATTTACAGTTAAAACACATGGAAGGTAGTGCCCATAAGAAGTCTCCATATGTATGACATGATTTGGAAGTATAAAACCTGTAAATAATAAGATCACAGTAAGTTTGAAGAATTCAAAGTAATGAATTGTGCTATGCCAGGAAAGATTTTTCATGGAGGAAGTGGGTTTTAGAGATACAGTTGCTCCTGGGTGTTTTCAGATTGGAGATTTGTACAGGATGTAACAAACAGATGGCCTGAATACTGCTTAGAGGCTCTGTTGGAGAATTATTACACTTCTTATTTTAATTATGCTTTGCAGAGTATGTATATGTTACCATGTTTAGTGAAAAGTTGATGGATGGCCATTAAGAGAAGTTTGAAGTACATTAATTCTTTAAAGGTTGGGCATATTTTAGTACACATGTCAGTCTTAAACATGTAAAAATGGAATGTACAAAAGTACAAATAATTTTATCAGCTGATCTACAGAATGCTAGATAAACTAAAGGTACTTTAGAGGTGTCAGTTCATAAAGTCCAGAAGTGGATTTTGCAACAAGGATTCATTTAATCAACAAAATTCACATTGTGAGGAATTCTAAAGGACAGATTGCTCTGTTTTCTTCCACAAATCAATTGCAAGTGAGAGAGAGCGCGCACGAGAGAGAGAGAGAGAGAGAGAGAGAGAGAGTGAGGAAGAGAGAGAGCGCGACCCTGTTACAAATTGGAGGTGCATTAGCCACACACAGTGTGTGGATCTTATTGACTTCGATTTAGAAAACCAATTCAGTCAGTCCAGGAAATGTGACCGATAACTGGATATTTGATATTAGGGAATGAATGTTTTTTAAATTATGAAAATATACATTTTAAGCAAATTTACTTTTTAGAGATATATACAGAAATATATACAGATGTCATGATCTAATAACGGAATTGTCTTCAAAATTAATCCATGAGGATAGATGTTGTAGATGAGATTAAATTGGCCAAGAGTTGATAGTTGTTGAAGTTGATGGTTATATGGGAGCTTGTTGTCCTTTAGCTTGTGCTTGAAAATTGTCATTTATAGAGTCCAAGATAAATGAAAGAACATAGGCCACGATCAGCACAGTTTATATTGTTTCATAAAACTAAATAATATGTTTCACAAACATAGTCTGTATGATCTGGCCCTACCTACCTATATATAGCCAATGTCAACTCTAGTGCAATCTTCCCCCCTTGTTCACTGCCTAAGCTCCAGTTACATAATGTGTATACATGTCATTTCTTCTTCCTAAAACAGACCACAGTCCCCAGTATCTTCTATGCTTTCCACTTGCCGTAACCTCATCGAAGGCAAGTTTGCCTGTTCAAGTCCTAACTTATATTAAATGTTTATACCACAGAGAAATCTTCCAGATCCCCCAATCGAAATTCATAGTTATGATCTCTTAACTCACATTTTGCATGATTATTTGCTCATTAACATTTGCTTTTGCCATTCAACTCTAAGCTTAATGAGCCAGAGTTCTTGTTTGTTATTTTATCCCCAGCACCTAATACGATGAATAATGCCTAGTGAAGACTAGGTGCTTAAATATTTGTTAAGTGGAGCCGTGAGGTGGAGAAGAGTGGATGGTAGGTTGAAAGCTTGGCTGAAATAATCTGCCAAAATGCACAAATCTCATTTTAATTTCAGGGATAATCTGGTTTAAGCAGTAACACAAAAGGGTTGTGTTCAACCCCCAGAGTCTTTATCAGGATGAATTGGCAGTTTAAAATTGGCTCTGGTACATTTGTTTCCTATTACTACAAACCTCTCTAGAAAGCTGATGTAACCTGGTTAGAGTGACAGACTGTTTCTTAACCCATTCATCTGAGTTTTATTTTACAGCTAAAGATATGGGATATTTGATGCGTGACAATTTGTTGTTCTCCCTGTTCTTTATTTCCTGCATCTCTGTAAATTTCAGGGCAAGAGTGGTAATGTCATTAAAATTGTGGCTGAATACAGTATCTATTCTAATGAACCACTTGGTTTTACTTTTAGAATGGAACTTCCTTTTAGATGACTAATGAAGCCCAATATTGAACAATCTCAAGATCTCTTTATTTCTCCTTTCCCATCCTATTTTATGTCTTATGATATGGAATTGAACTCCAAGGTTACATTTATTTAATAGTCTTTTCTAATACACTTATTGTACTTTTCAGTTAGGATTACATCATTTTGTGAATACCACAATCCTGTGAGGCAGATGTTGCTGTTATTTCCAGAGGTCAATTTACATGTCTAGGGTCATATAAATTAAAAAACGGTGAGAACTTAGCTTGAACTTATCTTCCTGCTCTTTTCTCTTATTTATTTCACACTGCTTTTGAACTAGATAATGAATACTTATATATACATATGTTTTTTTATATGTGACTTCCAGTAATGTCAAGATTTTTCTATTCCTGTCCCATAGTGACCCTAATTCTTAGCCTGCATACTATGAATCTAGCAGCTGTATGCTCTGGATTTTCAGGAATGATTTCAGTTTTCCTTAACTCTTTTGGTTTTATAAGTCATCTAAAAAACCTAGAGATTTCAAAATTTAGGTGTCTCAGACATTTTGCTCACTTGGAAGTAGCACATAACTCTCAAATAATTTATCCACCAGTTTTGGGTTGAATATACTGCTGCATAAACTTGCCTTTGAGAGTTATTTTACTTTTAATTTGTTAGTAGAACCTTTGTTTTCATTAAAAGAAATTACTGGAGATAGGATTGCTATCACAAAGGTGGAATTATCATCATTAAGTTTTTTCCAGCACATTCGTTGTTACTTTAATGAGATTTTAAAAAATTTCTAGATCAGAGTAAAGTATAACCCACCAGTCCTGTTCTAATGGATTTACAAATTTTCCATCCTGGGCTAGAACTAGGACTTAATTAAAGGCAGTGCTAGGTCAGGCGTTTGATGTGGTTCGATGCCTGTCTTCAGTGTTAACTGTTGGATAATTCAGCTTTTGCTGAAGTTTATCTTTGAGAAAAGGGAAGTAGCCACCACTGCTGTCTATTGCTCTGCTGTATGGGCTATGCTATAAGCATTGAAGATAGGTTTATTATCTCTTTTGTTGAACACATCGACACTAAGTTGGCAGAAGAGGTATGCAAATCTTTTTCTCTGTTAACAGAACTTACATCTTTAGTGCTTTTATATTTGCAAAATTAGTGGTAACCACCTCTGTGTTAAGTGATTCAGATCATTACCTCTTATGATGCAGTAGAAAAGGCGTTATCAATGACACCTTTGAGGATTCGGTATATAATTTCTAATTTGTAATAAAAATAGAAGGAACTTGGTCCCCATTTAAGAGGTTAAATCTCCTTATATAAAAGTTCTTGTGTTCACCTGTTTGTTCTGTGCTAATGAAACATTTCTATTAACATAACCATTCAAGATGATTTTAAAGAAATAACATTAATTCCTTTCTTTGTTTTCTACATTTGCCAACATATATGCTGAACCCTAAATTTTCAAGTACTTCCCACTATTAGTTTCAAAGGATCTGTTAATAGAAGAGCTTTTTTAGAGGAAATGATTTTTTTTGTTCAAGTAAGTAAAATAGATTTCCTATATTCTTTATTCCCTTAGAACCTCCTAAGTTCTAGATATATGGTAATATTCAACTAACCCTGTAAAGGGAACTATTAAAATATAAGTTCACATGGCTAAAAAAATATCTTGTTATACACTATGTACTATTTTATACAAATGTGCATAGCTAGCAACATCAAACTTGTACTATTCATGTGATAATATTAAAGCAAATATTGTATCTTCCTGCATTTAATTAACCAAAAAGCAATTTAATCGTGTGAAATTTTAATGGATTTTTATATAGCACATGCAGATAAAGCAAATTTAACCAATAAAATGTTATTAAACCAAGGAGCAAAATATGAGTTAAAATGAATTTTCCACTCAGGCAGTAGCCAGTATATTTAGACAAATATTTTGGTACAACCTGGAATAAAGTATATTGCAGAATAATATGTTAGAAGTCATTCTTATGTCCTGCACACACACAGTTAAAGCAATTATTTCACTAATTGCTAGCACAGAGTAAGCAACAAGAAAGAGCTGAAAGACTAACCGTTGTTAGAATCCACATTTTTTTCATCATTGATAATTATATTAGAAACCAGTTCATCATTATATTTATGTCTCAATTTGCAAATTTATTAGTCATGTGTTCTTTAAAATCTGTGTTTAAGCATGATGCTAATGTTAAATGAATATCTTGTTTTTGAGCTGTAAATCGGTAATAAGTTTACATTGTGAATATTAGAAGGGAAATCCATCCACCCCTACTTCTGGTAAATCGAGTTTCTGTGGGGTTTTGTTCTTAAGGAAAAACAAATGTAAGATGTGAAGCTTATTCTAGCAATATGTTGTGGTGTTCTTTTCTACTGGAGTGTAGTGACATCTTCACAGCACACCTCAGACTTGCTAGCTATACACCTCTCAGCTTTGCTCATAGTTCAGCTTTCTGCTCATATTGCTGGTACTTCGAACACATACTTTTTGGACACTTCGGGTGGGGTTTTCCATTTTTCATTAGTAAGTTACATTACAGCATTGTGACAACTCTACTGAAAATTCAAGTCCTAAACTGTCATATGACAAATATATTTGTAGAATGAAATCAGTTCAGAAATTATGGATTGCTAGTATTCTCTTAATGTGGTTAATTTTTAGTTTGTTAGCCAATCTCTAAAAAAAATATCCAGAGTCTTGGTTTATATTGGTATATAGAAGAATATCTGTATAGCAGACCTGTGAGTTTTTGACCTTAGGAAAAGTAGACTGTTCCTTAATATCAAAGAAAAAAGGTGTTTATTCTTCAAAGTTCTTGTGAACTGAAATGTTTTAAGTAATTTTCCTTTCCTTTTGTATTCTCAAACTTTCTAACAGATTTTAAAGTTTTCCTTCCTTCCTTCCTTCCTTCCTTCCTTCCTTCCTTCCTTCCTTCCTTCCTTCCTTCCTCTCCTCCATTTTTTCTTGACATCAAACAAGAAAGAAAACAAAATTCTTTTGGTTAAGGTGTGTCTGAATTCAGAGATAACAAAAAGGTTTCATCTTTCCTGCCAATTTAGAGTGCTTGATGTCCTGAACACTGTTGTGAGAAGGCTTATGAGCTAATAAGTTCACTGGGTGAGACTGCCAGGATTCTTTGTTCACCAGGGGTGACTAAGGAGGAAGTGCTATAAATTTTTTAAGAAATCATCTTTCCCTTGCTTTGATTTTCAACATTAGGGTTTTATTTTGGCTAACCACTGTCAGTTTTTAAACTTGTTTGTGAGCAGACACAAGTTAAATGGGTGTTGTGTTAATTTTATTAATTACTTTTTGGCTTTAAATAGCTCCCTTAGAATTTGACTCCCCTTATACTTTATTGTTTCCTTGAAGAACTTAGGATTTGCAAAGGAGCCTGTGTGGCTTCTGATACATAGGAGTGACAGGAAAAAATAGTTTAAAGGGAGTTTATTTAGGAAAAGTATAGTATGTGACTTAAGTTAGCAGTAACTAATGAAGTTATTGAAATAGCCCACTGGTGAGATAGATGGGGACTTGATGTGATAGCTTCTGAAATGAAATAAACCTGTAAAACCAAGAAATTTTGCAGGATAGGAAGGTGGTGAACTTTGAAGAGTAATGAAAGTTGGAAATAGAACATATGAGGACTAACTAGTTTTACCTGTTTTAGAAAAAGAGGGACATTTTTATAGTTAAGGAATGATCCAGAGGTTATACTTGAGCTTTTGAGGTTCTTTACTGAAGCTAGGATAGAACTAGACCAGCAGCCAACATTGAACCAGATAATTTACTTAAATATCTTTGTATCTTGTACTGATTCCATCAAGAGTAGAGAACTATAACTTGTCTATAAGAGAAAGTAATAGAGTAATACTTTCATCACAATGGTTGGCTTGAATGACTTACATTTGGATCATATAAAAGTTAATAAAATACCATTGCTACCCTTTGTCTTATTTATTTATGATTAAGTATTAACTCAGTTCTAATCCTACTTTGGTTAGGTTTGTTCTCTTTTATTATTGACAATGTAACACCTTATCAGTGGGCTATTTTAAAGTTCACTTGTAGTCACTTTTCGGAGTGAGTATGTATATCCTCAGTGGAGGTCGGGCTAAGGGCAGTATGACTGCTTCTTCATGCTTGAAAAGGAATATCGATTACAGAATATACAACCCAGATGCCTTATACCCCAATATTTAAGAAATTTAAAAATGTTGCCATATTTCCTTTTGTCATTTAAAGATATGTCAAGCATTACATTGCAAGTAGAGCTAAAATCCAACTTCTCCATTCCCAGGGGTAATGAAGACCCTGATTCTGAATTTATTGTATACTCTATGCATATTTTTATACATAAACTATTTATTGGTAACTCATTATTGTGTTTATTTTTTTGTTTTCATATAGTTTTTTATTCTACATTGTTGAGATTTAGTCATGCTGATACATATAGAAAATTGATAAACAGTAGTGTTAAATTCCTTTCTACTTGTGTGTATCTAAATAGAACTTGTTTTTTAGTTTTTATATAGTTCTATTCATCATTGTATTCTGTGATACAGTCATGTTTATACAGGTAGTTCTAGTTAATATCTTTACTGTTATAAAAATTTATTAAAAGAATAAAATACAATTTATTTCCCTGGTTCAGCAAAGTAGATTAACTATAACAAACTCTAGTACAATGAACCTATTTCTTCAAGCAGATGTACAGGTTATGTTTTCAGAAATAGAATTTCATGATGGTTGGATATGCACATTTTTCACCTAACCAAGTATTTCCAAATTACTCTTCAAAAGTGGCGATGCCTGTTTTTATTATTACTGGCGATGGATGAATTGATGTTTTCCACATCTCACGGACACTGTTCTCCTAGTCTGGGTCTGAAATAACTTTTTAATATTTCATATATTTATTGGCTATTTGGATTCTTATGTGTATTTTCTGTTTTTCGTCTTTGATAGTTGTCTTTTTTTAAACCTGTTTGTTGGAGTTCTGTTATATATTTTGATGTTTAATCTTCAGTTACAGGTATCATCTAGCAACCAGTGGCTTGACTTTAACTTAATTAAAATTTCATTGTATGTTGAAAATTAGCTTAAAATTTTTTTTGGTCTTATTTAAATCCTTTTCTTCTCGGAAGTGTTAGAGATACTCATTTTTGTTTTAAGTTTGGCTTTTCAGATTCAGGTGTTCTAAAATTATGCCGTTATATCATGAAGAAGGGAACTAATTTTACTTATTTTTTGTAAAGAACCAGCCATTTCCATACCATCTATTGAGTAGTTCAGTATTTTCTTATTCATATGAATGCCATGTCTTTTATATATTAGATTCTAAGTTTGAGGGCTCTGTATTCTGTCTCATTGGTCTTTTTGTCTTTCTAGACTACCTTACTTACCATAGCTTTACAGTAAGTCTGTAGTTTGATGTCGGAGAATTTAGAATTTCTCTGGCCTTTTTCATGTAAGTTTTTGGATCTGTGTCAGCTTACAGTAAAAACCATTAGGGAATTTGAACTTATTCGAATTTATAGACATATCTGAAAATTGCCATCTTAAAAATAATCTCTATTTATTCAGGTTTTTTATATTTTGGAGGTTCTTTTACTCTGAAGATCTTTTGTGTATAATATTAACATTTCTTGGTGTTGTAAATAGTTCCTTTTTAAAAAATTAGTATTTTCTACTTGTTGGCACAAACACTTAGTTTTTGTCTGGTGAACTTTACCTAGCAACTTTGCTGAATTCTTTATTAGCTTTAATAACTTGTGTTTTCTCTTGGGTTTTCTATGTAGATAATCTTTATTCTTTATATAGTTCTTATGTTGTTTCTGTCTCCTGAGAAATGAAAGCAATTTTAGAGATTAATTTGTGATGTATCTGTAAATGAATAGTTTTGTCCCTGTTTTGTGACATACATACATACAAAGTCTTCGGGGTTTTTTGGCAGTAGAATTTTTCTGTGCAAGGGCCTCTAGATGTTAAAAACCCCTCACCATCATTTGGTATAAATGTTGCTGCTACTCTTGAATTTCACTCAGTTTATTTCCTTTTAGGAGGCGCAGGTCAGAATGGAGATGGGCTGCAGACCGAGCAGCTATTGTCAGCCGCTGGAACTGGCTTCAGGCTCATGTTTCTGACTTGGAATATCGAATTCGGCAGCAAACAGATATTTACAAACAGATACGTGCTAATAAGGTAAGGAACAAGTGTCTGGTCTTTTTCAGGCCAGCTAAAAACAGCCATTATCCCTTTTCTTCTATCCCTCAATAACTTAACTATGTCAAAGAGAATGGTTTAATATGATCTGATAATAGTGGTTTAATTTGTTTAAGAGCCCACTACTGCTTTATAGTACAGACAACATTGTTAGGATATAATGTTAAATTGAACATGTGTTTAGAACAAAACAGTTGGTATACCTGGGCTAACAGGAAACATAAGAAAATGAGACTGTATAATGTAAGCCACCTACTATATCATACTTGTGATATTTATGGAAAAGTGGTGATGACTAAAGATTTTCATCTTGCTTTTTTACTTAGCTACATTTTGGTTTTACTGCTAGGCTTCCCTTGCTTTCTTGAGGAAAAATAGGATTTTTCCTGAAAGGTTTTTCAGGCAAAATTAGACATTAGTGATTAGGATTTTGATTTTCCTGTGTCCTATCTGCAGAGGGCTGATTCTTGATATACAGCTTTTATCCTTGACAATATAGTTTTTCTCCTTAAAAATCAACTTAGAAAAGAGTCCTCTGCTCCCTTTGGGCTTGAGTGAGGGATAAATGTGCATGGAAAAAAATCTATTCAACAAATAGTTGAGTGCCTGCTAAACACCAAGCACTCTTCTCCTTAAGTCACAGTGGTAAATAAAAATTGTACTTTCATGAAGCTTACAATCTTGCAGGGTAATTTTTGTATTAGTTTAATGCAGTTGAGCTCCATCACTAGACACATGAGTCTAGATGGAAAACCTACTGCTCCTAAAAATAAGTGTCACAACACTTTTTTGTCCTTAGTGCTGCTCAGAGCCTTAAGAGAATTGCTGTACTGTGAACTCTCTATACATTAATTATTTAGTAGGTCAAAAGTTAAAGGATAACCAATTGACAAGATGAACAAAATGATGAGAGTTTGCGTAAAAATCCTACAGTCTTCATTAAGTTCTTATTCCAAAAATTCCACTGGACCGTTCTTCCCAGCTTCTTTCAAAAATGGGTCTATATGTAATTCTTCAAAAGTTCAGTAGAATGCATTATAATTGAGGGCAAAGTCCAGAGGACTTACCTTTTTAAAAACATATATATAATTTGTTCCCTTGCGATAGGGAACAATTTAAATTTTGACTAACTTGTTTAAAAATTAGCTAGAGCAAGTGAGAAATTAAAACTAAAACTACTCACCAAGGGTGGTGCATAAAAATCCTACTTTCATGAAGCTCACATTCTTGCAAAGTATTTTTTGCATTAGCAAATGAGGAATTAAAACAAAATATTCACCAAGAGTGTTGAATATATTGCTTTCCTTAGCCTTTCTTCACAAGAAATTGAGTGAAATTTGTAGAACATGAGCTGGAATGATGATAAAAATAGCTGGGGGATGACTAGATATGCCTTATCCCAAAGGGTAAACAGTCTTGCTCTGTCAGGAATACCTCTTCACTGTCTGTTTCTAGGTTTTAATGGCCAGTAGTTAAGTGGGAATTTCCATATTTGAGAGCAAGAGTCTCTTAGTAACAAGTGGAAATTAGCACAATGGTAGTCATATTTGTTGCTTTATCTATTTTATATGCATTCGTAAATATATGTGTGTGTGTGTATATATGCATGTTGTTAGTTCCCCATTATGAAACTACCATATTTCGTAGACTTGAAGATGCTACTGTTATTAGTTTAATGTGTCACTAAAAAATTATTTCAGTTAAACTAGCACTATTAATTGTAAGATACATCCTGATATAAAAGATGACTGAGATGTGAAAAATGTCTTAGAATTGATAAAATACTATGTTATCAATTCTTAGGAAACTTAGAAAATGTAGAGAAGTATAGAAGAAAAAAAAACACCTTTCAGTTTTGCTGTGAACCTAAAAGTGCTCTAAAAAAACAAAAACAAAAAACCCAAACTCAAAATTAACACACTAAGAACACTTGAGTGCATATTCTTCCGCTATTTTTTCTCTGTGTATATAAATAAGTTCTTTAAACATAGTCATATTACATGAGGATCTTGAACATTTTCCTATCATTTTTGGAGAAGATATTATTTTTACTTGCTACATTCTATTAACTTTCTTAGTTGACTATTTTAATTATGCTCTTCATTAAAATTATACAGACATACCTCAGGATATTGTGGGTTCTGTTCCAGACCACCACAATAAAGTGAGTCATAATCTTTTTCCTGGTGGAGTGTCTTCTTGCCTTGAATTTGTAAAAACCACAGCATTTATAAAGTACAGTGAAATTAGGTATGTCTATATTACAAAACATGCCATAATAAATATTCTTACCTAAGTCACAACATGGATACTTTTATTTTCCTGATGCATATTTTAGAGAAGGTTTTGACAGTATGCCACAGTGATAGTCTCATTATAGCTGTATGAGAAGATACCTTAAATTCACTTTTGGTTCCTGCTTTGTTTTTTAGCTTATAACTCAGCAGTAATAACAGCAGTTTTGGGAAACTGTGTAAGTCTTAGATGTTTCTAAATATCTGGAAAGTAGTTATTATGGAATTTTCTGTATATTCTACTCCTGACTTTGCTACCATTTAGCTATGTAACGTTGGAAAGAAAAGTTACATTTCGGAGCTTCATTTTTATGGTCTTTAAATTAAGGCATTCTAGATTTTAATACATTTTATATGTCTGCAGTCTGAATACATAATGTATATATTTATTTATACAATGTCTTTTTAAAACAAATATATTAGTTTCCTGGGGTGCCATGACAAAATAGCACAAAATGGGTGGTAAACTTAAAACAACAGAAATTTATTTTGTCATAGTTATGGAGGCTAGAATTAATGAAATCAAGGTATAGACAGGGCCATGCTCTTGGTATTCTACGTAAGAATCCTTCTTTATCTCTTTCTAAACTTATGGTGGTGCTGGTAATCTGGTCCTTCATTTATAGCTGTATCACTCTAATTTCTGCTTCTGTCTTTACATTAGCCATCTTCATCTCTCTGTGTGTCTGTGTGCACATTTCCCTCTTACAAGGACACCAGTGATATTGGGATTTAGGGCCCATACTAAATGGATTATCTTAAGTTGATTACATCTGCAAAGACTGTTTCCAAATAGGGTCACATTCATAGGTTCTGGGTGACAAAAATTTGGGGGGACATTATTACGCCTGATATAAAAAATAATCAATGGAATTTCCCCTAAAGATATATTAACATTTGGTCTTAATATGTCACTATAACAGAAGATGTCTTTAAACACTTACTATTTGCCAGGCACTCTGTTAAGTGTATTACTGTTATTCTCAGATTTTAAAAATAAGCAAATGGAGGGTCAGAGAGGTCAAGTCATTTGTTCATGGTCATACAGCCACAAGATGAGCTGAGTGCAGAGCTGAGATTTGCGTATCTGACTCTGTTGCTCAAGTTAGCAGCAGTTGCTTTAAGTGCTTGACTGTTAGAGTTATTGAAACAAGAGGTTTTTAACCCCCTCTGTCTTAGTAAAGTGGGTTAGTGTTCTCATTTCCTATCCTGTTCCAAGGTTTTCCAGAGTTGCCTTGGTTGTGCAGGCCTTTCATGAGATGAATTTAAGTTTGGCAGTCAACTGTAGAGAAATAATTGTCGAATGGAAACTGGAGGATAAGGCTTTCCTTTTCTTTTTAAGGATTTAATTTCTTGCATATTAACTTTAATTTTCTTAAAGTGGTATATTCCAAAAAAAGAAAGTATTTGAGAACTACTGCTATGTGATTGTCAATTTCTGTTTTGGCGCAAGTTTGATATTAATCTTCCAGGCTAATTAGAGTCTCTTTTTTGGGAGTCATGATTCCTGTTGCTCTTTGGAGAAGTGTATATATATATATATAGGAGCTCCTCTGTACTCTTCTCCATTATCATTGTGATATTTTCACAATATTTTGATAATTTCAAAATTTCATATTCGGTCAGCTTTTTAAAAAAATGCTCCCATGCCTTAGAAGGAGAAAGGAAAACTTTTCTTGTGTACTATTATATATAAGTATATTCATGTATGTTGTTTAATGCACTGAGCAAATCTAAGAACTTACAGGCTTATAAGAAGCCTAACTAAATTTGTACTCAGGTTTATTAATCTGACTCCCAAAGCATTTTCTAACACACTGCTGTTTTATCCTTTTCATCATTTCTCAGTGTTTATTGAAATTTCACAGCTGGTAAGTAAAATTGAGTGGGGAAGCACAAGGAACCAAGCGGGTTCTGTTACTAACGGATACTTCTGTCTCTTAACACAGTCTTCAACATTTAAAGCATTATATCCCCTTTTTAAAATCCATATTTTTGATCTGTTCTTCTGACTGATTTGTGAAATTACACAGCAGTTGTTGAATAAGGTTGGAAATATTAGGAATGAGAAGTGAAAGAGCATTGGAGCTTCTGGATGGAATAGCAGAATTCTAGAACACTTTGTCTTTAAAATTAATATAAGGTTGAAATTCCCATCTCAATAGAGTTATAAAGCATTGTGGACAGCTATGTCTTCTCTAGGTAACCCAGGATGGTTCTTGATGAACTGGTCTGTAGTCAGGTTACTGACTTATCTTAAAATGAGTAGGGAAGATTGACCTACTCAAAGTAAAATTTGGGAGGTATGTGAAATTGCATCTTAATTTTATAAGTGATTTTTTATTTTTTAATCTTGGACTCTTTACATTATCTGAAATGGGTAAAGGCTAAGCAGTAAACCCATGTGTACAATTTAGTTTTTTCTTTACTTTCCTTTTTGCTTGTTATTTTTGCTCTCTTTTATATCAAGCTTAGCATAATTCCTTCTATCTTTTCTTCCTTTTTCAGGTTTGGTTAAATATTTTTTCCTTCTTTTTTATGACTTATGTAGGACAGATTTGTGTTTCTACAGAAGAATAATTTAATAAGAATATAATGTCAGTGTGCAACTGCGACCCATTCCCAATTCCTTCAGTCCCTGTGTGGGTATTCTTTAGGCCTGTACACTTAGACATGATCCTGAATATGACTTGGAAAGTGCTAACAAAGGATGGGAAGACTCTCCTGGCCTTTTTACCTTGGCCTCTGCCAGTTGCTGTCTATTTTAGAGTGCAGTAACCCTGATGTTATCATCACTCAAGGCTGATGCTACAAGAATGCAGAATTGACTCAGTGTAAACCCAGAATGCTGGAGAAACCCAGCTCTATAACAGCTGTGAAATGGAACTTTCTGAAAGTTTCTTTGCTAATATGGCTGTTAACTATATTAAGTATATTTTAAGGAATTTTAAGTAATCATGTAGATTTCTATATATAAAGTTTTACTTTCATCAGCTTCTACTTAGGCTATACATCTTTTTTTCTCTCACATCTTCTTTAAACTTCTATTATAGCACTGTCATTGTAATACTTTGCCTGCCTACCTTTCCAAGGTAGATGAAGGTAAGGTCCTTATGATTGGAGTGTATTTGACGTATTTCGATTTAGGGTTTCACACCACCCAGCACATGGTAGACATTCATTAAATGTCACCTGAATGAACGAATTTTAGTTATATGGGTGCTTTTTATTTGCTTATCCTGTTTTTAATTTCTTTCATACTTTTTCGTATGAGGTACAGTATAATAAAGGATCTAATAGTTGGTTTTATATGCTATAGTGAACTAACATTTTGGGGAGCTGGGTGAACAGTGTGTAGATGGATATTAGCTCCAGCAGTGTAGCACTTGAGCACATATTTACAAAAACAGATTTGATTAGATCTAATGGACATTGAAAGCTCTCTGAGCAGATCAGTGGGAGCTTCATTCTTGTTGAAGAGGCCAAGAAACCTTGGCTGGACTGACTCCTTTCCCTCACATCCCAAGATGCATATTTGCATAGCTGATTGATTCTATCTTTAAATACATATATCCAAAGTCCAGTCACTTTTGTCCACGAAAGTGAATTTTCTGCTGCTTTGTTTAGTATTCACTAGTCTTCATGCCAGCACAGTAGGTAGATTGATCCTTTTAAAACGTAAGTCAGATCATTTCCTCCTGCTTGAAACTCTTCAGTGAGTTCCCATTTGAGAGTAAGCTGAAATACTTACATATTACAAAGCTGTGCAAGATTACCCCCACCCACCTCTTCTGACTTCAACTCCTCCCATGAACTGCGCTCATTCATTTTACTCCAGTCATGCTGAATTCCTTACAGTTCTGAAAATCATCAAGCTGGTTTCAAGATTGAAATTTTTGCATTATCTCTTCCCCCAAGTATGCCCAAAGTTTGTCCCCACATTTCTTTCAAATGTTTGATCAACTATCATCTCAGTGTCATTTACCCTAACTGCCTAATATGAAATCGTGCTCGCTCCCACTTCCTAATCCACTCACTGTACTTAATTTTTTTCTTTAGCATTTAACACCTTCAAATGTATGTACTACATAAAATTTGCTTATCATATTGTTTATGCCCCAGTGTTAGAATGTAAGCACTTTGAGGGATGGGTTTAGGCTGGAGCAGGGCAGGAGAGGGAGGAGTTTTGGGGAGGGATGTCTCTCCTTTCCTACATCTCCAGCATCTAAAAACTGTCGATGAATGGATAAAATTCAATGGATAAAATACGGCTTGATTTGAATGAACAAAAGGAAGAATGAGAGTAGTTAGACCCAGCCTTTATAGCCCGGGTTCTGCCATGGATTGGCCTATTGACATGACCTTTGACATGCATCATCTCTGGTTTATAAAGCTATTTTTGGTGGGTGTCTTTGTAGTCTCTGAGAGGTGTTTTTTAAGAAATTAGTAATTTAAGGGAAAATTTTTTTCTCTTTGGAAACATTGGCTGTTGTAACTTGATCTCTTTAAAAAATTGAGGGAGTAACTTTATACCTAAAAGTTAAATTTATTTAGGCTTCTTGCTATACTTAATATAAACTTAATGTTTTCTTGTTCAAGCAAAAACATTTTAACATAAAGACTCAAAAAACATAATTGTGCATTTCCTTTGTGTATGATTCTGCTAGGGAATATAGGAGATACAAGTATATTTGTATTTTGTCTCAGTTACAAGGAGCTTATCATTAGTTAACATTTAAACAGCAAATTGAGGCAACAATAAATTAAGTAAATAATTTGGCCTCTTCTCTGCAAATGAGATTTAAATACACAGAATGTAAGACACAGGCATGGTGCTTTAGAATTTTAGCAATGTGGATAAAAGCAAGTAAGGGCTCACTTAATCAGGCATTTTCTGGAAGGAGGTGGGACTTGGATTTAACAAGTTCTTTGAAAGTATGAATGACATTCGGATAAATATAAGAAAAGGAAAGAATTAGTATGAACAAAGACCAGGTCATATTGTAACCTTTAATAGCATTTATTTACATACTACTTTGTAATAACCCCCAACCTCTCAACAGCAACAATAACTTTGTATACAAATAGTTCTTACTTTTAAGTGGTAAAATTCAAGAGGTCTGCTTAATACTTCTGATTGAGGCAAGGAAATATTTGACAGCAGTTCTTTTAACCAGAGAAACCTCATTCTAAAAGGCTAGACCAAGTGTTTTTTGCCCAGTTATGACCTTTTTCTCTTTTCTGGGAAGTATCCACTTTATTTTTTACATAGAGTAGGTATAAGTCTTATTCCAGAACAGATAAGTGTGGTTTCTTTTACATTCAAGGAAAAAAGGATATTTTCCATTTTCTTTCTTTTTTAACTGAGGCAAAATTTCATTGTCTTTCTTAATGCCCCCCACCCAACCCTTTTCATCTCTTTGCACCCCCCTATTTCATAGAGATTTTTGAGTTAGAAAGAACCCCAAAGATGGATCATCTGGTTCATTGGCTCACAAGAGCCTATATCATAATGTCCTACAGAGCTCAAATTGATAAGGTCGAAATCTCTAGGCCCTAAAAATCTACATTTTAGGATGTTTTCTGGGAGTTTGCAGTTTAGAGCTTGCATTACAACTTACCAAGGGAGCTATTCAAAGACCTAGACTACCTCTCCCTTCCCCCAGAGATTCTGAGTAGACTTGATGTTGGACCTGGGCAAGTATAATTTGATAAGTTTCCCCAGGTGATTATAATACAATATTTCTGCTGAAAGCATCTTATCAATCAAATCTCCTTATTTTCTAGACCAGAGAAAGAGATCAAAGACCCAAAACCCTGGTCACTTGCATCCCATCTTTCTGTTGCACAATGTGGTAACCCGATTTTGGTCACCCTTACTTGCATTCTTGGGGGGATACATGTGTGTCGGTTTTTGTTTTCGTTTGTTTTTATAGTAAGTTAGTTTCTGTCTTTACCCAGCCAGGCCCATGCTGACTATGGAGAGGAATTATGGAGACATGTAAATTTCTTTTTACATTGTTTTGTTTCCTGGGATATATGTAAGATCTGAATTTGTATTGTCGAGCAGGAAACAAATCTGGAGTAATATTTATACTTAAGAGAAGCAGGTGCCTTGGAACAGTTTTTTAAAAATAGTTCTTGGTTTCTAATACATCGTAGGGACTGTTCCACCTTTGTTTCATGCATTAGTTTTGGTTGCTCATTTGTTTTAACTCATTATTTGTAATTGTAGCATTTCCAGTTTGGTAATCCTTAAACCATATTTTGTGACCAACTAAAAAGGTTGCACTGCTGCCATTAATACAGTATAGACTAGTTTGCATTCTGGTAAAGATTCCAGATGTAGGTAATAGGAATATAAGATGCTAAATGGTTACAAGCCATGGAGGTCAGAGCATTCAAGTGGAAGAAAGGAGAAGCTTGGGTCTCAGTCTTAGGCCTTTACTCATGGCTACTGCTGGGCTTTTGTTGAAATAACTCTTAGGAAAGAAAGCATAGGGTGAGGAACAGGCCTCTGGTAAACAAGTCCCCTGCCCCTAACCCTTTTGGTGTTAACTCCTAAATTAAATTTGTAACTTTTAATACCATTCACTTGTGCTGTTTTTCTCTCTGTCCTGCAGGGGTTGATAGTTCTTGGGGAGGCACCTCCACCAGAGCACACAACAGACTTATTTCTTCCACTTAGTTCTGAGGTGAAGACAGATCATGGGAATGATAAACTGGTGAGTATAAACACAGAAAAGGGGGAGCGACAGTTCATAGTGTGGTGTCGGCACACAGTTTATTCTCTGTGACAAGCACCTTTGCATTGGCTGAGGAAGAGTACTGTATCCCCTTTTATCACTTCTGGCATTTTAAGATCTGAATTCATAAATAGGGCCATACAGGCCTTTTTTGCAGCTGCGTAGCTGGACTTAAGAATTCAAAAGCAGCTCCTAACTCCCAAGACAACACAACCAGAGCATCGTGGCATTATAGAGTATTACTGGGAATCAGGAGAACACATGGCTCTGGCATCTTTGACAAGTAAGGTAATTTTTCAGAATGACTATAAAATGAAAAGGTTGGACTAGAGGTTTAACTCACAAAGATATTGAAAATGCTCTCTATGAGCTGCCCCCTTGAATCCTATAATGAGGATAGAGGTGTCATTTTCTGTAATGATCTGGTTCCTTAGAATCTAGCTCAGACCTCCCTCTTCCATGATTCTTCCTTTTTCTTGTTTTTCTCAATACTAAGATTAATTTATTTTCCTTTTCTTTGTTTCACTTTTTTACTTTCCCCAGAAGGTTACTGGCTTTTATGAATATTAGTATTTCTTGATTCAAGTCATTTGTTAAAAATTCCAAAGTCCTGTGACAATTGTTTAGGAGGCTAGTGAGCCTAGCTCTTTAAATTGTGGGTTAGACCAGCTAGTCTCCTTGCATCTGCAAATCAGCAAAAAGCTTGTTATCCTTTATCATTTTCATTGTTAGCAGGAACTCATGATAAGGTGGAAACTAACTTTCCTAATGAGAGCTTAAAGAAAGCCAGCTGCTGATTCTAGGGATAAATGTGAAGACATTAAGAAATTGGTGGTTCTTAACTGAAAAGTAGTTTTAAATAAATTAAAAAGCAGAATCCAAAATTTGCCACTATTCAGCTCATAATGTGAGTTCATTAAATGCTTTCTACAGAATTTTTGTAAGGCATTTGTGAAATAGCTTTGGTGATTGCTGTAAGCCAGGATAAATTGTATTACAAGTGAGAGAGGAAAACATGGGTAAGTTGGGGAAGGTCAGCTGGTGCTGGTGATACGATAATTACGAGAAACATGTGAGTTGGAGTATATGTGATTGGGAGTAAGTTTTGTATAGGCATATATTTGTGTGCAGTATTTAGGGATTCCAAAATTTTGGGGGGTCGTCTCGTCATATTTTCTCTCATTTCAGCACTTGTGAAGGATAGGATATAATAGTCTCTTTGTGTTATTGATTCTCATATTTATACATATTTACGTGTGTGTGTGCGCACGCGCGTGCAATTCGCTTACGGACTTGCCCCTTTCCCTGTTCACCATGCACTTGCGTGTGCATGACCCATATTAGATTTTAAGATTCTTGAAAATTGACCATCTTTCTCATTTCTCATTGTGTTTGCTATAGTAGTTTCTACATTGTACAGTACAGACTCTCTTTTGATTTATAAAAAAAGTATTATTATTTTGATAAATAATAATTATGACAACAAGTATACACTGTCATGTGTCTTCAAGAAGAAGTTAACTATTCCCTTTCTCATGAATTTTACATCTTTCTGAAAAATCTTCAGAAAGTGTCTTACTCTCTAAACAAAAGCAGACAGAGGCAGTACACTCCATTGTTTATTGTATTGATGAGTGCACTGCAAAAGCATCCTTCCTTAGAAGACAGTAAGCGACTTAATAAGTACTTCATCATTTTTAAAATGTCAAATATTTGCAAAGCTATGCCTAATACGTCAGTTGCCAGGCAAAGTTTTTCATTGTAGGAGGGCCCTATTTGATTTTGCCTTTTCGTTATTGAGCTGCTTTTTTGGAAAGTGATTTATACTTTGTCTTATCAGTTTTGCTTTAAAAAATCTTAGGTCACGCCTGACAGGGGCAGTTGTAAATTTTCATACTCATATTTAACTACCTTATTCTCCATTTTGTTTATTTTTTTCCAAAATAGAAGTACTTACTGGCCTTTTTTGCCTTCTCTCTCCCCAAATTTGAAGACTTTTGGTTCAAAAATAATTATATCAGAGGTATTTTTTGTTTTATGGTGTTACATTTATTTATTTTTATTTCTGAAATTTACTGG
This sequence comes from Macroglossus sobrinus, assembly GCA_004027375.1. Classification (NCBI taxonomy): domain Eukaryota; kingdom Metazoa; phylum Chordata; class Mammalia; order Chiroptera; family Pteropodidae; genus Macroglossus; species Macroglossus sobrinus. The sequence goes on along the minus strand of PVKZ01001522.1, from coordinate 179,706 downwards.
AATTAAAAGAACCAGAATATTTTTTAACTGTCAAAATACAGTTTCGAGAAGTTAGGCATAATTCTCAAAGAAATATATAGTGATTAAGGTGGGAATCAGGATCTTGGCAGAATTAGTAACAGTACTTTGATACCAGATAATTTGTATATGTGGTCATTGAAAGGAAGGAAGAGTGTTGGAATAAGATTACTCATTAGCATGCAAACCTTATTTATATCCTATGGAATAATAAAGCCATAACCTTTGGAATTAGGTTTTCAATTAGACACAAATCAATTTTAGCTTGTTTATGTTCTAAAAATAAACATTCAACTTAAGGCATCTGGGCTCTAATCAATTATAAATAGTAAGTAAAACAAAGTTAAATAATTCATGGAGAGTCATATAACCCTTAGGTGGGCTTATTAGATAATGTTCCTGTGTTACATTGAAAGGACACATAACTAACTCTGCCTTATTTCTAAATTGATTGACTTTTTAAAACTATATATATATAGTTTTTTATTTATTTATATATATATATATATATATATATTTGCTTTGGTTATAAGCACAGTATAGATCTGGCTGAAACTAAATTTTCTAAAGGGACCCAACATGTGATCAAAAACACTGAATGCACAGGTGAGCCTTTTTTGAACCATGGAGGCACAAGCAAGGGATATTTCCTGCATTGGGGAGGTATGTTTTGTTTTTACACCACAAAAGTTGGGGAGGGGAAGGAAAGATCTAAAGAAGAACTAGAAAAATGCCGCCACCGCCACCCCCCAACCCTAGCTCCTTAGTCTGACCTTCTAACCCATAGGCAGTTAGAAAGGTAAAAGGTAGGGGAGAGAAACTAAGGGCCTCTGGCTTTGTAACTGCTGATAAACTGCACTAATAAATTCTGATATGAAATAAAAAACCATCTGAACAAAGAGGGTGTGTTTCCTACAAAAAGGAATGTAAAAAGCCTTTGAGAATTGTTCACCACTGTTCAGAAACATGCCTTTTACCTCTTTCTTCTTCCTCTTCCCTCTCTTGAATAAATAATAGTCCCCTTTCTCCCAAATAAGAAAGAGTAAAGAGCAAAAAGAGCTATCTTGGAACCTCTGCATGATACTTGGTAGGTGAAGAGTGCATTTTAAAATTACCAAGAAAGTTATCAAAATTTCAGATAAAAAGTATTCTCAGGGATGAAGGCCTCCTCGGTCCATGTGGCACAGGGTATCTAGAACTCACCTAGAGAGCCACACTCTCATTGGCTTGTATATTGTCAAGATGGAATTCACAGTTGCCAAAATAGCTAGAGGTTTAGGGAGGAATTACAAGGAAGACAATTTGGAGTTTGAATCCCAACAAGATTTGGTAAACACCTTGGGCCTTACATTGATGCTAAGAACACTTACACTTTAGGACAGTAGTCCCCAACCTTTCTGGCACCAGGGACTATTGCTCTTTTGAGAATCTAATGCCCGATGCTCTAAGATGGAGCTGACACAGTGGTGCTAATGCTGGGGAGCAGTTTAAGGTTGAGAGCAAAATTGAGCAGAAGATATAGCGGTTTCTCATATACCCCTGCCCCACACATATATAGTCTCCGCCATCATCAGTGTTCCCCACCAGCATGGTACATTTGTTATAGTTAATGAATCTACATTGACACATCACAGTCGCCCAAAGTCCATAGTTTATATTACAGTTCACTCTTGGTGTTTAATTTCCATAGCACATCTGCCTAAAGGGTCCTGGGTAAAAAAGTGTGACTCTATTTCTGCCTCTTTAGGTTCTTGATAATTAACTTGGTAAAAACTCAATCCAGACTGCACTGTGTATCTAGGAAAAACACCATCAGCAGAACCAGATATGTTCCCTTGAGGGGTTCATATTCTTCCAACAGGCATATAATAGGAACTTAGAGAGAAAGAATTCTCCATTCTAATAGGGGATGTCAGGAAAGGTAGCTTCATAGGGAAGGGTTGTACTTACAGTGAGTTTCAGCAGGGAAGGTGCTGCATGTGTAATGTGAAAGGGACTTGAGGGGACCTGGCATTATCAAAGAACTGCAGATACCTTTCTATGATGGAGTGTTGGTTGATTGAGCCAATTCATAATGGATTTTGTATTTATCTTAATGAGCTTGTACTTTATCCTGTAGGTGACAGGATGCTGTAGACTGATTTTGTATGAATGAAATTTGCTTTATTAATGCGGGGTAAATATTTCTGTTCTTTTTAAAATTTTTTTAAAAATAATTTTAGACTTACATTAAAGTTGCTAAAGTAGTACACAGGGCCCCCACATATCCTGCTTTCTTTAGTGTTAACAGCTTCCATAACCGTTGTTCGGTGATCAAAATCAGGAATTAACGCTGATAACAGTACTACACAAATTTTATTTGAATTTCACAAGTTTTCTCACTAATGTCCCTTTTTTGGTCCAAAATCCCACGTTGCTTTTAATTGTTATATATCTCTTTAGGTCTCCTCCAGTCTGTGAGAGTTCCTAGGTCTTTGTCTTTCATAACCTTGAGGCAAGAGTACTGACCTGTTATTTTGTATAATGTTCCTCAATTTGGAGTTGCCTGATGTTTTCTCATTATTAGAGATTATGCATTTTTTGCAGTAATAGCAGGAAAGTTATAACTGTGGCCTTCTCAGCACTATATTGGGAATACATGATGTGTTGGGGGTTATAGCTTTTTTCAGCTGGTTAAGGAGCAGTGCCTGCCAGGTTTCTCCTCTGTGAATTTGTATTTTTCCCTTTGTAATGAATGACTATCTCATGGGGAGATGCTATGTAATATTCTGTTGCTCCTTATACTTTAATCCATATTTTATCCACTCATGGTTTTTGCCTGCAGCAGTTATTACTGTCATGTGTACTAGATGGTGATTTTCTGTTTTCTGTATTCATTGGAATTCTGTTAGGAAGAGTTATCTTCCCTTGTTTGTGTGTTTATGTAGTCATTCAGTTCTTTATCAGTATGGATTCATGGATATTTATAGTTTATAATCTGTTACTATTATTTATTTGGTTGCTCTGGTTGCCTCAACTTTTGGCATTGGGCCCTCCTCCATCCTTGTTTCCTTTCAGTGCGCCCTCCTCATGTTTATGAGCATTTACTTTCTGGCACTACAAGACTTTCAAGTTCATTCTGTTAGTTTATAGATGCATATTTTCAATGATGTTGGTAAATATAAGTCTTAGGTTTTAGTAGCCTTTTGATCTGCAACAGCATTATGCTAATTGAAATTTTAAAAGATGAATAATTCACAATTGTTTTTATAATTATATAGATTTTTGTTTAACCTCAACATAGAGACATAGGAAAGTGAGGCATGTAGTTTCATTTTACATATGCAGAAATTGAAGCCTAGGTAAGTAACTTGATGGAAGTAGAATTTTCAGAATGTTCTACTCCCAGTATTTCCTGGTAATGGTGCTAGTTCATCAAAATGACTGGCATTTTGGAGCCAGCAGTATTTTGACGATTTTAAACAAGACTGTACTGAATATCACTGAGAAGGGGAGCTTGAAACATAAAATAATTCATATGAAGTAAAAAACTAATTTATTTTAACCTAGAAATAAAAGTTGAATTCTTTACACCCAGTTATCCTTTTCTTCCATCTTGATGGAAAGAAAGACAATAACTGACCAAAATGGAACTTTAAGTTTTTGGACAAAAGTCGTGGATCATTTAAGAAAATGATATTTTAAGCAGTTTAGGCATGGCATTAACTAAAGTAAAAATCTTGCAGGCTGTTCTGATTTTTATTATGTGTTTTTAAGTATGTGCCTTTGGGGTTTTACCACTTTACTTTCTCTACATTTTTGGTAAAATCATTGGACATGGATTCTTACTCCCTCATATACCTTAATCTAGATTTTCTTAATGGCTCTTTGTCACACTTAATTGGTCTGGCCAAGATAGTACAGTAATGAATCAGATGCCTGATTTATATGAATAACAAAATTGAATCTTATTGCTGTATTAATCATTTTCTCTTCTACATATGGCCCCTTCATTTAGGAAAAATCACTTCAGTTACTTCTTGCTACATTTAACTCAAAAAGAATGGCCCAAAAGGTAAAATCCCCTGGGGCTCTCTGCTTCAGGGATGGGAGGGGGGATTACAGAAGTATTCTGTGCTACCACTTTTTTTTTTTTACTTTTTTTTTTTTTTTTTTTTAAGCTCTGGCTGAGGGATGCATCTACCCTTAGGATGTATCTGAACATCAGATAGAATCAGGAAAAGCTCTTTAATAATATGTACTTTCTGGATGGGAGAGCCTTAAATTTTTTCATTGTTTTTATAGTTTCCTATTGGGTAACAGATATCTGAGTCATGTTTTAGCTTCCTGAAATACTAATGATGTAAACCACTGCAGTAGTAATGATCAAATTAGTATGTGGATTTAACATTTGTGGAGTGTTCGTGAATGTTTCTCTACCCTCTGTCTTGGCAGCCTTTTGGACTGCAGGATGTGGGAGTGTTCACTTTGTCTTAAGGCAGTGTGAATTTATTTTAAGAAGCTCTAAGTAAAATTACACGTGTTTGTAGTTGTGTTTTTCTTTTCCAGATAGGACACTGTTGGAGGATTGGGATTAATATTTTAAGCTGTTTGCATTTGAGGGTGAGTGATGAGTGTAGGTGCCCCAGTGCCCAGCTTTTGGATCTCATTGTGATTATAGGATATCCCAAGATTTCTGAACAGATTCCCTCCTGAATAGTCAGTGCTTTCTGTATGGTTAGAACTGGAATCCAGGCACATTCCCTCTTTGACTTTCATGTTTTTAATTGCTGTATGCTTCTGTATCCTTGGCAAACATTTCTATAATAATGTTTTACCTGTTGACTTCACTTTTAATTTGAGGGCTGAATTACTCCCAGGAAAGTTTGGTTTTCTCTAAGAAAATCAATAGAATTCACATTGAAGATTAATAGCATTCAAATTATTTATCTGTAGGTATGAAAAACAAGATAATAATACTATGAGCAGTATTTATCTGTAGGTTGTCAGATTACTGGCAATTTTTGTCTTATTTTCTTTAGACTTTCTATAAGAAAGAGAAATTTGTTCAGAAATGAGATTTTGTTAAGGAATGGCAACATTTTGTCTTGATGGGTGTCCTTGCAGTTAATTCCCACATAATCTTACCAAATAAATCTTAAGCAAATGGGGAGTCAGCCTATTAAACATGGTTCCTTATAGAACATGTAGATACATAAATTAGATCTCCACCATAATTTAATGATAAAAACCGTTATTTTAAGTGAATGTAAAATTAATAGAAGTTCTTAAGATCAGTATACCAGCAAAAAGTTTATAGTTACAGCATTTTCATGAAAGGAAATTTCTGCATCTAAACCAGAATTTCTGAAGTCTAGGAAGGCTCTAACGTGCCTGAGTTACATATCTGCTAGTTAATGCCAACCTGAATATTAGATTCTCTTGATTTCCCAGTCTTTGGTCATATCATAATATTTGTTTAGGCTTTTGGGGCTTTCCCTGAGCAGTAAATCCTCACTAACATCCAGGATGGTAATTTGGTTTATCTGTTTTTTGTTTTGTTTTGTTCTGTTTTTTAATGTAAAAATATTATTTAAATATAAAGAAAATTTTAGAATAGTTTTACCTCTATGACACTATTTTTGCCTTGTCATTATGTGTGTGCATATTTAGTCACCACAGATGATACTAAAAATATTTGAACTTAAACCCTTTTCAAAAACCATTAGAATACTGTATTTTTTGTTTTTATTCTGGCACGAAGAAGAAATATCCTTGACGATTATTTTAATACTTTGATATCGCCACGATTTATAAATATGTCTCAGATGCTGAGCATGTTAAATTATTGTTAGATATCAGTTGCAGTGACCACCTTTGTATATAAGGTTCTGGGGCATGTGTTGATTGAATTATTTCTTCAGATAGATTTTTAGGATGGAGTAAAATACTTTGTCAGAGGATATGAATATCTTTATAACTTGCTGTAAAATACCACTTTACTTTGCACCATGAAATTAGTGTAGCGTTTAAGGCAATGAGTATATGTGCCAAATTTGCCATAATTTTGGCATGCTTAACTAATATAATTGTTGAATATATTTATGATATCTTAGTGGATGTGCAGGGTATCTAACAAGGTAGATAGAATATTTTCCCAGTGTTCACTTATTGTAGTATACTTATATATCTTTGTTTATATACTACGATGTAACTTTTTGGATAATTTGTATTAAAACTTTAAAAATTTTTATTTTATTATTAGTTTCAAGTATATAGTGCATTGGTTAGACAATTATATAGTTTATAAAACAGTCCTTGTTACTTGTCTGTGACTACTCTAAGGTCTGCAGATCATTCAGTATTTTCTTCTTGGGCTTTGTAAAGATCAAAAAGAAAATCATTACTGATAAATAGAATTTCACCCTCAAACTATTGGTTTTGCTATGCGCTGGTAGCAGTTAACTTGGAAGGAGAACTTCAGAACCACCCCTAAGTCACCTTGAGTGAACGGAGATGAGGACCACAGTCCTTCACTAGTACTCCATCCCAGAGCCAACGGATAATTGCATCTGTGGCTTTGTTGCCTACACCTCAGAGACTCCATATTCACATCTCTTGGTTGTCCCTATCCTTTTTGAGTCTAATAAATATATAATTTGTTTTGAAATACTAAAGTTAAAAACTTTTCCAGATTCTTTTCACCTCCCTTTTTTTTTATTTTACCATATTCTAAGCATATATTTGATTTATGTAGTCCAAAGACAGTAATTACTACCTGATAGTATAGGTAAATTATTCATTGAGATTTAATTAATTTTTCCCCTTTTTTTAACACAAATATATATGTATTTTTAAATAAAGTATGGTTTTCTAACAAGCTTCCAGCATACACTGTGGAGTTAATCAGAATTAAATACATTTAAATTTTCTGTTAGTTGTCTCAATAACTGAACTTATTGACTACTGTATAATTGTTTTGCTAAGCATTTGTTCTACGAAATCGTTAGGTCGTTTCCCTGTTAGTAGGCGGTTTATACTTCTGGTCTGCTAAATATTTTGATTTTCATAACCTCTTCTCCCCAAAGCAAATGCTAATTCTCATTATCATACTTTTTCTCTTCAGTCATACAAGTTTTGTTGTTCAAGTTGGTCATCAGAAATTATAGGTATTTCATTTACATGAAATGGTACTGCTTTTTCAGGCTGGGTGCTGTTGGTTATATATTGATAGTGTATTTTTATTTTTCCTATTCAGATCGAGTCTGTTTCTCAGCCACTGGAAAACCATGGTGCCTCTGGTCATCCTTCAGAGTCATTGTCTACCAAATCATGTGGGACATTGAGACCTGTTAATGGAGTTATTAACACGTAAGTTTTATCTCTTCTACTTCTTAATTCAGTACACGTGTAAAAGATATTTGGGCTTTTAGTTATTCCTAGCCAAGGCTAACCTTGGTTTAAATAAACAGAAACCTTATCACTTAATACTGAGCATACCTTTTACTCTAGCAAGTATATTTTCATTAGGATGCTAATGTATTTCTGCTTTACTTACTGAGGCCAGTTCAGTATGGAAAAAACAAAAGGTCCTACAGTTACTGTGAATCGTTGTGATTTTGGGTCCTAGTGTTGGTAGAGTTCCTCAGAATGGTTTACATAAAATCCTGTAGAACAGATTAAGGCTGTTTGTAAATATGTATTTATGAAAGTTTAAGGAAATCCCTCTATGAGTGAACAGTGTACATATTCCTAAATGTTGAGTTTCATAGGAGAACTAATGCTTAGTCACCTCATTAACATTTTCAAAACTCATTGTTTTCTTACCAGTTGCAATTTTCTAGACTTTGTTCATGTTTCTGTTATAGAAGAGAACTTAATCACTATAGCCTGAATTTACTTACTGACTTTCGTACTTTTCAGACTTGATAGAAGTAATGTCTACCAAGAGCCTTATAAAATAAGTATAGACACTGCACACACAATTAGAGTAGCAGATATCAGCACCAAGAGATGACCTGCTTCTGTGCCAGAATACTGGTTTGTGTCTGTGAACATTTATTTGCAAGTAGAGGAAGTTGAACCAGTATTAGAAGCTTTGTTTCTTTGCTTCTTCTACGAGCTGACTACTCTTCCTTCCCTTCGTGTAGTCTGCAGCCTGTCTTGGCAGACCACATTCCAGTTGACAGCGCTGATGCTGAGGAACAGTTACATAAAAAGCAACGACTGAATCTAGTTTCTTCATCAACTGATGGTACCTGTGTGGCAGCCCGAACACGTCCTGTACTGAGCTGTAAGAAACGGAGGCTTGTTCGACCCAACAGCATCGTTCCTCTTTCCAGGAAGGTCAGTGCCACTGAGCCTTGATCATTGTTAAACCATGAATCAGATGCTCAAGTAGAAGTATTAGTCTCTTGCCAACTTTGGTTCGTTTAACTAGTATTTTCCAAACTGGCCTAACCACCAGGATTTCTTATGGAGCTTCAAAAAAATACTAGATGCCTGAACCTTGTTTTCCAGTGATTCTGAATCAGTTACCCTGATGTCGGACCTGGGAATCTTGTTTTCAAAAACAAAGCTATGTTTGGAAGCTATTGACATGAGCTTTTTAATAGAAATGGGAGAGAGGAAGTTTAAATGCTTCCTTGAACACTTTGAAGAAAGTGGTGTGCCTTCTCACACTGTTACCACTAAAAATGGCAAGGTGGAAAGCTTTCCTTTTAAGTAAGAATCTCCATTAAAATTTTTAAATTGAAGTTACTAAATGAATGTTTGTCTTCATAGAGAAAGTGGAGATTAATTCACAACTGCAAGAAAATTTTCATTGTTGACTCTTCAAATAGCAGAGTTGAATTTATTCCAAAACTAATGAAGTAATAGTCCAGTATAATTAATGTTGTGTAGTGGTTAACAGCATTGACTTTGAAGAAGATAAACTTGGGTGTGAATCATGACACTTCCACTTGGTAGTTTTGTGATTCTGAGTATGTTAACTCTCCCTTGGTCTCAGAGATCTCATAGAGTTAGAATTGTTTGAGGGTTAAATGAAAAATGTAGGTAACTTGATTATTGGGTTGTCTGACTCATAAGTTGCTATTACAAAGTGGCTGTTACTGTTATTGCTTTTGTTTTTGTCTATTACTAATTAAACAAATATTGAGCTCCTAGAATTAACTACATGTTTTCTATGCACTGCAAATACCCTAAACAAAAACAGACAAAAATCCTTAACCTCATGAAATACTCTAATGGGTGAGAGAAAAAACAATAAGTGAAGTATGCAGTATGTCCTGTAACGTTAAGTGCTGGGGAGAAAAATGCAGCAGCGAAAAGGAATGGGGAATGCTGGGGAGTGCAAGTGGAATTAAGCCTTGAGGCATTCCAAGGCTTGGAGATAAGATAAGGATAAGGAACAGACCAGGAGGAACTGACTAGTGAATAGAAGGAAAACTACATATATGAATTGTGGTATATGTGGAAAGCAAGTGAGGAACTTGTTTCAGAGAGGAAGGAAGGATCATCTGTATTAGATGCTGCAGACAGGTCAAGTTAAAGACTGAGACTTGACCATTGGATTTGTCCGGGGCCAAGGTTGTCTGAGACCTTTTGTGAGTGTTTTTGTTAGAGGGAGGAGAGAGAAATTCTGATTGGAGCAGGTTCAGGAGAGAACAGGAGAGAAGGAATTGAGAAAACTATTAGAGATCACATTTTCTTAGAATGTTTCTGTAAAGGAAAGCAGAGAAACCTCTGTTTGAAAGGGACTCTTTCTTAAGGTAGAGCTATTACAGTATATCTGCTGATGGGAAAACTAATGACAAGAGGGGAAAGGAGAGAATTGTTGGTACCATTAATATTGAGACAGTGGATTTTCAGTGCTTGGTTTGTTCTGTGATGATATGCATTTGGACTATATGCCATTGCTATGATCTTTTTAAAAGGGAAAGAATTATAAGTGAAAATTAACTATCAGACTGTACTATTTTTCTCTCGTGTTTATTCCTCAGACTACCTGAATTACCAAAATACTAGAAAAAAAAAGAATAAGAAAGACATTTGACAGGATTCTCATTGACATTTTAGTTTGTTTTGTTTTATTTTTTTTTGCTTTATTAGTCATCATATAAATCTAAATTGATTTTGAGAGTTTGAGGAAGTGATATTGAGAAAACAGGAAAACAATGTATTACTATCAAGTATAAGAAAGTAGTTTTTGGTCATGCCTTGATCCTTTTAAACAAAACAAAAAACATGGAGAATAGTGTCCCCCCTCTGTTCTGGCTGTTTGCTAACCACTGTGTCATGACATCTAAGGGTGTTATAAAACATGACTTAAGTATAGAGTGGCCTCCTGAATTCTTTTTATTTGTGAAATAGCAAGCCTGACTTCTTGTTATTGACAGTAGCTTCTTCTGGTCCATGCTTGAAACTAATGTACTTTTGAAGGATACTTATAAACTTTCAAAAGATAGTTGAGACAAGGAGGGAGACATACAAAGCATACTAAGGACTCCTTGGTTCCAATGCCAGTTTCTAAATCTCAGTCATCCTGACATATGCAAAAGTAAGCTGCATGGAAAATAAGATGAAATAAATTGAGTTTGAGAAATAAACCATTTATAGCAGAATTGCTGGAGTTCTGCCAAAGTTGGAGACAAAAGCCATTCTCTCTTGGTTGCTCACAAATGTCAGAAATACTTGCCATTAAGCAAGCATCTTAGCCATCACTTTTCAGCCTTTTGGTTGAGATTAAGTGTGAAACATTTTGCCTTCTATCATCTTGAGGTACTGGATTTGCCAAGCAAGTTTATTCAGCAAATTTGAGTGCCCACTGTGTTCCAGGTATTTTTCAGGTCACCTGGGTTTCATTGGTGAACACAAGTTCTTGCTCTCATGTAACTTACTTTCTAGTGGCAGATCTAGATGGCAAAGAAGTTAACAGATAAAGCATTTTCTGATATTGGTAAATGGCAGTTAGTTCACATTTATTGTAATAAGATTTGCCTTTCAAGTTTTTGAAGAAGAATCTTAACAAGAACTGTGTGTTTCTGGATTAATTCAAATTACCTTTATAATCTGTTTTCCCCTCACCTTCCTATTCTCCCAAGAAAGGTGGACACTAGTAGTATATTTACCAAAGTATAGCATGTAAAAAAATAAATATTGTTGCTTACCTACATTCTATTCTAAATTATCTCTACTTCATTCCAAAACCAAATATAAAACTTACTTTGGGGAGCTCATTCACTTACTGTGTTTTCCTGGCCAATCATCTTGGTTGAATCATGGCTAGAATTTATTCAGTCAAGTTTCACCAGAATTTCTGAATTTAGAATATATCTAATATATCTTACAGTTGAGATTTACTTTTCATGTAGTACTATTGTCTCTTTTTGCCCCTAAAAGATTGTTTTTATGTCACTGATATCTTTAAAATTAGTGGGTTCAGTTAGATAAACACATTTGGAAATAAATGGGAACGAGACCGGTCAGTAAATAATGATAGGCTTTGAATTGCCCAAACTGTTGATTTGGCTTTATCTTCTAAATATTAGAAAATTTTAGAGTTTTGAGCAGCGAAGTGTCATAAGCCATTTTTGGAAGATAAATTCGCATATAGTTTAGTTGGAGTCAGAAAGATGAACAGTGCTGGAGGAAATAATAGTCTAAAGCCTCTAAAGCTCTATTGCTGCAGTAGATTTTTTTAAAAGTGGTCCTAAGAATCACTAGGGCGTGGTAAGTGAATCAGAGTTGGAAAGACAGAGCTTTGAGAGTGGGAGATAGGGTTATCTTCCATGAAAATCAGCAAAGCCTGAGATAAATGTTGGGTACTTTTCTGTACCATGATTTCATTGTAATATTAGGACATATTATTACAAGTTCTTTATATTGCTATTTATTATGTATTTCATCATAATACATAATAGGGGTCTAGTATGGTAGATGTTAGTAATTAGTTAAGCCAATGAAGAAACACTAAAGTGGGAAATTTTTCTAATATATCATTACATTTATTTTGTGCCCTACTACTTATGTAAGGTAGATGTTTATGACTTCAGCTAAAACAGTAGTTTTCTAGATTTTGAGATTTCAGATCAATAAAAATTTAAAAATCGGACCAGTATAAGGGTTGTTTTTTATTTTGTCAGGTAAAGTTATTTTACAAATTCGATAAGTCAACAGTAGTGATAGTATTTTTTATTTAAAAAAAAAAGTGCCGTGAAATTTTTTGGGTTAACTTCAATAAGGCTACCTTTTAATTTTTAAAAAATAACATTTCTTATTAAATGGTTTGGCAATGTTCTGGCATGTTTTTCAAATTTTATAGTCACTGTCTTGACGCGCTTTTAGAATACTATTAAGAAATAATTGGTCATAGGGAGGCATCTTATTCTTCATTTTAATGGCAATATTTTTAGAAAAGTTTACTGTTGATTTTGATGTAGGATAACTTCTTAACACGAATTAGGACACTGTCATTTGCTGTGGTCTGGAAAAGTTTAAAGGTTTTTGAAGAAGTATCAATTTCCTTAAAATTCATTGGAACTTAAAGTTAAAACCATCTGAGACCAGCATTTATTTTACAGAAAGTTGTCCATTGTTCAGTTATTTCAGATTTACCCATATAGAATTTTATAGAAAGCATTAATAAATTTTAAATCCCTGTGTCTGTGGGTATATCCATTTCTCAGTCTTAATTGTATTTTGTCTTCTGTTTCTTGATTAGTCCTGTCAGCAGTTCTGTTTTATTAATCATTTCAGAGATTTGTTCTTTGCTGTTAATTCCTTCTTCCTGTGGTCTTGCCCTCCTCCCCCCTTTGCCTTTATTCTGATGGTTAATTTATTTTCTGTTTTTTCTTACATAATAAAAGCATTTAACTTGAAATTTTCTTTTCATTGTAGTTTTGGATGGCATTCCACAGCCTTTAATGTGTGAAGTGTTCCCTTTGTTATTTGTAGGTTGCCTTTTAAGTTTTTGAGTTCTTTTCTCAAGAGTTGAGCAGAGTCTTGGAATTCTAAAGGATTGGTTTTTCTCTTTAAACTTTTTGTTAGAAATTACTAATTTTTTATAGCATTGTGGTCAAAATGATATTTCAGTGGTTTCTGCTTATATTTGTTGATTTAAAAATTTTTTTGCATTGATGTCTATTACAGATTTTTATATAATTATATCCTCATAGTGACTTACGGCTCTTTTTTCAGTAGTGTTTGCTTTATATTTTGCTTTCTTGATATTAATGTTATATAGTGTATGTGTTTTTCTCTTCCATTTACTTTTAGGATTTTGCGATCTACATGTTTCTTGAAATATCAAAGCAGATTTATGTGTTTTTTTTAATCTCCTGAAAGTCTTTGATTTTAATGGGGATTTTATTAAATAGAATAGCTTTTAATTTTACATTGTTTTGAAACGAGATTTAAAGGCTTGTTTAGGCTTATCTTCATTGTAATATTGTTTACTGATAGTACTTTTTATACCCTTACATGCCCATTTATTGAGTTCTTAATTTGGATTTATATTTTTTCAGTTATTAGAGCAACAATTTGATCATGTTTCATTCATGTTCTTAGACCATAACCTTTGTCCCTTAAAACTCTGTTCTACTGTTTTTTGGCGTGGGAAGAGGGTGAGCATTTTTTGTTTTGTTTTGTTACAGAATTAGACGGATGCCAATATTACTTTCCTTCCTTTATATTGATAACCAGTTTTACTCTGTGCTGTCTGATATGATAGCCACTATCCACATGTAGTTATTTAAAGTTAAGATTAAAAATTCAATACCTCATTGCACCAGCCACATTTCCAAGTGTTCAGCAGTCACGTGTGACTGACTAGCAGTTACTGTATTTAGTCACACAAATATATAACATTTCCATCATTGCAAAACAGCTCTGTCAAGTTTTCTTCTATAATAGCTTTGGTTTTTGATTCCCTTAAGTTTGCAGTTACCTAAGTGTACCAGCTATCTATATGTTGTTTTCTATCATTTTTATCAAGCTCTTGCTATCTCTGCTCTACAACATTATTGTGATTATTAAATTAGATACAGGTGATGATTGACACAGTTTGGCTGCACATAATAAGTATTCAAATGTTAGCTGTTAACTTTTCTCATTGTTTTCATTCCTTTGGTTCTCCCATACTACAAAGGAGAAAGATAATTAAGTTTGTTGCCCACATCCTACTTTAATCTTCTGTATCATCAGTTCTGAACTATAGTTCTCCTAATGTGGGTTTTAATTCTGCTACCATGGGTTAAGATTTTCTTTCTTTCTTTTCGGATTTTATGTTTTCTTTTCATACTATTTCGTTGCTCTTTCATCTTACCCTGTTATTTTAAAATACAGACTATGTTATCTTTTCCTGTATTGGAGATTCCAAAAGTTTCATTGTTTGGTCAAATTTATTTGATAGTTTTCCAGAGGTGTATTCTTTCTGAATTTCTAAGATTTGCTTTCTTTTTCTTTGTTCTGCAATTTTCTACTCATAGTCTCCATGTTTTTTTCTGTCATCATTCTTAAAAAATCAGTTGATCCATCTAGACTTTGTGTTTGTCAATTGGAAATTTTAGTAGCTGGATTTATTAGTTTCCTAGCAGTTATGGAGGCTAGAAGTCTGAAATCAAGGTGTCAGTCCTTGCTGCCTTTTGAAGGCTCTAGGGGAAGAGTTCTTTATTGTTACTTCCTGCTTCTAATGCTTGCCAACAATCTTTAGCATACTTTGGCTCGTGGCAGCCTCAAGGTCATCAAACATGATTGTCTTCCTGTGGGTCTGCGTGTCTGCATTTTCACATGGTCTTATAAGGACACCAGTCATCAGAGTTAAGGCCCACTCTGATTCAGTATTCATGTTAAACTAACTATACCTGCAAAGACCCCATTTACAAATAAGGCCGCATTCTGTGGTTCTTGGTGGGCAGGAATTTTCCAGCAGTGGGAGGGGGCACTATTCTACTCCATTAACATTGGCTGTTGATCTTTGTTTCTGCTACTCATATGATAATTGAATCCTTTTTTTCAATTCTTCATCTGGAAGATAGATTGGTAGGTGCTATTATCGATTCCTGGGTTTTAGCGACTCTCATACTTAGCATGCCTTTGCTCAGAAATAATCAGACTTCCACTATAACCACTGCCACTTTTCTGGGGCTCTTCTGCACCATTGAATCTATTGAGTGACAAACTTCAGGTCCGAGTATATGGAAAAACTTAACCAGGTTTTATCTGCCTTCTCCTCTTTTTTTAAAAAATTCTGTAAAGGATAGAGAATGATATAACAAACATCTGTGTAATACCACCCTAAATATTAATATCTTGACTTTTTTTACTTCATTTATTTTTAATATATGAAAGAAAATTACAAATAAACAATGTTTCTTTATTTTCTGTTATCTTCTTTACCTGCTTCCTTCCCCATAGGTAACCGCTGTCGTGAAATTGGTACATAACTCCCAGTTCAGGTTTTTACATTTTTACTATGCATACATGTATCATGAGCAAAACGCAATATTGTTTAAATTTTATATAAAAACTTACATAAATGCTGTCATGGGTGTGCATATTCTGCTACTTGGTGGTTTGTGGGAATTTTTGGTTGTCTTTTAACTGTTGTGTTTTCAAGATCTTCATGTTGATATACATAATTTTAGTTTGCCTTTTGTAAATAGTCCATATTTTCTTAAAGACAACGTGTGTGTGTATCAATATCCTGTTTTCCTGTTTGTTGACTTCAGGGTTCTAAATTTAGTTCATATCTTGGGCATATTAATTGTTAATATCTGTTGTATCCTTTGGTGTGCTTTCTATTTGATTGTTGAAATATATTTGATTTGTAACATTGTATAAGTTGTACAACCTGTTGATACATTTATATTACAGTGTGATTACCATTGTAGCCTTGGCTAACACCTTTATCGTTCCACGTAATTATCTTTTCCTTTTTGTGGTGAAACATGAAACAGTGAAAAAAGAATAATTAATATCTAGTCTCTTAGCACTTTTGATGTTTATAATACAGTTGTATTATCTGTAATATACTGTGTATTAGATCTCCAGGACTTATTTATCTACTAGTTGCAAGTTTGTGCCTTTAAACAACATCTCTCTTATTTCTTGACCCCCATTTCTGATTTCTTAATTTCATATATATTTATGTAATTCCAGATGACTGGTTAAGTACATACAAGCCCATGATGTTATTTCTTCTTGTTGTTTCTTTCCTCATTATGTTGTTTCCCTTTTGACTGTTAATGCTTTTACTTTAAATAGATTTCTTTGGTAAGTACTTGCTAGGTATATCTATCCATCTCTTTGTTTTTACTTTTTCTTGTGTCAATTTGTTTGTTTTAGGTATATTTTTAAGGGATAAGTCCAGAACATTTACATTTACTCTGATTACTATTATATTTGAAATCATTTCTCTCATCTTTTTTTTTCCCCCCCAAGCCTGGCCTTTCTTTGTTCTGTAATGTCTTTTCTGCTGTCTTTTGGTTTAGTTGAATGTTGTTTTCATCTCTGGCTGCTTTGGGAACAAGACTTTAGAATGCCTCTTTTTAAATTTCTCACCTTTCTTTTCCAGTATGTATAATTTATCTTTATTATTTAGTTACCTCGTTTTTAAATCCCTCCAAAATTAGTCATTTTTAAGTTTGTATTTACATTTACCAGTACTTTTTCTAGTCTTGTTCACGGTTGCTTCTTGCATCTCACTCTATCCTTGCCAAATATATTCTTGAGTAGCCTTCAATGATGTTCTGTGAGCTGTAATGTCAATCTATATGTATTAAAAACATACAGAATTACATTTTGTGTGTGAATATATACTGATGTATTTTGTGAATGCACACAGTTAATATTAACTCTCTTTTTAGATAATGACTTAACTGCATGTAAAATTTTCAGTACTTTTATGCTGTTTCATTGCCCTCCACTGTTTATTGTTAATGAAAATTCTGATGTCCCATTAAATGTTTCTTTATAGGTTATTTGTATCTTCTCTCTGGTATCTTAAATGCCCCAGCCCCCTATCTTTTCTTTTCTTTTCTTTTCTTTTCTTTTCTTTTCTTTTCTTTTCTTTTCTTTTCTTTTCTTTCTTTCTTTCTTTCTTTTTCTTTCTTTCTTTCTTATATTTTGCAATATCAAAGGCTATGTTTAAGGTATGAACTAGTTTTTAGCCACTTATGGTCTTGGTGTGTACTCTCATTCTAAGAGTTCTTGTCTGTCTTGAGCTTTGACATTTTTCTAGGCATTAATTTCTTTACTTCTTTTTAAATTATGGAATATATTATATTGTTGTGGGTCTTCTCATTTTCTTTTCTATATCTCTTAATTTCTTTTTGTTTTTTCCAGTTTCATGTCTTTGTCTTGTGTAGTCTTTACTCGGTGTAGTCTTCCCTGACTCTTCTGTTTCTCCTATCCATCAGGTTTTTCTCTAGCTGTGTTTAGTTTGCCATTAAATCTGTCAGTTGGGTTTTTTACTTCACTGTGTGCTTTTTATTCAGAAATTGTGGCTACTTTTAGAGACATCTTTTTTTTCCATTTTCAGTTTTTTTATGACTTTAATTCCTTTACCTCTTTGAACAATTATACTTATTCTAAATTTTTTTTTCAAATTGTTTTATTTCTAGCTTGTTGAGGACAAATTCTTCCTATTTTTGCATCTACTGACTGACTGGCTCATATCAGTCTGTGTTCTTGTGTAATCTTTCTCAGTGATCTCATCTAGGGCAGGGGTGGGGGAGGCATATTTTCTGTAGGAGTCTTATGATCTCTGGGCTGTGGAAGTGTCTTTAAAGCAGTTTTCTCTTAGCTTCTGGCAATGCCTCAGGAATGTATGTGAATTTTGAATGGCACATTTTTAGCTTAAGGTCCCTGCATATACATGGGTAATATGAATTTGGACCTCTTACCTGAACATGGGCTGGGACTGGGTTGTCTCTTCCTCTCAGGTGACTTTACACAAAGGTCCCCAGTCTAGGTGTTAAACTCTCTTGCCCCCACTTCCTTGGCTAGTTGACCAAGACTTTCTAACCATTGCCTTGATTTTGAGTTCTCTTTCTGTTTCTTGCATCAGAATTTCCTACTTTGATTGAAGCTATAGACCTTTTGGCAGTGTGATAAAGTCTGTGGACTCAATAAGTTTTTAATACATACAATAAAATGCAGATTATAGAGGAAACAGATTTGTTGCAATGGTTATTAGAATGACATGTATTTCTTCATTAATGTATTAAGAAACAAGGTTTTGCAGTAGGTGTAATAACTGTCATGATTTTAAAGTGCAGTTCACCCTCGAGCAACATGGAGGTTAGGGACACTGACAATTGAAAATCCACTGATAACTTTTGACTCTCCAAAAATTTTAACTGCTAATAGTCTACTGTTGACCAGAAACCTTCTTAGTAACATAAACAGTTGATTGACACATATTTTATATGTTATATGTATCGTATATTCTTAACAGTAAACTAAAGCTAGAGAAAAGAAAATGTTTTTAAAATTTATGAGGAAGAGAAAATAAAATGTACTATATTTATTGAGGAAAAGTTTGCATATACGTGAACCCATGTTGTTCAAGGGTCAGCTGTAGTGGTTAAACATAAAGAGACTTGGAGATATCTGCCATCACTCTAACACGATGGGTGAATCAATTTGGAGAACACTTCATGCCACATCCTCCTCACAAAGATTCACAAAAGATGTTAAAGACTTAAAAGTCTTTTTTTGAAAAGAAGAAAACCTTTAATTTGTTTCCCTCACTTATTTGACAGGGGAACCTTTGGGTGCTTTATCAAAGCATGCTTATGAACTACTGGGATTTCAGGAAACATTTCAGAACATCTGCTTTCTGCTTCGTAATCTCTTTGTAGGTGGTGGTTTTACACTTGGCAATACTGAAATAAAAGTTTAAAAATGAAACTTCTACCCACCAAAGTTTTTCACTTCTTAAAATCTCATTCTTTAATTATAACTAGGTGCAGTAAATGATTTTAAATATCCTAAAGTAAATATAAAATATAGAAACTTTATTTGCAGCACTGACTTATTAATCTCATTTTATTATTTTCTAAATATAGTCTAAGTTTATGGAAAAATAAACTAATAAAAGATCAAATGATTAAACACTTTTCAGTACTTAATACACTTATATTTTTTAAGTCTCATATATGTATCTTAATATCAGTAGTACTTGGCATTTTAGATGCTGCATGTGAAATGATGCCAGTTTGTTCAACCATTCCACAGTTTATTTTTCACTATTATATACAAGGTGAACCATAAGCATTTTAGTACAAATTTTAAAGTCTTTCCCAATTCCATTATCATCTTAGCCTAGTTTCTTGGAGATTTAAGAAATATTTACTAAAAGAAAAGAGTACATTGCAACTTTAGGCTATATTAAGATTGAATCAGGTAACGCCATTTCCAGGATTGTGGGTGATTATTGCCACTAGTAATGCTGTTGATTTTAACATGATTTCTTACTTACCGTGATCAGAGACTATAAAAATTACAAAGATTCTCTAAAAATCATTTTTAATTTGTTTGAATCAAGATTCAGATAAGGTCCATACAGTCTAGTGAATCTTTTAAATCTGATTTTATATGTTTCCTCCTTATATCTTTTTTTCTTACAGTTTAAACAATTTTTATGATACACTTAGGTGTGATTTTTCTTTGTGTTTTCATTCTGCTTGGGTTTTGCTGAGTTTAAGTCTGTGGATTGGTGTCTAATCAATTTTAGCATGAACTGGGCCATTATTGTTTTTGCTCCATTCTCTGTCCTCTCCTTAGCCCCTAAACAAGTACATTGGACTTTGTCACAGTGCCCTGCATGCTCTTTATGTTCTGTTCTGTATTTTTCTTTTCTTCCCCTCTGTTCCTTAACTTGTGTAGTTCCTATTAACATATCTACCACTTCTCTTATTCTCTTCTGTTGTGTCTCATGTAAAATTAATCCATTGAGTTCTTAAGTTTCCATTTGATTCTACTATATATAAATTATAAATATATATATTTAAGATTTGATCTTTTCATTTTTTTCTATATTTTTCTGAACATATAATTTTTAAAAAATCTTTGTCGGCTGACTTCAAATTTTAGATCACTAGGTGCTCTGTTTCTGTCGATAGTATTGTTTTCAGTCATTGTTAGATATTATATATTTAAAAGATTTTAGGAGCTTCAGTTCTCTCTTGCCAGAGCATATTCTCCTTCCCCTGCGAGGCATGTGGAACTGGGCCTAAAAACTTTCATGCAGATTGGGACTGAGCTGAGTTGCAGCTGGGTTACAGTTTTGAGGAGGCTTTGTCTCTCTCTGGTCCATTTTTAGGGCATTGCCTTGTTTCTTAACCCCTGCTTCCAGGTTAGAGTCTAGTCTGTTGACCAGTGCCCTTTCCCCTGAACTCTTAACTCTAGTCTCCTCATCAAAGTGAGACTGCCAAAAGCTCCTATTTTTTCAGAGGCTTTCTGCTTAGTTTCTTAGCCTCCTACCTGTCACAGCTTCAGAATTTGCCAAATGCCTTGTGTCATACTTAGTTTCCTGTCCTTTTTTTTCACCCCGAATTGGCTCTTCAGGTCTTTAATATTGTCTCTTCAGCCCTACAGAAGCATCAAAAGCTTTGCTCATTTCTCTGTTTCTAGAAGTGGCCATCTACCAAGGCACTAAATTCCTAAACACATTTTCCAAAATCAACATTGTCCTTAAGAAGTAGCTCCACGTTTCCATGGTTCTGCCCTCTTGGGAAGATGGCTCCTCAATATTGTCATTGTTTTAGCATTTCTCTTCATCTCTTAAAGTTTCTTGTTTTGTTTCATTTTTAATAAAACTGGCCTTTCTAGTTATTCTCAGTGAGAGTGCTGGTATACTATATTATCCATCATACCCCTTTTTATTTATTTTTTGAGAAAACTGGGTTATTCATCCTTCATATCTCATGGCTACAATTATTTAAAAATCGTATCTCTGCAGTGTAACTTTCTTGCCTCTTAGCATATCTAGCAATGTTTTTATTGGCTGTTAGACATTTAATTTTATGTGGTTGAAGTATTTAGATTGTGTTATCTTTCTTTAAAGAGGTTTTGTTTTGTTGGCAGGTAAGTTACTTAAGGTTCGGTTCTTCCTGTATTAGGAAGTGTGTTGGGTTGCTTATTTAGTAGTTAACTCCACTAATAAATTGGGATATTTTGGGGTCTTGAATGCTCCGTGCCACTTTGCTGGTCACAATGCAAAAGCCTTTCATCTCTGAACTCTGGGATCCGTTCACTTCACAGCTCCTCATTTGTTATTTGCCTGACCTGATGGACTTTTCACCCTGTACACATGGGCTTCTTAGTATTGAGTACACACTCAAGGGGATCTTGTGAAGATTTCTGTATAGCTTCCTCTTAAGAATTCTGCTTCACAATTTCCAGTCACCTGAGCCTCTGAACTTTGATATCTGGGTTTGTTTCCTCAACTCAGTGAAACCATTGTGCTCTGCTTAGAATCCCTCTGCCTGCTATGCAGTCTTCAGTGTGTCTCCATGCAAAAAGTTGGGGCTATCACAGAGGCTGCCTCATGTATTTCTCAGTCTTTAAACTGTGTGTTGTCCATATTTTAGTTTATGACTAAAAGATAAATCTGATCACTGGAATAAATTCTGTGGTGGTATTTTCTTTGCCAAAATTCTATTATGAAATTTTCAAACATAGTAAAGTCAAATTATTTTACAGTGAACAGCTGTCAGCTGTATATTTACCTCTTAAATTCTGCCATTAACATTTTACCACATTTGATGACCTATCCATTCATTTAAAAAAATTTTTTTTTAATTTTCAGTTACAGTTGACATTCAATATTATATTAGTTTTAGGTGTACAGCATAGTGGTTAGACATTAATATAACTTACAAAGTGATCCCCCTGTAGCGGGTAACATCTGGTTACCCCCTACACCATATATAGTTATTATAATATTATTGACTGTATTCCCTATTTTGTACTTTACATCCCCATGACTCTCCTATAGCTGCCAATTTATACTTCTTAATTTTTACTTCACCATTTTTACCCAGCCCCCTAACCTACCTACCCCCCAAATATGGCAGCCATCAGTTTTGTTCTCTGTTATCTGTGAGTCTGTTTCTATTTTTGTTTTTCCTTTTCTTTTGTTTATTTTTATTTGTTTGTTTGTTTTTAATCTGCGACCATGCCGCCCTGAACAAGCCCAATCCCATCTGATCTCGGAAGCTAAGCAGGGTCAAGCCTGGTTAGTACTTGGATGGGAGACTACCTAGGAAAGACCAGGTACTGTAGGCATAAAACAATAAAATAAGGGATTGTGAACTGACGAGGTCCTAGCAATCTGTAAGGGTCAGCCAAGGGTTGCCTCGCTTAAAAAATAAAAATTTAAATAAATAAAAAATATTTATTTTTAGATTCTACATATAAGTGAAATTCAGCATTTGTCTTTCTCTGACTTATTTCACTTTGCATAATATCCTCTAGGTCCATCCATGTTGTCACACATAAGACTTGATCCTTTTTTTTTTTTTTTAATAGCTGAATAATATCCATCGTATATATGTACCACATCTTTATCTCACTGTTGATTAGTGGACACGTAGGTTGCTTCCTTATTTTGGCTATTGTAAATAATGCTGCAATTATCTATTCATCAATTACGTTATCTTCAGTACTTAAAAATTAGTGATGTTCCTCTGTTCTATTTCCTGAAAACTTGTCAAATTTAGTTTTGACAAGAAAATAGAAGACGTCTTGAGAATGCATCAGAAGACTCATAATTTCTGTGTCTCTTTTGTGTTATCAGCCACTGGTGGTCATTGTCTGGACTTCTTATTTCATTAAGAGTTGAAGAATGGGGATGTTCTACTTGTATGGTTTCTCCTTTTTATATTAGCTAAGCTGTATCCATAAAGAGAAAATTGTCCTTTCAGCTAGCTTTTAGTTTACTCAAAGATATAGTTTGTACAGAAAAAAGCATGATTAGTGTTTAATTCCTTTGGTCTACTAACTTTCAAAATAATACATTGGTTTTCTACTATCTTCAAAGGGCAGATTTTTAAATCTTTAGTGGAGGAGGAAACATGCATGTATGATTATGAAGCCATGGATTTGAAGATATTTAAGTTATTCAAGCCATTGAAATTCTTTTTGATGCTATAATTGTGTTCTTTGACTAGTAGAAGCCTCTTCACACTTGTCCTTGAGTCCTTTTGCCTTGACTGCAATAGTCTTGAGAGCTTTCTTATTTCTCATCAATAAAAGTTAGTGGGAGCCTGTGCTTTGAATTTTTCTAGGAGGCGTAACCGTAATTGGAACCTCATGGTTTTCAAAAATTTTGCCTTCCCAGGAAACATTTGGCAATGTCTGCAGTCATTTTTGGATGTCACAAAAGAGAGAGGGGTTGCTGCTTGCACCATGGCGAGAGGCCAGGGATGCTGCTACTTCCCAACAGTGCACAGGGACAGTCCTTACAACAAAGTGTCAGTGGTGCTATTGTTGAGAAAGTTTGCTATATAATTTTTAAGCTAGCATTTGTGTGGCATTTTAAATTTATGAAATCATATTACCTTTCCCACAGTCCATGAAATTGGCATTACTGGGCCTTTATTAACAGATAAGTAAATTTGAGGAGATCGTATGACTTCCAGAGATCATACAGCTTTCACAGGACTTTCTTTGCATGCCACCTACCTATGTGGTACAAGAAGGCATTTAGAGAATTTTGATAAGAACCATATTGTTGTCATATTTATCTTCCTTCTATACGACTGTAAAAGCAAGAGATGTCTGTGCTGAAACTAAATGCAACCCTTGGTGGATGTTACAGACTTTTTTTCTAGCAGAGTTTTTATGCTACCGTTTTGTTTTTATTATGATGTTGCTTCTAGCATCCCTTCTCATAGTGTCTTTCCTCAGGGAAGTCTTCTCTTCTAGGACTGCATGCTGCTCAAATGACTTTTTATGGGTCATGATTTAGCAAATGCCAGACTTGTTTTAAAGAGTAGCTAATGAGTTCCATGTAGTCCAGGAAAACTTGACACCTTGTTGAGACCACCTTAAAGTCTTTTTAGAAGGAAGTGTGAAAAGAACAGAAGTGTGGTTGGTTATTAAGGCTCTTAGATGGATGAAGTTGCTAAAGAGAGCAAGTTGTGTTTCATCTGGGAATCAGAAGCCAAGTGTTCACCTTAGCAGATGGTGAAAACCATGAAAGTGATGGAAACATGCAGATTTTATTAAGTGTTCTCAGAAAACACAGTTTCAGTAGCTTTTTAAAGTATCATAGGTTTGATACCTAGGTAAGCACTTACGGCTGTAAGTAACTGGATTTCATCATTAAAGAAGAAGCAAGTTTACTCAATTACTTCAAAGGTTAGTATGTCGAAGAAATGGAAGTTTTTTAACAATTAAACTTTCTGTTAGCAGTGTCATATAGGTATCTAGAGAAGGAAGGCCTTTTGAATCTTTGGGATAATGAGTGGGGAGCTGGGTTTTTATCAGACACTGAATTGTCAGTTTTGTGTGGCTTTTCACAGGTTCACCGGAACAGCCCAGTACGCTCTGGCTGTGATGTGAATCCCTCCTGCGCACTGTGTGGCTTGGGCAGCGGTAACACTGTGCCTCCAGAAATCCACTACGAAGCCCCTCTGTTGGAGCGCCTTTCCCAGCTGGACTCTTGTGTTCACCCAGTTCTGGCATTTCCAGATGGTAAGAAAGGCCACAAAATATAAAGTCTAATAAATGAGGCGTATAGGGTTGAAAGTGAAAGCCCCTCAACATCTTGTAAAACCCATATACTATGAAGGTATTGCTTTCTGTCAACAAAGTCTCCTCTTAGAATTTTTGCAAATAGGGTACAACAGCTCCATTAGACCAGACATGCCACTAAAAGAGTAACAGCTCACTAAGGGGGATTTCTCACAACTCTTCAGGTGGGCTGGGTGGTGCCTTCAGCCACAAGCAGCTTGGTCTGTTATACCCCAGTATATCTTTTAAAATGTATTGTCTGTGTGCCCCATGATATAAAATAGGATGGGCAGCACTGTTCTGGGAGGACATCTTCATATTGGGGATGTACATATTGGTTACATCACAGTTTCCAAGGTGTACGTAAGCATAAATCCTCAAAGTTAGCCAGTGCCATTTTCTAATGTTAATCTACCTGATAAGCCTGTGTCTGCCAGTCTGCCTTTTCCACCTCTTTTTTTCGTTATTGCTCTTCTCCCGTTTCTCAAAAGA
The DNA here is from genome assembly GCA_004027375.1 of Macroglossus sobrinus. NCBI lineage: Eukaryota > Metazoa > Chordata > Mammalia > Chiroptera > Pteropodidae > Macroglossus > Macroglossus sobrinus. The sequence continues at coordinate 154,470 of PVKZ01001522.1, read as the reverse complement.
AGGGCATTCTTTTTACCCATATTGAGTCTCAATGTGGGTTTGCTCCAGAATATAAAAATCTTAGGCAATAGGACACCAAAGGGACTGTTTCCAAGAGTTTATGGCTTCTGAAAGAGAATTGCATGGAAGTTAAGTATAAAATAATTAGGATTAAAAAATTAACGAAGATAGAGGTACTTTATTCTGTTTAGATCTGTGCCTTGTCTGTCATCTTAGAGTTAACATTAAGAGAATAACTGAAGTTAGACTTCCAGTAAAGTCTGAATAAGTAGGTTTAAAAGAAAGATTTTTCCTTCATTTAATTAAATTAAATGTATTTACATGCAAAGATGTTGATAAGAATACTTTTAAAGAATATGTAGTGAAAATACAACTTTTAAAACTGAGTTCATGATTTTTTTAAATTACATTTCATTTGGTGGGAGTATATGAGCAAAAATGTTGAAACCACTGCTCTAGATAAAAGACTATGGGAAGCCAGTGCTTTCATAATCTGGATTGATTTTATTGATTTTCAAATGATCTCATGATATACAGTCTATATACAGAATGTGATAAGCATTTTCTCTTAAGTGGCTGTGATATTTTATCTATATGTTATGGCTATTTATGAACTTACTTTACACTGCTTAATTTTAAGCTTCCTGAGGGTAAGGGAGCATGTTTTTCTTCCTGTTCTGTCCTTCATATCACCTTACAGATAAGATAGTCTGTACAAGTTTTGAAAGGAGGACAACTAAGATAGTACTTGAAAGGTGGATAACTGAAATAGGCATCTGAGGAATGAGAATTATGTAGGATAATTCTCATTCAGATTTATTTGGTTGTACGAGGGGAAGAAAAGTTTTTATAGCATGAGTGGTATTATAAACTTTTTCTTAAGGGGACAGATGCTCAGTAGTTTGAACTTTGTGGGTCATAGTGCCTATGTTTAGTCTATGTTGCAGCTATGCAACTCTTGCCATTGTAGCATGAAAGCAGTCTTAGTGTGTAAACAAGTGAGCATGGCTGGGCTCCATGACTGTTTGTAAAAACAGTCATTACTGATACCTGTTGTAGATAATTCCCTCTTTATCTTTTATTTAAATTCTTTCTCCCATGTCTAAATCCTCCATGCCTTGTTATCTAAACTCCCTTTGACTAAAGAAAGAGCATGGTATTATATTCTTGCTTCCACATGACTTCTAGTAAGCATAGAAATATTCAGGAAATTCGGAGCATATGGATGGCAAGCTAGTCAGGGGTTTAGGTCAGGAGTGTGGTGTAGCAGTAAATAAACTTTAGAACATAATGAATGGAAAACACTAAAACATTTTTCTTGGTGCTTCAGATTCCAGAGTCATTGACTTCAGCCTTCTCTTGCCATTTGGATTATAGTTCGTATAACTATCATTTGTATAGCATTTTATGGTTTACAAAGCATTTTTTCTCATACTTGTCTCATTTGCTTCTCTCAGTAATCTTGTAAGGTGTTGCTTTAGTTTTACAGATCAGGAAACAGGCTTAGAGAGGTTGTGGTTTATCTCAGGCTAAATGGCTAATGCGTTTAGGTGGCTCTAGAATTCAAACCCAGGTCATCTGATACCTGTTCCTTCGTTTTGCTTTATCCCGTATTCCTTCCAGCCAGGTTATTAAGTCAGGCTTCTACCCATTTCAAGACGCTGGTGCGGATGGAGCCACCATGAAGACTTAGGAACATTTCTTGGGTTACTCCCTCAGGAGTACAGTGTTGAATTGTATGGTCTCGTATTTGAATAAAGAAGCCTGAGGCCTATAGTTATATTCTGATTCTGGTAAGGCGTCTTCCATACTCATCCTATGTGAATAGCGGCTCTTAAAGTATTGACATTCTCTGTGTACCACTTGTGTAGAATAATTAGTAACAGTAAAAACTAGCAGCAGCGTAATACTGTGTGTCAGACATATGTGCACCAAACCTGACTTCTGGGCCAGGCCACCCTTTTTTTGCAATTTCTTCTCGAGAAATTTCAAGATGGCAGGCTTTCCAACTTTTCCAGTAGAGTTTTACTAATGTTTCCTAACCAGTTTGTGGAGTTCATTAGGAAGGGAACCAACTACAGCTCATAATCCTAGAATTCTGTCTCCCATCTTGACCATACTTCAGTCACTCTTATTAAGTGTGGCTGGAGATGATAGAATTTGAGGAACTGGGAGGTGGAGGCATTAGGGCGTGATAACCCTTTAGTACTTCAGAAGGAGGGGCTCGTTTCCTTGTTACCTCACTCAGTCAATCCAGGTTAATCCTTAGTTTGATATAAAGGGTATATAACCTTGGTGAAAAGAATGTTAACTTAGGTTTGGGTTTAATAAGAGCACCACCTGCTGGCCATGAAGATCTTTGTTGTTTTGAGAGAGCTTGCGAAGACAACTAGCTGTAATAGGAGACTGTCACTACTTGCCAGCAGGAGGAGGAGTTGAGCATTACAAAACACCCCAAGAAAGTGTGTTTGAGAAAATGGTGGAAAGTATAATGAGCAAAACGGTCAAGTGAATCATGGAATATCAAACCCTCATGGGCCTGAACTCAAGGCCTTTTCATTTTATTTGCAGAAATAATAAGATAATGTTAGTAATCACTTTTATTTTCCTGTTACTGACCTGATGGAGGATCTGCACCCTCTTCTCTGATAATAGCACTATAATGCCATTGCCTGTGAAGGTATGGAACTTCTGAAGTCCACTAGCTGATGAATGTTCTCTTCCATTTCATATCCCTTTCTTTTTTACTTGCAGGTTCTCTTTATATAACATCATCCATTTCGGTTTTAGCTCTGTGTGGATCCTAGGTGTTAGTACTCAGAGCATGAACTCACATTAGCAATTCCTGAGGTAATTTTTGCTCACTGATGAGGGAGATTATCTGAGTTCCTATTAACTCTTAGATGAAAGCAGTTAAAACACAGCAAACTTCTAACAAGTGTAGCAGCCTAAGTCCCTTAAACAGTTTATTGTTCCTAACTGCTTATTCAGTGGGTTTATAAGGAAAGTTTCTCTTGCTTCTGCTTAATACCTCAATTCCAGGGATGTCCTCCCTTATGCCTACTCTAATTGATTGATAGTGGCTGTCTAGATTTAGTTAATTAGTTTTTTGAGAAGAGTCTGAGATCTTGGCGTTCAACTGAAAAGAGTATTGTGATTACTTAGCCTATGTCTGCAGCATACAGGAGAGGAGAGCTAGAGCATGTGTGCTAGATGTTCCCAGCCCTGACCTAGTCCTTCTGACTCATCTTACAGATGAAGAATCTAAAGCCCAGCTAAGTGACTTGTTCTTTTCTCCTCCTCTGTGAAGGAACTGGAACCTGAATCCAGGCATGTTTACTTCCAGTCCATTGCTATTTCCACTGTCTCCTTTTCTTCCTGGCTTAATTTTCAGGTTTGGGAGAGCAATGATTGGGGAAAATAAAAGGAAAAAATGAAATTACTGCACTTATGTAGTGCTATTACATAGTCTTCATCAAGTGGGAGTAACTCTTCTGGTGACAAAGGGGTATCCTGGGATATAGAGAAAGTGTTCTCTCCTTTCTTAAGCCTTCTTTATATATATAGTCCAGCTCAGCCCAGTTTTCAAAATGCCTATGTACAATACTTTATTTCCTACACGTCCTTTTTCCCACTCTGAATTAGAGCAAAGAATTTTTACCATTAATTCCTCTAAACTCACTTCTCAGTTGTTGGTGAATAGGAAACCCTTTTCTTTCCCCCGCTTTTTTTCTAAAGACATTTGACTTTGCTGAGTGGTAGGATCAAACCATTTTATTGAGGAGCTTGGAGGGAGGGATTGAAGTGCTAGTAGGAGCCCAGTGAGATTTGATGTTTTTGGCCTGGCTGGGCTATCCACAATTTCAAGGTTGCCAAATGCTGACATTTGTATTTTAAATTGGGATAGATGAATTTGTTTTTAAGTATAGAAAAAAATGATTATGAAAAAATTTTTCAGAGTGAAACATAGTCCACCTAAGAATTAAACCTCTCCATTCTCTGGGCCAAATAATAATCTCGTGGTATAGTGGCTAAGAGCATGGGCTTTAGGATTATTCAAACCTGAGTTTGAATGTTGGTTGTTAAATAAGCTGTGCAATGTTGGACAGTTAATTCACCTCGCTGAACCTGTTTTCTGTCTTTAAAAGGAGCATAGGATATTTACATTGTGGCATTGTTAAGATTAAGTGATGCCAGCTGCATAATAATGGGTTCTGTAAATGATCGTTTATTCCCCTCTTTCCTTCACTCTTAGCTCAGATTGAGCACATTTTTTACTCTCTCTGGGAGCCAAAACTCCTTACATGTCTAAAAAATAATATTAAGTAGAAGAAATCTGTAATAGTTCTGAAAAAAAGAATGCCATCAATACTAGGGTTTAGTAATTTTTGAAAGATGGAAACTAGAATAACCTGTGGAGAAATAAAACTAAAAATAAAAAGAAAGTTAGCCCAAAGCACATATAGGAGTGGGTAGCCACTATTTTAGGAAGGTTCTTTGCCCACAGTGACAAAGGGTATAGAGAAATATAGATGAGACCTAGGCATTTGTCTGGGTGATGAATTTTGACTCATTTTGGGATAACTAGGTTGGATTTTTCCTTCCTGTACTCCTGCCCCACCTGTGCCTTTTCCATCAGGCAGCGGTGTTTCATTCTGTCTTGCAGTTATAGGTATGGTCTCTGGGACTGGAACTTTGGAGTATGTCCCTAGTAGTTACCGATCCCAGTAGGAACTTGGGAGCTAAAGAGAAATGTGCTGGTCTTCAGATTAAAAAGAACCTTGGAAAGCTTTTTAGGATCCTGAAAAAAGACCCATACCTGTATCTATAGTGGTGACATTTCAGAAGATTGAGACTATAAAAAGAAAAATTTAATTTTCCAGATCACCACTAGTGGTTCTAGACAGAATAATAGGGCAAGAAATAGAAATGACAGACATACAGATTGAAAAGAAGTAAAACAGTCTCTATTTGTAGATGACATACTTATGTATGTAGAAAATCTTAAGGAGTCCATAACAAAAAAACTACTACTAATGAATTTAGCAAGATCACAGGATATAAGGTTAATATATAAAAAATTATTGTATTTCTGTGTACTAGCAATGAACAATTATAAATTGAAATTTTAAAAGGTACTATCAAGCAGCATGAAATACTTAAGAGTAAACTTAAACTGTGAATGTGACCTGTAGAATGAAAACTGACAAACAATATTGAGAGAACATTAAAGAAAACCTTAAACTAAGCAGAGATATACCACATTCATTAATTGAAAGACTCAGTATTGGTGGCAGAACATATGATAGTTCTCCCTAAATTGACCTGTTTGCATGCTTGCTTGCTTGGTTTTGCAGAAGCTTAAAAGAAGAAAACAGACTGCCTACAAGTGAATTAGATTCAGATTCTGTCTTATCTGCAATGCTGGATGTTAGAACACAGTGGAGTAAAGCTTTAAAAGTCTGAAAGAAAAATGATTTTAATCTAGAAATACTTCAAAAAATTACCCAAGGACAGACATTTTTAGAAAAATAAAAAATAAAACGAAGAAAGGGGGGAAATACATGAAACAGTAGCGAACAAGAGTAAAAGTTATAATCAAATCTAAAAGATGATATTGAAACTTTACAGCTAAAAACCTAGGTTAATCTCAAGGTAGAAAGTAGTGTGGGGCTATGGAGGAAATGGGAAAGAATGGTATAGTTCTCATTTGGTGGAGATGTAGTATTCAGGGTAGTGCCTGACACATAGTAGATAGTAAGAATTTACAGAGTGAATATATCCTCATTGACTCTATTGATAAAAGTAGGCTTAAATGTTTTATAGTCTGGAAGAATAGAAACAGGATGTTTGTCAGTCTTTCAAATCAATAAAGTTAACAAATTCAGCAGAATACATGAACAAATAAAACTCCCATCAGTCGATAACAAAAGGTATTTTAGATGTGTTTTGTTTTCTTTTTGAACTTGAAAAATAAGAGGCAGAAGTGACTTGCTTATAAATAGAAGAATGACCTTTAGTAAAGTTTGGACAAGCAAATATTCCATATGATGGCTCCTGCTCTGCCAGGTCATCATGCTACTGGGCAGATAAGAGAAGGCTGTGACATAGGCCTTGCCCACTGGAGAGCTGAAGTTATTTGGTAAACTTGCCTTGTTTCATGAGAGAGGAGCCCAGAGGCCAGGTGTTTGGACTAACCTGCAGTGTTTTGTGTTTCTTGCAGATGTTCCCACAAGCCTGCACTTCCAGAGCATGCTGAAATCTCAGTGGCAGAATAAACCTTTTGACAAAATCAAACCTCCCAAAAAGTTTTCACTTAAGCACAGAGCACCCATGCCAGGCAGTCTGCCAGATCCAACTCGTAAAGACAGGCACAAGTTGGTCAACTCCTTCCTAACGACAGCCAGTAAGTTTCAGAGTACCAGGGAGTTTTCCAATTATTTTTCTATTCCTTTTACATTCTTAGGTTACCAGTTTGCTATGGTAGTATGTCGGGGTTGGGAATTGACTGATACAGATTTAACTCAACAGTCTACTTCTATTTGTCTTGGATTCTATCAGATGGACTTGGAAAAGCTATTCCAGACACCATGCATCTTGGGGTAAGACCCAAAATGCTCATTGAACTGCCAGCAGTGGAGTGGCATTGGGTCCATCAGTGGGCAGGCTGTTTTCCGTAGCCTGGTGTCACATTTCTCTGGGTGAAGACACTGTGAGCTCCCTGGCCATTGTGCTATTTGCTAGAAGCTTTAGTCCCAGAGAGAGGACTATGCTGCTGCCCTGGGTATCTATCATTGGCCTACAGAGAACTCAAGAGCTTGGAACTCAAATAAGGAAAGATTGAGAGGAGATATTTTACAGCTCTTTTTCTGTTCCCCTCTTCAGAGCTGTCCCATCACCAAACTCGGCCTGACAGGATACACAGGCAGCACTTAGACGATGTGGGGGCCGTGCCTATGGTGGAGCGAGTGACAGCGCCAAAAGCAGAGCGCTTGCTCAACCCACCGCCACCTGTGCATGACCCAAACCACAGCAAAATGAGATTGCGAGACCATTCATCTGAGAGAAGTGAAGGTAGGGCCAGGCCCGGCACCTTTACCTGCATTTGCATCTGCTCAGGACTTTCTGGGGCAGCCTGGGCTTCTCTTAATTGCCATTAGCTTTGTCCTTCACTTTAGGAAGGCAGAGTAGAGGGACCCTAATGCTACTAAATAACAAGCTGCTACTTAACTGCTACAGCAACCTCTGTGCCTAGCCCCTACCTCCCATCAACCGTTTTGCTTCACCTTTTTATTCTTTGAGCTTAAAGCATTTTTGCTTTGACTGTGTATTGCCAGCATTCTTAGCTTGTTGTCAAAGTAGAACTGTTTGAGATAGCCACATAGTCCTCTTTTTTGTTGACTTCTGCAGTGTTGAAGCATCACACAGACTTGAGCAGTTCAAGCTACTTGGCAGCCGCCCACCATCCACCGCACAGTCCCTTGGTGCGACAGCTCTCCACCTCTTCAGACACTTCTGCACCCACCAGCTCTAGCCCACAGGTTACAGCCAGCACGTCTGTAAGTACCTGCATGGAGTTGGCCAGACAGCCCTTCTGCAGTTCAAACTCATTCAAGTGTCTCTGGGAGATAGTGTAGAGTGGACTATGAGCTACGAGCAGTATGGGAACTCAGCTTGTTATGATATTGTCATTTTTAAGGCAGAGTGGTGGTATTTAACTTTGTGCTGTTTTCCTTGAGTTGTTTTACATAGTAGAGATGGATCTTTGCTGAGCCATCCTTAGAAAGCTTGATGCAGAGACAAACTATTATGGTAGTCTGTGACTATTTAAGATCTGTGGGACTGAGTTTCAAACAGGACTCAACAATACTGTGGCTCTAACCCTGTTGGTATAAGAAATATAAGCTGAGGGATTAGATGGGGGTGAGATGCACCAACTTGTGGGCATTGGAGATACTTGATTTCCTTATTATCACTCTACTGGTGAGTGGAGAGCTAGAGTACTGAGAATAAACACTGTATGCTAGGGAGTCTGGAAGGGAGGGGAAAAGGCAGGGCCCGTGCAATTTAGGTGCACAGCAGAATTACAGATCCAACAGGCCACCCTGGCAGTACTTAAATGTAGTACACTTGTAATGGCTTTATAAGAACCATATTCTATCCAGAAAGTTGTTTGCATAACTATTCCAGACAACACATTCCTGTTAATTTTGTTCTAATATTTTAATTCCTCAGGTGTGCCTCCTTGAACCACACATAACCTGTAGTTGCTTCGTGACCACTAAGGTGTCCTTTATATAGTAATTAAAATAATAGTGATAGTAATAATAAAATGCTACAGCTGTGTCAGTGCTAAATGCTTTACACATGTTATCTCATTCTGTCCTAAAATGTCCTTTGAGATGTAGGTGGTAAGGGTTCCCTTTTTGTAGGCAGGGAAACTAAGGCTTTCCAAGGCTAAGGAAATTGCATGAGGCAAGGCCACTTGTGAGGGTTATAATAGTGATTCAACCCCAGTCAGTCTGACTGCAAGCCGCCCTTTCAGCATTCCCTACACAATGTAGGCCGTGGCAGGTGCAGGGGCAGCATTGCAGATATGACTTAAGAAGGTTTTTTGCACGCCCTTCAGAGCTGATGACAAGAAAATTCTAACCCCACAAAATAAACTCACTAGGCTCTTGTGATCAGGTAGGAATTCACATTGTTCTGTCTTTGCTCTTGAAAATCATGCAGTCTTTTGCAAATGATTTTTTTGTTTCTTTTCTTCTTCAACTCACACACCTACAAATTTTGTCTAAATAGGTGTTTAGTATCTATCACAAGGTCAATCATCCATCAGCATACTGTCTCAGGTAACCAAAGGATTCCAGAGTCTAATTACGATAGAAAATCTAAACTCTGAGATCCAGGAATTGGTGAGACTTCAGCATTTTGTCACTTGCCAACCTCCTGCATCTGGAGATGTTAAACATAGGCCTAGACCATTTGAAATTTTTACTGATTATTTACTGAGTACAAATTTTGTGTATAGCACTATGCCAACCCTTAATGCTCTTGATGCCGATTTTTTTTTTTTCAAAGAATCCGGATTAATTTAATAGTAAAAAGAGTGAAAGTTCAGACACTTAATATAAGGTAGAGAAGCTACAGAAACAAGAGAAGTGGTGTGGGGAGGGTGAAGGTGTATGGTAGTGCTTCACAGAAGACAGTGGATGCATCAGAACTGCCTCAATGGCTTTTTAAACAATCCTTGAAAGTTCCAATTTGATAGTCAGATTGAGGGGTAGGAGGAATCTGAGAACTTTTAAAAACATTTTCTACTCATCTTGCTTTTGATGTGCAGTCGAGTTTGGGGATCACTTTTCATTTTCATCACATGCCCTCCACCTCTGATTGTAAACAGGAGAGTGGTTACATTAGACCAAATGAATACCTGATGGAATGGGTGGTCTGGGTGAAGGGTGGGTGCTCAAGCCTATTGAACAATTCCACAACCCACTCCAGCCTCTTTCCTTCAGAAGTACTGACACAGGCCCAAAAAAATTGGGGGAAAATCTATACCTGTTTCTGCCAGCAATTTCACATTCATTCTTGATTAAGGTGTAAGAAAAGCTATCTCTATCTCTTGCAGCTGAAGGTACACTTCGTATAGGTACACTGCTCATAGTGGGAGTCATAATTTCATCAGAGATGGGGCAGAGAGGCCTTGGATATGAGGTCACTAATCCTCAGCTGCAGAACTCAGCCAGGCAAGATTTGCAAAAGTCTCTTTGGTTAACCAAGTACCATAAATTTATGAGGTCAATGATAATCTATTCTCATTTTATAGAGAAGGAAATCAAGGTGGAAAACACATTGTAATAACCTGACGTTATAAGTGGCAACAAGTACAAGTCCTGGCCCAGGAAGCTCTCACTGCCTTCCAGTATTCTCTTGAGAATGACCTGAAATGATGGGATGACTCAATCATACATCACCCTCCGAGAACAGTGTAGAGTGATTAATTTTAGGGAACTGCCTCTTTCTTATCTTCTTTCACTAACCTCTTGCCTCTGTGTCTACCATACTTGGTAGTTTGGGTTTGAAAGCAGCCTTTTAAGTGTTTCCAGTTGTATTGTCGCCATGGCAGCATGTTTGTCATCCCACTGTTTCCCTCTGACCTCTCACAACTCAGCTGCCAGTCTCTCAGTGCAGGGTGTTGCCATCTGGGCACAAATAGCTAGTGGACTTTTGTCTCCATCTAAGAAACCAAGCCCTTTGGCTCCCTGCTGTATTCCTCCTCCTTTCATCTCCTAGCTACTGTAGCTGCCTACCTTCTCCTCTGATATTGGATCCTCGTTCGTATTCCAAGAGTTCGATCTTTTCAGCTTCCTATTAAAGTGAATCTCCTTTCTCCAGGAGTGTGAGCTACAGAACTTGGTCCTCTTCTCCAGTCATCTCTGATTACAGCTAGAAAGCTCTCAGCTCTTTCCCCAAGAGTAGTAACCGGGAAGAGGGGAAATCACAGGGGCTGAGCAAATGGTGGGTACAGATTTAGCTGAAGAGTTCAGATCTACGAGAAGAAGGTGCTTTCATGACAACCAAGGTTAGATAATCTCCTGAGCTGGACCTACTTTGTAGGCATCTTTCAGGATAAGGGAAACATCTTTGCAACCCAAAAAGTCACCACTAGGCTTAAGCATTGCTTTTAGGAGCCACTATGAGTACAAGTCGTAGACAGGAATGAAAAGGGGGAACAAAGGATTTGGAAAGGGAAGGATAGTAAAAGTATGTATTTAGGAGTAAGGAACCTCAACAGTTGACTCAAGGCGCCAGAGTATCCACCCCTGAAAATTTAACAGAAGTCTCTCTTGTGTGTGAGCCCCTGAATAGAGAGGGTGGCCAGTGATGCTTGTACGTGGAAGATACTCCTCAGGACCACTTAGTATTTCTTCTGAGGACTTTGTTGTGGGAGACGATCTCTTAGGTGCAAGCAGTTGCTACCCAGCCCCCATCCAAGGACCCAGATGCCTGGTTATTGGTGATGTTGTTTTAAGTCTCAGGTGTATGCTTTGATGCTTGTATAACTGTTGCTCCCTTTTAAATTTACCTTTGTCTTACAGCAACCAATAAGGAGGAGAAGGGGAGAGAGCTCGTTTGATATTAACAACATTGTTATCCCGATGTCTGTTGCTGCAACAACCCGTGTAGAAAAGCTGCAATACAAGGAAATCCTTACTCCCAGGTAGAGGCCCTAAATAATCAGCTCCCTTCCCCATTCTTCCTGTTATTGCCCTTTTTTTGTTTGTCACTGAGCTTTGGATCTTTAAGAGATTGAAAGTCTTACCTGATAGGAATGAAATTATTTGTGTATATAGTTCTCATTCCATTATATGAGAACCAACCAGACCACAGGCCACAAACTGGCTACAGACATGTTTTGTTTGACACATACAGTACGTTTTAAAATACTGAATTTGCTGTCAGCATGAAAACAGGATTTCACATATGATACTTTATTTTCATCTTTCGTTGACAAATAAGAAGGAGCAACCCTGTATATGCATTCCCACATGGTGGCAGTCAGCTGGTGCTGAGTAGTGGTGTTCCCCTTTCTTTAAACAGGTTCCTTTGCTTGAGTTGGTCACATTCTCCCAGGCTGCTTCCCCTATTTCTGGCCCTTGAGGCTTTTTGAATGTGGGGCCTCTTTTGGAGGCTTCCAGGGCTAAGGAGGCCAAGCTTTGAGAGGGGAGAGGCCTGCTCAACAGAAAGCAATGTCACTCACAGGTGCACACAGTTCTCCTTATTTCGTGGATACATTTATCCTGCCCAGGCTACCTGCCATCTCATAATTGTCACTTTGTTTTGCAGCTGGCGGGAGGTTGATCTTCAGTCTTTGAAGGGGAATCCTGACGAGGACGATGAAGAGGTAATGGCATGGTCATTTTCACTTAGAGCACTTATACACAAGTGGGTATATATATCCAGATGACACCTGTGGGTGTCAGTGCAAGCTCATTTATTCCTGTTTGAACCAGGAAGACCCTAGTATGGGGTGGAGCTGGCTCTAGAGTTAATATACACATACTTACACTCAGCTTCCGAGAGGTAAGGGGATCAATGAAGCTGCTCTGTTGCAGATTGAGGACCTATCTGATGCAGCCTTCGCCGCCCTGCATGCCAAATGTGAGGAGATGGAGAGGGCTCGGTGGCTGTGGACCACAAGTGTGCCACCCCAACGTCGGGGCAGCAGGTGATGGGACGGGGATTGTGGGCCTTATCCGTGTCCGTGGACAATTGCCACTGCTTGTTGCCTGCTCTTTATATTCATCCACTGGCAGCGACCAAGAATGCAAAAGTTCCTCGATATACATTGGAATTAATGAGGGTATAAGCAATTAAATGCCAGGTTCTTGCTGAGTGGGTACTGTTCAGTTCTCACAAACTCTAGTGATCTCCTGGGCCCTGAGAGCAGGCTCTGTGATTTGGAGGCTGGTTGGTTGTAATGATTTAACCAGAGGGGCTTTGGAAGCTTCAAATACAAGTTACCCTTCCATTTGGACAGTGGACTGTGTGTTTGTGGCCCTGCTTGAAAGAAGTGCCCCACCCTGTCTCTCGTTACTTAGCAGCAGCAGAAGCCCTCAGGGTTCTCAAGTATAAAGATCTAGGCTCTCGTTTTTGCCTTTTTCTTTGACCATAATTTTCAAAGTCTTGACTAATTTGCTTCCCCTGTGAATTTGCTGGGCACTGAGCAGGGATTAGCCCCTGGCATTGTTCAGTCCTGCTTTCTCTGGGGTGATAGGCATACACAGTTCTTAGATGTCATATTCTATAGCTACTTCTGTACACAGCAGTGGAGAAGAAATGCGGGAATGTGTGATTCCTAGGAAAGAACTGTTGGTATCAGTCCACTTTGGCTCCTCTTGTTGAGATGCCTCCTCCACGTCCCCCAAAATAAACATACTCAGTATTCCCTATTACTCAGACATTCCGATTTTCACTCCTTGGTGTACAGGTCTTACAGGTCATCAGACGGCCGGACAACCCCCCAGCTGGGCAGTGCCAACCCCTCCACTCCCCAGCCCGCCTCTCCTGATGTCAGTAGTAGCCACTCTTTGTCGGAGTTCTCCCACGGTCAGTCCCCTAGGAGCCCCATTAGCCCGGAACTGCACTCAGCTCCCCTCACCCCGGTGGCTCGGGACACTCTACGACACCTAGCCAGTGAGGACACCCGTTGTTCCACACCAGAGCTAGGGCTGGATGAACAGGTGAGGGATGCTGCCTTTGCATAGGGTGGGCAGGGTGGGGGATGGGATTGCGAAGGGACAGTACCTGCTGAAGATGGATCTTCGTCTTGTGTTCACCCTCCACTTTTTGGTGGGGACAAGGGGCTACACTTTAAATTGACCTTCTGAAGGTACCATGGAACTGGCCATTGTCAAAAGGGTGCCCACTCTGAGGGTTTTTCCCAAACCATCCCAGGAACCCTAGAGAGACTGGTCATTGACTCCAGTCCACAACATTTTGGGACAGGGCCTTGGGGCAGGAGACAGGCTGAGATGGGGTCCTCAACCAAGGCACCTTGTCTGCCCACAGTCTGTCCAGCCGTGGGAGCGGCGAACCTTCCCCCTGGCCTACAGTCCCCAAGCAGAGTGTGAGGACCAACTGGATGCACAGGAGCGGGCAGCCCGCTGCACTCGGCGCACCTCAGGCAGCAAGACTGGCCGGGAGACAGAAGTGGCACCCACTTCGCCTCCCGTTGTCGCCCTCAAGAGTCGGCATCTGGCAGCAGCAGTCACAGCTCAGCGTCCAACTCACAGATGAGCGGGATACGAGAATCTAAACAGACTCACTAACTTGGCATTAAAGCTTCAGAAATCTCTGCGTTTGATATTCAAACATCATATGCCGGAAATTTTCACAGTTTTTAGTGAATTTAAGGAATTTAGATTCTACTTTGCTATTTTCTTTTTCTCGTTTTGATTTTTGTTTTGGTTTTGGTTTCCATGTTTTGTCGTCACACACCTGAGCACTTCCTTCAGTTGGCAAACAGAAATTCAGGATAAGACCCTGCTGGCCTGTCCTGGCACGTCCTCTGCACTGTTGAATCACTGGACTTAGCGATGTTTGATGCTCACCGGCTCCCTCGCACCTACGAGCAGGGTGGAATGGCCACATGGGCAGAGGGAATGGAAAGCTCCAGCTCAGTGTTGCCACCTGAGGTTAAGGTGGGAGAGCGCAGCACTCTCTGGGCTCCTACCCCCTTCCTTCCCGTCCCCTCTTCTCCCATCTGTGGCTTGGCTCAGCTCTCACCCTCCAAGATGGGTCCCCCATGGTCATCTGTGCTGAAGCACCCCCACTACAACCTGTTGGCCATAATTGCCAGCTGTTCTGAGCTCTCAGCTGACAGAATGGCATCCCCTCGTCACCCAGATCTTGGAGACCTATTTAGGGTTTCCTCCATATTTGGTCATCTCTGTTTTGACCCTTCACTGCAGTAACCTGGCTGCGGCTGCTCAGGTCCCCATCCTGCCCCTTCGTGCCCTGTCGTCTGTTCTCCCACCCCATATACACCCCCCACACACACACACCAGTCCTTCCCGCCTATCCTGGTCCATGAAGGTGGGGTTAGAACTGCTTGATCTTTGTTCCCACTCCTCTGCACACTCATGGTGCTGGAGTGAGCAGCCATCTTCTCTGTAATTTCTGTTTTCACTGACTGATTTATTTGGTCATGTTTTCTGCCCGTCCTGCTCCCTGTCAGTGTCAGGCCCTTCCTCTTTCAAGCTCTCCTTGCCTGTGGAACATTGTCTGGTCCTAACTGTGGTTCCCATCACTCCCCCATGATCACACACACACCCCCCCCCCTTTGGTCAACCTTGTGCCTGTCTCATGTATGATCACATTACCAAAAAGGGGGCAATAAGGACTTTTTTTTTTTTTTGCCATTTTTGTAATCGTATAAAAATAGTAGACAAACTGCTTAATGGTTGGGGTTTTTTCACAATTTTCAACATTAGTGATTTTTTTTTTTATTCTGTTTGCAAGTTAAAGGGTTTGTCATTTCTTTAAAAAACAATAATGCACCATATCCCTATGCATAAAGTGCTTCTTCTATTTATAAGGTTGAAAATTCTGAATAACCCTTTTAGCATTGTAAAAAAAAACAAAAATGAAAAAAAAACTTGTATTTTGTAAATATTTTCTTTTCCTGCTTCGAGCTGTGTATTGGCAGCGCAACATGTAGCTGTCTTTGTTCTATAGAAATGCTTTTCTTCCGAGAAGCTGATCTTTGTTAATGTCTTGATTCTGTTCGCAAAGCACAGACTTAGTGCTTAAAAAAAAGGAAGGAAAAATTGAAAAAAATAATAAAAAAAAAAGTTACAGAATATTGTATGCTGGGCCTTTCTTAACAATTGGACATGGTAGTTGTAGCAACTTAGGAGCTGGCCCTGCCAGAGCAGTTCTCTGTTATCCTCTGACTTGCTCTGAACCCTGTCTTTTGGGCACCTGGCAGGGTTATGTGATGGTCACCAGAGGAAGAGCATGTTTGTTTGCAAAGGTCGGGGAGGCTAGGGCTGCCCTGAGGAGAGGGGTCTATGTAAGGTGTGTCTACTTTTTCTTTTGCTTGGTTGTAATTGACCTGTTGCCTCGGTGTTCTGTTGTCTAGTGAGATCAGCAGTATGACATTATATGTCCTAAATTGCTCTTTAAAATGGAGGTTTCACTTTTCGCCATGGACCTTTTCTGGGATTGGAGGCTACTGGGAATATATACCTTTCATGGAACCTGAGCCACTTCTCACCTGCTACTATTTCTTTTTCTGAGGAAGCTAAGGGCTTTCCTTTGTACCGGATGAATAAGTGTGCGGGCCTGGATTTTTCTTTACTTCTCTCTTCCTTTGCATGGCAGTCAAGTTGAGACCACCAATGAGGCTGCCTATCCTGGCTATGAAAGCCAGGCGTCTTGAGGTAGCATTTCTCTGACAGCCCTGTTGATGCTCCTGTAGTTGCAGTTAAGATCTCTACTTGAGCTTCCATCTGCAGTAACTAAAATCCATCAGGAAAAACTAAGAAAAATATTTTGAAACAAAACCTAAGGGTTCAGTGTTATGACCTTGACCTGATGACTAAAGAACAATTAATATGATGGGTTACTGTTTTGTTACTCTTCTGTGGCATTGCTAGGGGCTAGCTGGTATCCCTATCTTGATTTCAGCAGACACATTTCCCAATTTGTAATAGGCCTCCAAGGGAAAGAAAGGCAGCTCTCTAAGCCTAGAAGGAATCTAAGCCATTCATTCCTTCAGCCAAGAGGCCGAGTTCTGTTTAATCCCCAGACATCTATTTAGGCTAATATACCAGGGACGAAAAGATTTCTTCACCCACACCTGCCTTCTCAGGTTTGAATATACCGGTCCACAGCTTACAAACAGGGCAGCCTTGTGATCTCAACTACAGGGTATTGTCCTCTGAGTTGGGCCTGGATGGTGCGCCACCACCAGAATGAAACAACCAACTGAAAATGAAAAGTCTGATAACTCTCTCACCTTTGTGGCCCCAGAGAGAGCTGGTAAATCCTAATGTCCAGGGAATTGTCATTCCCTGCACTGAGCTCAGTTCTCCAAGGCTAGGACTTAAAATTATACATCCTGTGTCATTTTCTTGTCCTTTGAATCCATGCACGGAGCCCTTATTTAATCAGTAATAACTTTATTTCCAAATTCACTTTTACAGCAACAGTCAGTGTAAATCATTTGTTAAAACACAATACGCCATATGGACATTCACAGACAGGAAGCTAAGCTAAGATGGTTTCATGTCCCTCCCCCCACCCTCAAAATTATTGAAGAAATCATGGGACTTGCAAGTGCCAGAATTGTCCTGCCCAGCACTGCAAATTCACGGGCTAAAAGTCCATTAGGAGGTGAGACTGGGTCAGCACCCAGGGTAACCCTTTTCAAAATTGAAGAGCAACTAGTCTCATGAAGCCACAGATCTGTAGATGGAACTTGCTGCTGATCTCCAACCTCTGCCCTCATCCCCACCTCTTGGCTTTACTTGGGGGACAAAGATAAAAGAAGGTAAAAGGAGGGATCTTGGCAGCTGTTAGATACAGGCTGTCTAGAGCCAGTGGTAAAAATGACACAGGCGCCCATGCTTAGAAGAAAGGATGCCAGAGTCTTCAGGCGGCATGATTGTGGGCTTGGGACCTGGCAAGAGGCCAGGGCAGCTATATCCAGATTCTTCCCCAATCCTCACCTCCTGCACCTGGCCTGAAAGAAGATGGGAAGTAGCTGGCAGCCTGCTGCACTAGGGAGTCCTGTCAATAGAGAGGCGGTGCCCCGAGTACCTCTAGCAACTGTGAAAATCATGAAAAGGGTTACAAGGCAGTTCACCTGCTGCACTCCAAGACTTCCTTTGCCCATGTAACTATCATACAGGTTCCTCCCCCCTCCCCCCTACAGCACAACGAGCAATTGAAAACAGGATACAGTCTCACCACTGAAGTCAATTTAAATGGAACTATTGATATTGATAGAGTGGAGAGTTTGAAGGAACCAGGCATGTAGCATATCCTATTTAGCCCACCCAAAGGACATTGACTCTGGAGGTGGGAAAATGGGGGGGAAGGAGGTGAGTGCCCAGCCCTTGGGGGATTGTCCTCAGTTAAGGTCACAAGCCAGCTTCCCTTTGCAGTCTCCCTGCCAGCACTGACCTGATCGCCCTAAACCATGATCTGGAGGCTGACCCCAGTAACCCACCCTACAAGGGAGATTCCAGAGCCCTCCACTTAAGGTCCTCAGAATAAGGTATTGAACAGGGCATAGGACCTGCAGGAAGAGGAAGGCAGAAATCCAAGAAGAAATGTAGCCATAAACCAGTGGCAGTAATGAGGGGCAACGGCCACCAAATCTTTAAAACACGTTTCCTTTTTTTGCTGGGACTCAAAGGACAGTGGGGAACCTCACAGTGGAAAGTTCTGGACTGAGATGATTTCTTGCAAGGAAAGCTCTGGCTGCAAATGAAGCCTCCAGCCGTAGAGGGGAGACCCTGGACTCCCCACACCTCACTCCCCCACCACTGGGGTTGCCTTAAACTACTCAAACCGGAAGTGGCAGAACTGGGCCTGAGGCTGCTGAGTTTTCTTTAAACAGCAATTTTCTACAAAAGCTGCTTCCCTTTCCCTGTGGCAGCAGATGAGACTTGTGCAAGGTCAGCAGGGACTCTGGCCAAGGCTTTGGGAATGGTGTCTCCTGACTTGTCACCCTTCCTCAGTCAGGCAGCTAGGGCCCCATTCAGGACAGGCCGTTCATGCCACCCCCTGCTGTGGCTGTTAGGGCCCTTTGGTGGGGAGGCCCCCACTGCCCGCCCTTAGAGCCTGGAAGGGGCCCCCAGGCAGAAGGATGATGGGCTGCAGACCTTTCCCCAGATGGTACTGGCTTCATTTTTCTTGCGGCGCAGGAAGTTGTAAGAAGACCCTCTTTTCGCGGCTGCTGTGGGGCTTCTCCAAGTTGTGGCCAGAGAGGGACATCTTCATGCTGCCAACCAGACCAGCCACAAGACACATGGCTCTGCCCTGACAAAGGGAAGCCCTTTGGGGCGGGGCGGGGGCCACCACAGCTTCTGTCCTAGTCCTGTGCTTCAGGCCTTCTCAGCTTGAGGTTCTCAGATGTCAGAATCTGGTCTCCGTTGGGTCCCAGATGCTGGAGAAAGCCTTTCAAAAACTGGGAGGCCCCAACAGGGAAGAGCCACACTGGCCTCCTGGAGCTGAGTCCCAGCAGGCGGAGTGGGAGACATTGAGGACCCCCATGAGGGTGGGTTAGAAACCTCTTTACAAGCATTTCAAGATACATGCGTCCTTTTTTTTTTTTTTTTTTCTTTTCACTATCATAGTCACTCTGGTGAATCCAAGCATAAACAGACAGATCCGACTACAACGCGACAGGGTGCTGACAGGGAAGGAAGGGCGGCTTCTATGTATATGTTCAGCTGCTCCAGCAGGACAGACAGCGTTGCTTCCAGCTGGGATGGGAGAATCATTTCCGAGGGGGCATGTTCCCCTTTGCGGGGCATGGAGGGCTGATTACATGCACTTGGGGTTGAGCAGCAGCTGGGCTCTCTGAGAGGCTGGCAGTCTCAGCGGGGGTGGGAGTGGGGGACAGAGGGAATAGAGTTTTGCCCTGAGGGCCTGCCTATTCTGGTGCCATCTCTGGCAACCGGGACACACAACCTGCTGCCAGCTCAACACAGGAATGGGACCGGGCCTCCTGGGAGGAAAAGGCTCTCCAAGCCCACACCCAGGGTCATTGCCGAACCCTCCCTCCACACCCCACCTCCCACTCACATCTGCAATGGGAGGCTGGGGACAGGGAACTGCATAAGGTTATCAGGTTCATTGTGAGGGACATGACATGCCAGTTGGATGAATGTAACTTAGACGGAGAGACTGAGGTCCCACTTTGTGCCTTCGCCTTCCCTTGATTTCACCCCTTAGCTTAGAGTAGGTGCCTCCCACATCCCAACAATGTCCATTACTGAGAAGGGGTTTGGTGAGGCTGGGAACTCAGGACAGTGTGACATAATGAGGGGTACAGGCAGTGACTGAGCTCTGCATAACAAACATACGGGCGTAGCAGGGGCAGACAGGTAGCTGCAGTGGCCGTGGGAGGGATAGGAGGCTCAGGACCCGCCCCTCCAAGACCCCCACGCGCACACACTCCAGAGTTGCCAGAGGCCCAGGTTTGGGAACAGGCAGGTGTCCCCCTAGAGGCACAAGTCCTTACAAGAGAACTGGTTAGCCCTAAAGTCCCAAATCTGTGAGGTGGCCAAAATCGTGGCTGCAGTTCCAACCTTCAGAACGAAAAAGGGTTTCCGTGGGGCGGGAGGAAGCCCCTCCGCTCAGGGCCCGACCCCCTTCCCCATAGGTTGGGAGAAAGAGGCCAGCACCCAGGACATGGAGGTCAGTCTTCTCTGAGGACCCACAGGGTGCCGCCCTCCCACCAGTCAGCCTTCTCCTGCCCACTGTCCCTTCACAGTGTGGGAGGGACTGCCCTCCAAAGGGTGGCACACCAACCCGCAGCAGGTCCAGGGCCACCGAGAACAGAAGGCCACGTGGGCTGAGTTTGCTGCACATTGCGGAGGCCGTTTGCCCCACCTGCTGCCCATCCAGGCTCTCCCACCACTTCTCCCTCTCACACCCTCGCTCTCACACGCTCTCCCTCCCTCCCTCTGCCCTCCGCCTCAGCCTCTCCTGTGTCTCTCCCCACACCCCACCCCATCCCGTCCCCTCCCGCTCCCGCTCCCGCTCACACAAGTTTGAATGTGCCTGTGGCTCCACCAACCACCAAGTGTCAAATCCTTTGTTGCTGTTGCTGCCTCCTTGACACCCCCAGGATGGGGCCAGAAGAGGGGTTCCCCCAGTCCCTTGAAATTCCCCAAAAGCACCTTTCAGAGCCTCTCCTCCCTCTTCTACTCAGAGGGGAAAAAAAAAGAATCAAAAGTAATTGCCCAAGGAAATGTTGGGTGTGGTCATTTTTTAAAGTGTTTTGAAAAATATTTTATTATTCCTAGCCCACCCATCAATTTGGAAAGATGAAATTTGTTCTTATTCCCATCACTGATTTTGAAGTCCCGAGCCAGAGCCGAGCGACAAAAGCAGGTTAAATGATTAACCGATTAACCGATCTGTGAGGAGCAGCTGGGGGAGGGCAGAGGGCGAAGGGCCAGGTCATTATTCTTTTTTTTTCCACACTCTCTCTCTCTTCTCTCCACGATTATTGACCGCCCCGGGGGGCCTGATCACAAACCCTGCTTGGCCAGGGAGGCGGACACTTCGTCGGCTAGTGTGGCAAGCTGGGGCGAGTCTACCATGTCGATGCTGCCTGTGGACGACACGTTGCTGAGGTGTCTCGGAGACGTGTCCCCGGACACCACGGGCGACTTGTACACGATCTCCGCCCCGTGGTCTGTCTTGGCTTTGGCGTTCTCACGGAAGGTCAGCTTGTGGGTTTCAATCTGCAAGAGAGGAGAGGTGGGAGAGTGAGATGAAGAGCCAGAGAAAGTGGGGCAAGCCCTGCCGACCGCCTGGCCTGGGGTGGTGGTGGTGACCATGGTTTTGATCGTTTTCCAATAGCAAATACTTGTGCTGGATTCTTCCATCACCTTTCTCCATGCCACCCTGTTCCTCTCCCCAGAGTCAGTGACCACTGTATACAAACATGTGTATATGTGAGTATATAGATATGTGTGGGCGTATATATATGCTTTGTTATATATGTGTGTATGTATTAATAATATGTGTGTATGTGTATAGTAACAATATGCTTTGCACTTCAGTGTTTAGACTTCATATTGTCCGTTATCATTACATAGTTCTTTCATGCTTGTTGATGGCTGCGTGGTAGTCCACCATAGCAGATGGACCAAATTTATCTACTCCATGATGGATGGATATTTAGCCTGTTCTAGTCTTTTACTATCATGAACAATGCTGCACATGAATAACCTTGCATGCACATCATTTCACACACGTGTAAGTGTATTCTAGAAATAGCAATGCTAGTAGGTTATGCATATTTTCTTTGGGTAGATATTGCCCTATTGTAAATGAGAGAGTTGAAGGAGAAGCTGGAGATGAAGGAACATTCCCAGAGCCCCTGCCGCCTGTCCATGAACCACACGCATTCCTCCCCTTTGCCAGTAACTGATGAGCCTGCGGGTGGCGGCAGCTGGTTAGGTGTGCTGGAGAACACAGTGCTACAAAGCCCTTTTTAAAGTTGAGAAGTGATGACGTAGCCAGGAGCCCGAAGGCTCTGAGCTCCAAAGGATACCTGGGAAACTCAGAAGGCATTAGCTAGAGATGAGAGTGGTACAAAAATAATTCTCTCCCCATGAGCCCTGAAGTGGCGGACACGTTAATTCTCTACCTCTTTGGGATTCTAAGACGGCTTTAAAGAAAAATATACGTATATGCAGGCTTGCACTCATACGTCACAATTTCTCCATATGATTTTAGCGGTCTGTGGACCCCAGGGGAAGGAAGAGCTGCTCCTGCAGTGTGCTTGCATGTGGATAAAGAGAATAACCAGGCTCCCATTTGAGCTAGATGCTTATTTTGTTCATTTTGGGTCACTGCTTTGACAAAAGCACCCTCCATATTGAGTCCTTTGAAAGGCCTTTTGACATAAGAACATTTGTTAATGTTTTTTATAAGCTTTGTTCTTAAGAAAAAAGTGACAAGGTCCTGAGAATATCCCCAAATCCCCCAAGCTGAAAGGAACTCAGGCAGCGGGGGTCCTGTGCTCCACTGCTTGTTAGCAATTTTGCTCATCACAGGAGGAAACAGGGGGGGCCTTGAATACAAGGGGAGCCTCTGGGACGAGGCTCATCTTCTGAGCAGTGGGCAGGGCAGGGCCTCACTTCTGTTCTAGCTCACCTCACAGAGATGAGTTAAAACAGAAGTGCAGACTCAGACTTGACTCTAACTCATGTTCTTAGATGACTGCAAAGTGTAGGAACCTTCCAGAACACCATTTCATCTGGGTCTCACAACCCCCCTGGGATATGAATATGTCTATCCATTTTGCTGTAGGAGAAACAGGCTGAGAATGTTTATTGCCCTTGTCCAGGCCACAGCTCCAAGCAGAGTCAAGGCCAGAGCTTTTCTTAGGACATAGAAGCTTCCAGAAACAGGAGGAGAGACCTTCCTCCACGGAGGCCCAGGGCCTGTCTGGACTTGTTCAAGTGGACTCTCTGTGGGCATGGGTATCTTTAAAGCTCCTGGAGAAGGGAGGCCCCACCTTAAGCCAGGGTGGAGTGGGTGAGCCCAAGGAGCAGGTGCTGGACTTCTGCAGAACTTTCTCCACTTCCCAGAGGACGGGGCCGTGCCCCCTTCCCTGGGGGTGTGCAGCCTCCTCTGTCACGGGGGGCCCATGGAGATGTACCCTTGAGCCTTGGGAAGCTGGGGATGTGGACGTGCAATTGGAAAAGGCCCCTTTAGGTCCACCTGGGGATCAGGGAGACCAGAGGGGTGCTGTGGGGAACCACAGAGTAAAAGGCCGCCCAAGGGCCAGTACCTGTCTTCCCCTCAGCCTTTGGGGGTCGCTGTCTAGGGGTCAGGTTTGCCCCCACATCTCAGTTTGCCATTTCTGCTTTAAGACCTCACCAGCAAGAGCTTCTCCGAAACTACACTGCTTGGTCGGGCTTTCACCGAAATGCAGGACGGGCTGTGCCTGTCTGTCCGGAATCTGAGGTGGAGGTGGTGAGCGGGACTCCCTGTCTGAAGTGGGGATGGGCCTGAAGTGGGGCAGGCCTGGAGATTTGCCATGGGGACTCTCAGCTGTCACCAAGCATCCGGCCACGTCTTCCAACCACGTGGGCCACCTTGGGCAGCATCCTTACGCCAGGTTGGGTCTCAGATTCTGTGCCCTTTCTGGGACTTCCCTTCTCCCTCTGCCACTCCTCAGTCAGCTGCCGGGGGACACGAAAGACTGGAAAGTGAACCACTTCGGGCCTTCGGGGAAGGTGCTGGTGGGAAACCCCAGAGGATGTCTGCCTTTATGCATATGAGAAGAGTACAGCCACAAGACCGCATCCTGTGACGGGCCACACACACCCTGGTGCCACCCAGCCCCCATGCCCACACAGACAGATAGACCCAAGCAAGGCCCGAGACTCTAGAAACTTCCGGGAATGCCGAGGTCCGGCAGCCTCCCCACGGATACTTCCGTGACAGGCGGGGCGGAGGCTTTGCCCAAATCTGGATTTCGACATCACCATTTTGCTCTAACTGCCTAGTGACCCACTTAGAAAATTAGGTTACGTTCCCATGACTTGTTCTTGGTGCACTGGAGCTGGCTTTAGGAATGGCTATTTCCTTTTGCGGATGCCGGCCACTCACAAGGCCTAGGACAGTGCCTCTCGGCTTTGATCCTACCAAAGAATCACCTGGGGGCTTTAAAGAGTCCAGGCGCCCAGACTACACTCGAGATCAATTAAGTTAGAACCTCCAGGGTGGGGCCCAGGCATCAAATTTGTTAAAGCTCCCGATGACTTGTAATAGGCCACTAAAGGCACGCCCCACAGTCCCGGGTTGCTGGGAATACACATCAAGCCAGTCACTCCGGGATCCTCAGCTTTCCTCTCTCTGGAAAGCTGGACCAGCCTCGTCCACCTGATTTGATTCACAGCCACATCCAAGTGCAGTCTCCTCCCTGCCCTGTCTCCTTTACCTTTTTATTCCCTCCGCCAGGGACGTGGGTGATGTTATCCAGGGACCCAATCTTCGACTGGACTCTGTCCTTGAAGTCCAGCTTCTCAGATTTTACCTCCACCTGGCCACCTCCTGGAACACAACACGCACAAGAGCTCGATGCCTGGAACCAGGGCTGCTCAGGGTTCTGCAGAGACTCCGAGCTCTGGGAGCAGGCAAGACTCCCCTTTGTTTAGAATACGGTCTGGGCACTGCTCAGTCCTTCCACAGGGCTAGAAAACAGTTCCTCTTCTTCTTCTCTCTAATCAAGCTGCGCATCAAATATTTACTCAGAAAACTCTGTCTCCTCAGACAATACAAAGGTAAATGAACGCTCAGTCCAGGAGAAATGGTTCTAAATTCTAAACTGGTTGGCTTTCAACAAGAGAAGTCTTTCTGTGTCAACATCCTGAAGCTAAAAAGCCCTGTAAGACCTCAGAATTAAATGGGCAAAATGCATCCTAAATAAGGAAGGGCCTGACCCTTTCTCTCTCCCCAGACACTCGATGCCCACCCAACACAGGCAGACATGGCCTGAGGAAGAGTAGAACCATACCCAACCCTTGAACAACATGGGTTTGAACTGTGCAGGTCCACTCATATTTGAATTTTTTAAATAAATACTGTGTCTGTGATTTTCTTTTCTCTGGTTTACTTTATTATAAGAATACTATATATATAACATTCAAAATATGTGTTTATCGACTCTTTATGTTATCGGGTAAAGCTTCCTGTCAACAGTAGGCTTATAAGTGGTTAAGTTCTGGAGGAGTCAAAAGTTATATGTAGATTTTTGATTGCATGAGGGGTCGGGCATCCCTAACCCCCGAGTTTTCAAGGGCCAACTGTACATTACTCTCTTGGAAAAAATAAAGCCACCCAAGAAAGCTGCTCACAGCGTGGTAGAATGGTGACACCAGTGGAGGGACAGTTTTCCCTGAGAGATACTAAAACCCCCCAAAGTGTCCAAGGGAGCCAGAAAATAATGAGACACTTTCTGGACGTTGCTGCTGATGGCGTTCTCTTCCCACAGGAGTGATTCCAGTAAAAATCTCTTGCCTGAGGGCCTGGCCAAGGCAGGAGTCCCTGCTCGGGACTCATAGGCGGGAGCTGGAATCTAGATCTGTGTTGTACAGGACAGTGGCCACAAGCTACACAGGTGCCTACTTAAATTTTAATTAAATAAAATTAGTTTAATTAAATTTTAATTAAAAAAAATGTTGCACTGGCCACATTGCAAGTGCTCAGCAGTCACGTGTGGTTAGTGGCTGCCACCCTGGACATCACAGGTATAGAACATTTCCACTGTCACAGAAAGCTCTATAGCTAGCGAGAATTCCTCTACGATGTGGGAGCGGGAGGGGAAGGCAAAGCATGGCGGAGGGCCAACAGTATCATTTTCTGTGCAAACAAAGTGACAGCAAGGCGTGGCAACGGCTTGGTGCAGCTGGTGAGTTGTCCCCCATGTTGGCTGGGGACTGAGCTGGGACACCCACACAGTCAGACTTTAGGGGCCAGATCAGGCCCTTCCCGGGCTCTAGAGGCCCTGTGGGCAGCCTGCTTGGAGAGCCACAGGATAGGGTTTAGGGCGAGCATCTGCCCTCCCTCCTCACCTTGTTTGGGCCAGCATGGCCCTGCGCAGGAGAGTGAGACCGGACAGCTACAGCTCCCCGGCCCCAGCAAGTTCCACCCTCAAGGCTCTCCTTGACAGCCCATCCCATCAACTCCCCCAGCCACTCAAGCAGGTACCACCCAGTCCAGCCCGGCCTCCCTGCCCAGTCCACCCTCAAGGGCTACCTGGCTTATGATGGATGTTGCCTAATGAGCCACACTTGGAGGTCACCTTGCTCAGGTCCACTGGTTTGTAGACTATTTGCACCTGGAGGTGAGAGAGAGAGAGAGAGACAGAGACAGAGAGACAGAGAGACAGAGAGAGACAGAGAGAGACAGAGAGAGAGACAGAGAGAGAGAGGAAGAGCAAGGGGAAGGAGGAAGGGAGGAAGAGATGGGGGTGGGTGGACAAAGAACAAAATAGGATTATTTTATTATGGGCGTGGCACTCACAGCTGTGTAAGTCCAGGCCCTGCTTGGACAGTGCCAGGAGGCCCACGCCCTAGTCATGGTGGAAAAAACGGATGGAATTCTGCCAACCCTGCCCCAAGGGAGCTGGGCCCTCACAAAATAACTGAGAAGGAGTGCCTTTAGTCCCCCAGGACAAGGACCCTCGGGGGAAACACAGGACACTTTGTCATTGTGCAGATTCCATGCCATTTGTGTAGCAAACACACGTAAAGAAGTCACTCTCTTTCCTGACAGGAAATTGAAGTTACATTCAGCGAGGACGTAGAGGAAGAAGGGATCAATATGACGTTTGCGTAGCATTTGAAAAGATCACTGGGGAAGCGAGAGGCTGTATCTGCTGGGCCTCAGGGAGGAGAGGGCAGTGAGGGCCTGAGAGGCAGGCTTTCCCCCCCAAGAGAGAAGCTTTGGAAACCCCAGCACCCCCACAGTGAGAGCGACACGGTCAGAGAGCAGGGCCTGCAGCAGGGCGGCCACTCAGCGGTAAGAGCCAGTTGCTGCCCGAGTGTCCTGGACATCTTGGCTCTTTACCTTTGAAAGAAGTCAAGTGACACCAACAGGGGGGGCAGGTGGCCCAGCAGAAACCCAGAAGGTTAGTGTCAGCAAGCAGACCCAGACGCACACATACAGGGAGGCCTTAGGTCCCAGGGCTCAGACAAGGCACAAGGGTCCACCACGTGGCCCGGACACACTGCCCACACTCCGGAGGGGAACGGCCCCTGTGCCACCTGCTGATGTCAGCGTGAGAACCAGCTTCCTGGCGGCGGCACCCCCATCCCAGAGGGTGCACCCCTGAGGGACTCCGCATCAGCAAATGGGTCTCCTGAAGGACGTCTCTACAAAGCCATGGCTGTAAGGGGGGCGGGCTCCAGATGGTCCCTGAGGGACACTTTCCCGCAGTTACCTCGTGTGAGGTCACCTGAGGGTACGGGAGGCCAATCACCTGTTGGCTCCAGCCGCCTGCCCTGGAGTTACCCCAGAGAGAGATGGCCTGTCTGAGAATCAGTTTAACAAAGACACCAGAAGAAAGGGTGGGGTTTCTACTTAGGTTGAAATCACCTGGAACAATCCCAGATAATTTCAGTTGATCAGAGTCATGTTGGCATGTGCCGTTGACTGGCGGAGAGCTGACTGAGGCTGACAGGTGGGCACGGGCTGTGTGCGCCAGCGTGTGGAGGGAGGGTGGGAGCACGCAGGTGTGGCAGCCTGCACCTGTGGCAGTGGGGATGAGTGATTTTGAGGTCTGGGAGAGAGTGTGTGCCCTGGAGTGAGGGTGAGGGGCTATGGGATCCCCTCTCGCTAAGGGAGACGAAGTAAATGTCGGGGTGACGGAGGCTTCCTTTTCTTCCCTTCAGCCTGGATGAACTAGCTTGTCAGAGGAGGAGGGTGGGGCTGTGTAGGGGAGCCTGGGATGGCAGACGGAGGAAAGGAATGGGCGAGGGTGGGAGCCAGGGAGGCAGTAAGGAGGACTGCGGGCAGCGGGAGAGGAGGCCAGGGCCGGAGGCCGGGGGGCACGGTGTGGGGAGCCCGGAGGCAGCGAGGATTGCAAGGTGGTTGGAGAAGGAGCCAGGCCTGCCTACTGGGATGTCTCCTCCAAGCTGGAGAGGAAATGATAAGCCAGAGGCCAGAGCCCAGGGCCAGGGGTCCAGGGCTGACATTGTGCAGGGGCTTGAAACCCCCCAGCCACCTTTCACCAGGGGAAGAACTTTCTGCAAAGGCTCCTACTGCAGACAACCTGTGGATACAGGCCAAGGACAGTGCTCAGGGCCAGCCTGGGATAACCTGTGTCTCTTTGCCAGGTCATAGGTTAGCCCACAGGCTGGCAGAGAATGCAGGACAAACAGGAGGTGCCCCAAAGAAGTCCCCCGATACCCTGTAACTGCCATCAGCAGTGGGAATGTACTCTCTCTCTCCAACTTCCTCCTGATGGAGCTGTCTGCTCTCCGTGGCCCGTTGGACCCCCTGGCCTCGACCTCACCAGCACAACCTCCCACCAGCTGACCAGACACGAGTGAAACCGGAAGGCATATGCCTTCCTGCTCTGGCTGGAGAGAGTCTGCAGTAAAGCCAGAAAACCAGGAGTCGAAGCTAAAACAGATGATGGGCTGGAGTGGGGGTGGGGTGGTCCCCACACCTTCTCTTCCCGTCTCTGGCAGAAGACAAAGTGGCAGTGGGACAGGGGAGCAGGGACTGGGGGACAGAAGAGACACAGCAGACACTGGCGAGGCAGCGTGGAGGAAGCGCCATGCAGCAGCCCTTGGTGAGCGCCCGCCACCCAGGGTCAGGGGCTCTGGGCAGGAGGCAGCAGCACATTGCAAGAATAAACCCTCGGGCTGGACGCAGATAACGTGCTGCCCAGGCTGGACACTTTCTGGGGAGCGCGCTCCCCGGGGATGACCCCTGCCATCCTGGGCTGCCAGCCAGAAGTGAGACACCTGCTCTCAGAAACCATCCCCTCCCCAGGGCTGGCCCGCAAGGGGTCTCATACCTCCTGCTCCCCAGTGTGTTAGGCTGGGGCAGTGAGGAGGGGGCTGTGGAGAAGGGGAGCCTTTGGATGGCGAGTGTGACAGCCGGGAAGAGGACAGCAGAGCTGACGTGGAGAGGTGAGCCGTGAGGGTGCCAGCCCCAGATCTCAGGGACACATGCACTGGGGATGCAGGGAGTCCCCAGGGACATTTGGAGGAAGCCAAACATAAAAGGACCCAAAGCAGCATCTCTGTCAACCCTTGGCTGCAGGCGGGTTTCCTGGTGTACTTTCCTGCTGGGCTCTTTTGCGTCTGAGTCTCTGCCAGGGGCTGAGGCTGGTTTTAACAATGAGCCAAGAGGCTTAGAAATCTGCTCGCCCCTCCGAGTGCAGGAGATGAACAGGAGCAGAGGCTGGATTTCTCTTGCTCTGAGGTAGGACAGGAAGACTTTTGTCTCTGCTCAGAATAGGTCAGCTGTCCACAGTGGAATCACTCAAAGGGAACCTGCCCAGGTGATGGGGGAGGAGGTGACAGACCCATCTCAGGCACTGCCACCTTCAGCCCAACCTCACATAGGCTGTGGGGCTCCAGGAAGCCCATGCTGTGTGGTGAGTGGGGTCATGATGGGTGTTATGCTGTGAGGACCCCGCCTTCAGGTACAGGCCAGGGAGAGGATCACTCACCTTCCCTATGCTGCCCATGAAGTCCCTGCAGGCTGGGGGACCCATTGGTGCAGGGCACCCCTCCTAGAACAGTGGGCACGGTGTGGGGAGACTGGGCTACATTTACTTGGGGCCACAGACAGACCCTGAGCCTGAGAATGGTTTATTCTATGCAATGTCTCGCAAGGATATACACTCATGCCGCTTCTTAAAAACCAGAACCGCAGTCGGGCGCAGGGAAAGTGTGAAGGTACTCACACTGCCGCCTCCTGGCACGTGTTTGATATTATCCTTTGAGCCACACTTGGACTGGACGTTGCTAAGATCCAGCTTCTTATTAATTATCTGCACCTTTGATAGCCAGAAAAAAGGATGAGTGACACACCACACCTGGATGCATCTGCTCTGCACTAACGCACTCCGCTGACGTCGAGGTGTGGGTAGCAGGCCCCAGGCTGAGGGCCGGAGGTCAGTCACACCTCCCCGGAGAGCTTCCCAGGAAGCATTCCAGAACTGTGGCTGATGTGAGGTGGACCCCATCTCGTAACACCCAGTTTATGAGACAGATCCAACAGGAGGTAATTTAATTCTGTTTAGACAAAGATTGTATCATGGAGGCCCCCGAGGGACCACCTCTGAGACCCATGGATCAGAGTTCAGAATTCACCAGATTGGGATGGAGTAAAATGTGCAAAATTACGTTACTAAATGAACAAACAAAAAATCCCTCCCTTGTCCTCATTCACACACCTGCCAGACCCACCAGAACAGTCACCGAGACCCTCTGTGGCTGTTCTCCAGCCTGTCAGGCATTGCAATCACCTGTATGCCTTTTTGAACAATCCCAGAGCCGACCCCCAACCTAGGATTGGAAGCTTGGTCTCTGCTTCTGCTTCTTGGTCTCTCCCTGGTGCTTTGTTTGGCTGCTCTGCTAGGTTCGAGGATCACAAGCGTTATAGGGAGGACTTAGATGGCTTTTTGCAGGAAACACTGCAGCCCCCCTTCTGTGTGAGGCAGGGAGGTGCTGCCCTTCCTGCCATCAGCTCACCTTGGCCACAATCCCACAGGTGCATGAAGGGAACTGGGCAAATGGTCCCAAGTGGTCCCCGCTCAGCTCTCCTGAGCAGCTGAGGCCCAGTGACCCCTCTGTAGTTCTGGGAGACTCCCCTTTCTCCAGCACCAGGGAGAAGGTGTGGGGATATCAGCTTCTCAGTGGGGGATGATTCAGATCCAGTTTGTCCAAAGACTACGAAATACACAGACAACCATGCACAGAGAAGGAGAGCAGGAAAACTCTTCATTTCGTTTGCTAGAGCAGTGATGACGTCTTCGCAAGCTGTCTCCCCTCGGGGGGCTCCGTGATCAGAAGCAGTGTGCCTTAGTTTCCATGAATCGCAGATGTAAGTAACTGCCAACTAGAGTTCCCAGTTTAGAGTCAGCATTGCTCTCTGAAGTTCTGGACATGGCACTAAGACCTCAGTTGCTGCCTTTGTGAGTGACGGGTGAGGGACGCTGCCCCAGAGGCCTGGGGTCTGTCAGGACGACCACAGCTGGGGTTGCAGCCCTGGCTTGGCTCATCTGGGGAGAAGGCTGCCAAACCCTGACCCAAGTGCCAGAGAGGGCCCTCAGGGCTGCACAGGTCCTCGGCAAAATGAGGAAATGAGGACGGGATGGCAAAGTTGGTCTATCTGACTTTTTGATGTTAAAATGGCCTTTCTTTATTAAATTATTATTAAGTCACAGTTAGTAGATAAGAGTTATTATTTTTAGATGGCTTTAACTTTGCAAAAATAAAAAGCCATTTTTTCTTGAGACCCCCATCCCCAGCTTTTTATCTTAAGTTTACTGGTCTGAACCTCAAAACCTAGGAAGCTCAAACCTAATCTACCTCTTTATTTTCTTGTATGTTCCCCTAAAATAAAAAAGCTTTTTTTTTCATTAGAAAAGTAACATAACATCATGATTTTGAAAAAGAGGTTAAAAAAAGCAAAAACAAACTATTTTCTTGCACCTGAACACAACCACTATTGCATTCCATTGTATTCTCTTGAAGTCTTATATATATATATATATATATATATATATATATATGACTTTATATATAATTTTATATATATATATATATATAAAAAATTACCACCATATGCATAGAAATGGTAAATTATTGTGTCCATACAATTTACATCTTGCTTTATCAAGCGACATCATATCCTAAGCATTTGCCATGTTCCAGTCATATCCGAAGCATTACTTATTTATTTTAGGGGATTGACCTTATTATTTGTTTGTTTATTTTATGGTGACATCGGTTAACAAAATCCGGTAAGTGTCAGTTGTACATTTTAATAGTAAGGCATGTATATATTTACATTGTGTGTTCACCTCCTATAGTTAGATTTCTTTCTGTCACCACATATTTGACCCTCTTTATCCCATCTACCTTCCCCCTTATCCTCCCCCTTTACCCTCTGGTAACCACTAGTCTATTGTCCATGTCCATGAGTCTCTGTTTGTTCTGCTCATTTGCTGCTTTTAGGTTTATATCCCACATATAAGTGATATCATGTGATTTTCAACTTTTCCTGTCTGGCTTATTTCGCTTAGCAGGATTATCTAGAGGTCCATCAATGTTGTCGCAAATGGCAGTATTTCATCTCTTCTTATGGCTGAGCAATATTCCATTGTATATATGTACCACAGCTTCTTTATCCAGTCATTTATCATAGGACACTTCGGTTGAGAAGCATTATTTTAAATGACTTGTCATTCCATTTTGTGATATCAGTTCTATCAGCTATTTATATCGATTCCATTTTAAGTGATGTCTACAGTCTCACCACAAATATCTTTCTGCAAGGAGTATTTTTTTATTTTCCCTGTATCATAGTTTATTTTCATGGCATGGAGTCCCAGAAGTAAAATTTCTGGTCAGAAATTATAAATATCATAAAAACACCTAACACAACTCTCTAAATGGCTTTCTAAAAGGGCCGGCTAAATTTACCCTGTGAGCACTGTTCAGAAAGTCATTTTCACCATATTGCTGCTGATACTGGGCATTTAAAAAAATTGTTATGCTAATTTCTTTGACTAAAATAAATAGTAATGCATCGTTGGATTATTCTGTTTCTACTAAAGTAGATTCTTTTCTACTAAAATTGCTCCTTTGCTCTCATTTTGCTGGTAGGTATATTCTTTTTGTAACATGCAAACGTTTGCATTTTTATAAACTCGAAATTTTCTTTGTAATTTCTCCTTTGGTTTTTAATTGTAAAAACCACCCCGCCTCTAGAGGCTGGATAAATATCTATTCCACGTCACCTGCCTCACCTGCCATCTCTTCAGCTTGCTGATGAGGAGTCTACTGGAGGCCCAGAGAGGTTCAGTGACTCAGTGGCAGAACCCACACAGGAATCTAGATATGGGTGTTTCTGTGGCCACAGGCTCTGAATGTGACAACAAAGTTTTGCTTGAGTTGTCCTCAAGGCTACTGTCCCATAAACCAAATAAAAACAGCACTTGGAGAACACTGAAGTTTTCCCCTGCCAGCAAGGAGATACCACAACAGGGCCTCAACTCAGGTGGACGAATGGGCTTTCTCACATTGCTTCCAAAAGAGCTGCTGTCACCTTCCACATAATGGCTTTGAATCATTTTGTGCCACCCTCAGATTTTAAGGAGTCCCACATGAATTCCTTCTTTTGTGATCATTTTTTGTTCATAACTTTTCACTGGATAGGTCCCAGAAGCCAACTAGTGCTTTCACGAAGGGTGATTTAGAATTAAAATACACACACACACACACACACACACACACACTAATAAAACAAGAAAATTTAAAGGGTGATGGTAAAAGAATGGAAGGTCATCAGCACTGACAATTACCAGACTAATCATTAACATTTAACTCTGAGCTTCCTGGAAGCCAAGGTAAAAAGGGAAATACAATGAGTTACATAACTCTCCTTATCTGACAAAGAAAATGTACCAGTTTTTTAAAAAAGATAATCTTTTTTCTGTACTAATCCATACAAAAAATTTATCTAACAACTCAAGAGACATTATGCAATAACAAGATCCGCAACATACATAAAAATGTTTTTTTTTCCAAGTGGCTTTTTCTTGTTCCAATCCCACAAAAAAGGCAACAAGCTACTGTGGAATTTGGCAGTAGACACAAGGATATTTACAAAGTAGAACTGAATTACTGTTAGTGGTCAAATTAAGCCAACACCCTTCACAGAATATTAGATTTACAAAAAGGAGAAGAAAGCATCATGGTTGGCATTATGAAATCAGAACCCTGAAACTTAATTTCTCATGAATAACATGTATGATATCAAGACTTGGCTCTGGACACTGGAAATACCCATCATAGGAGAGAATAATGTTTTGGAAGTTACAGATTTTGATCTGGGGAAAAATTCCTGTGGTCAGGGTTTGGTCCTGGCAGAGAGGTTGGGGTGGGGTGGGGTGGGGTGGGTCCACTTTGGTTTAATCATTTCTTGGAGGACCCAAAGCAATTTCAGACTCTCATTGGCCCTTGATCTGGTTCCGTGTGGGCTCAGATCTCTCCCAAGAAGCTCTGAGGCTGGCCTAGTGATCATGGGCCATCCTGGGGGGTCTGTCTCCAACACCACCTGGTGCTTGATGGGCCTGGCTTCACCTGGCCAGGGCCAAGATGCCCAGTGCTGAGGACTGGGAGCTGGGGTGCTCTGGTGGAAAAATCCAAAGTGGTCAGTCAGCCTGAGAACTGACATAGGAAAAATTGTCTAGGTCCTTTTAAGTAAACTAGACACAGAAGAGGTCAAGTAACAGGGGAGTTGTGGGTACAATTATTTACATGGTTCCTTTAAACAGTGGCTTCACCCAGCTTCTTTACAATGATTTGATTTACACAAGATTTTTCAGAAACAATTATGCTGTGTCTAGGGAGAGATGCACAGAGGGTCTCA
Source organism: Macroglossus sobrinus (assembly GCA_004027375.1). Lineage (NCBI taxonomy): Eukaryota > Metazoa > Chordata > Mammalia > Chiroptera > Pteropodidae > Macroglossus > Macroglossus sobrinus. The sequence continues at coordinate 120,078 of PVKZ01001522.1, read as the reverse complement.
AAGTTACAGGGCTGTCCCAGAGCAGGGGGCCCAACCCGGCTCTGCCCTCCACTCACCACAGAGCCTGACATCTCAGCCCAGGTTCAGCTGAGTCCAGGACAAGCAAACTACCCCAGGTACAAATTCACTTTATTTACTCCACATAAATGTTCTTCATGTGTGCTTTTAAAAATGAGAACTGGAACTTTGTCAATAAACAACAAATTTAAAAATACTTCAGTTCTCCTTAATGGAGGCAGATGCTAATGTTCTATCGCCATCTTGTGGCCACTAGGAGTACTGCAGCCCAAGGCTTTCAAAGCCCAACAATTCTGGAAGGTTTCTTTCCTTCCCAGGGACTCCCAGGTTCTGTCCCACCTGGGGTCTTTGCATCCCAGTTACTGGAAAGAACATCTCCATAGAAAGTGACTTTAGTTTCAGCTGCTTAGAGCCAACCTGACCATCCCCACGCTTGGTCTCCTGTGCTCTTTCTGGCTATGACCCTATGCATCCCTTCTCACCTTTAGCAGCTACAGGGATCCCGTTTACTCTGATCACCCCCCATGAGCACTAAAAATTGAGCCTTAGGCTCTCTGCCTGCAGTGTTCTCCTCTGCTACTTACTCTCTTTTCTCTCCACCCTTGTTAGAGGACAATGTTCTGACCTGTCAGAGCAAACGCCCAGCTAGTTCACAGCACATCCAGCTACTGGTTGTTCATTCTCCTTAGCTCTCGTGTAAATGAACAAAGCTCCGGCCTAAACACATGCCCCACTGGCTACCCCGGTTCCAGCTGTATGTTGCTTTTGCTCGAAAATCTCCACGGTGCAGTTTCCTACTGTCCTCTTCCAAGCACGTGTCCAGCACTCTATGCAGGGAACCGTCCTTTCAAAGGCCAAAGATGGTCCCAAACAAGGGTGTCTCTTATCTTTGGGGACAGTGGGTCTCAGCCTGGACTGCACATTGGGAATACTGGCGAGGCCCCCTTCAGGTTCTAATGGGCCTGGTGGAGGCTCTGGCACTAGGATTTTTAAAAGAATCCCACTGCACCCCCAGGCGACTCTTTTGCAGCCAGGAATGAAAACCTTATCCCCGGGGCTCTTGGAAGCGGGTTTACTGATTGGTAGCTGCTGGTCGCCTTCCTCCCCTTTGCTCCCCACCTCTGATGGGCCCTACTAGTTAGTTCTCTGGATCACCGAGTACATCCCTGCACTTTCCTTTAAAAACAATTTCAGTCTGCAGCCATGCTACCCTGAACAAGCCCAATCCCTTCTGATCTCAGAAGCTAAGCAGAGTCGGGCCTGGTTAATACTTGGATGGGAGACCACCTAGGAAAACCAGGTGCTGTAGGCATAAAAAAAATTAAAAAAAATAAAGGATTATGGGCTGACAAGGTCCTTGCAATCTGTGAGATCAACCAAGAGTTGCCTCACCTAAAAAATAACAAATAAAGTAAAAACAATTTAGTTTCAGACTCTTCAAGCCATACAGACTCACTGTGGCAAATCATGAAGTCAGAGAAAAGTATAAAGCAGAAAATAGACGTTTCACTTTTTTTTTTCCAACCAGTGATTTATATTGGCCTGCTGTGGTGTTTGGAACCCCTCCTGCTCTTCTTTCTTCAGTGTGGTCGTCTATTCAGGGAGTCGAGTCATTCTTCATACAGAGCGCTGTCTCTGTGGCCAAGGACACACTGACTGAGCACGTGCAGTACGTGGGCACTGCGTGAGGCCAGAGGGCCCCAGAGACCGCAATGTCACCTTGCAGAACTGTCGTCAGTCCAGTCCGGATGGAGGGGGCACAGACACTTTGACAGATCATTTTCAAGGCCTTCTCCATGGGTTCCAAGTACCTTCTTTTTTCCTTTTATTTTTAGTTTTCCTGGTGATCGATGTGTTGATCTTTGCTGTTATGGCTGAGGTTTTCTCTGGTGCAGACAACTTTCTAGGTTTTCTACGGAACTTAAGGAGAGACTATTCACCCTCCCTCGGCTTGTCCTCTGGCAGTAAGTCCCAAGACAAGCCACCCTTTCTCCTTGAACCCTTCAGTAAATGAGGACGTGTATCTAGACCCAGCACTGTCAGGTGGTAACCTGGGGGGGAGGGGCACCAGCCCCTCTTTCTTTTCTGAGCATCAAGTCACTGGCCCTCAGCCCCCAGACTCTTCTCCTGATAGAGCTCGGGGTGGGGTTGCCAGGGGTGCGAGGGGGTGAGTTCTGGCCTTGAAAGGGGCCTTCAGTGGAAAGTATCCCCGTTACCCTGCCCCCAGCCCTGTCATTGCCACTCTCAGCAAATCAAGAACTGGGCCAAATGTTGCCCATACCTTCCAAGCCAGCCTCAGATGAACTCCATCCAGGCTGGCTGAGGACACTCACTGGGTGTTTGCCGGTGTGTGACAGAGCCCCACTGGCTGGGAGACACTGATGGCTACAGTTCCCTTTAATGAATCATGGTGGCTACGCTGGTCACAGCTGCATTATCTTCTCAATGGTGTAGAACTGGCCATGTGGGGTTTTGTTTTTCATTTTTCAAAAATGCGGGCAAACGGTCACGCTGTGCTATGGAAACAAGGCACACGAGGGACACACACAGCACCGAAGGAGGGGTGCCAGCACCCGTGGGAAATATCCCATCAACTTGGAAACTGGCTCCCTGGGGGTCCCTCAGCCCTCAAAACTTCACAGAAGGGTGAACCTCAAACCAACGCCGCACACAGCTGCCTCAAAGCCCTTCTGGCAGGAGACAGGCATCTTTACCTAGAGGAGAGCAGGCGGGCACTGCAGGAAAGTACCCACTGGCAGGTCTCCCTGTGGTCCTAAGACCCGCGGCGCTAGGATCACAAACTCTGCCAGGAGAGGCGTGAGGACCCGCCCACTGGGCAGGACCAAGGATGGGAAAGGCCTGCGGGCAGCTCTGTGGAGCAAAGAGTAGGGTTTCGGGATGCAAGGCACCCACACGCACCCTGGGTGCCCTCCTTCCAAGGAGACCCAGGCCTGGGCCAAGAGCCATAAACAGAATCAACAGTGCAGAGGGTGCCCACAGGGTTTGGGGGGGCAGTCGAGCTGTCCCCACTGGAAGGGGGACATTGGCTCAGGGTTCTGTAAGCTCCCCTAGCCCACCAGGAGGCTCACTGCTCCCTCAAAACAGCTTAGCCCGGAAGGCCCAACACATGTGTGTCCCGGAGCAGAGTTTTGGCCTTGGGCGCTTCACCCGCCTCATCTTCTCCTTTCCTCGTTCCCCTCGCTGGTGCTGTGATGGGCTCAGTCGTATCCCCCAGAATTCTTATGCTGAAGGCCTAACTCCCAGGCCCTGGGGATGGGACTGTGACCATGGTCTTTAAGAGGTCATTTCCTTAATGTGAGCTCATTCCAGTGGCCCCAACCAATCTGACTGGTGGCCTTATAAGAAGGGGAGATTGGGACATAGAGACACCCAGAGAAAAAAATGTGTGAGGACACGAGGAAAAGGTGGCCACATACAAGCCAAGGAGAGAGGCCTCAGAAGAAACCAGCCTTGGACACCTTGATCTTAGACTTCTGGCCTCCAGAATTGTGAGCAAAGAGATGCCCGTTGTACAAGCCGCCCGGTCTGTGATGTCTTGCACATACAACGGGGGACAGGGACAAGAGGAGGAGGAAGGGGTCCAGGCCAGTCCCTAGGTCAGGCCCTCGGAAGCCCATTCTCCATGACCTTTAGGAGACCCCAACGTTTCATGAGTGCTCACCTTACCGCTGAAGGAATCAGCTGTTCAAAAAGGAACCCCCAACTTCCCCAGAACTGGAGGTTAGAGAGAAACCTAACCTCAACGAGTGTCCGAAGAACGCCAGAGACACCTGCCTACAGATGGTTTGTCACGTCCTAAACACGAGGCAGGCCGGGGACCCCCGTGGGCGCCCCCAGGTCACAGAGCTACAACCTCATAATCTGTCTGATTGTCAGGGGCTGAAACAGGGACGGAAAGAACAGGTACCTTCTCTCCCCTGAGCATGGCACTCACGGCTCCTTGGTGACCCCTATAAAGAACCATAACCCAGTTGTCTTTCCTTGAAGAGGTCTGGGCGGGACTGGGGTGCTACGTGAGGGGTGACCCGAGTCACGCACCAGCCTCTGCCTTGGCTGTGGGGGGCCCCCACGCCTCCTCCTGGCCTGCTAGGGTGGCGCACGCATGGCCAGCTCCCCACGCCTTACCTTCCCGCCTCCTGGCTGGTGCTTCAGATTTTCGGTGGAGCCAACCTTGGACCTGATGTTCTTCAGGTCTGGCATGGGCACGGGAGCGGTCTGCAGGCGGCTCTTGGCTGAAGATGGCGACTTGGGTGGCGTGCGGACCACTGCCACCTTCTTGGGCTCCCGGGTGGGTGGGGTTGGCAGGGATGGGGTCCGGGAGCGGCTGCCAGGGGTGCCCGGGGAGCCGGGGCTGCTGTAGCCACTGCGATCTCCAGATTTTCCAGATTCACCTGGAAAGGAAGGAGGGAGTCAGGCCAGGACTGCGTGTGGGTGAGAGTTAGCCAAGGCCCTGGGGCTGTCTGTCCTGAGGGTCCATTCTCAGACGGGCCTGGATTAGACAGATGGGAACAGACCAGAAGCTCAGCTAGAGCAGCGGGAAGCTGCCCTTAAGCCCATACTAAAGAAATGTCTCCTCCTAATGTCTTTGTTGCTTAGAAATAGAGACACTCCATTTCCCAGGAAAGCAGCTGTGTGGTCACCAAGGACCACCCAGTGTCCCTTCCCAGAGAGGGGACCACCTTTGCCCATGGCTCTTGGGTCCAGAGATGGGCTCCAACCAGCTATGTGGACTCAGATAAGTCACTTCCCCTCTCTGAGCTCAGGGTCCTTAAGTCAAAAAAGGAAACAGTTCTAACGCTGGCAGTAAGAAGGCCAGGTAGGGGAGTGTGTCCATTCTGTAAGATTCTGGTGCCCATTACAGGTGGACTTTTCTCTGAATAAGGGCGATGCGAGAACAGGACCCAGAAAGATCCATGAGGCAGACACACCCACACAGACCACACACAAGCAGAGGAGCAGGAATCCTGACGGTTGGATTCAGGCTCAGCATCTCAGAAGCAGTCCTCCAGCTCTAAAAGCTATGCCGACAAACAGCCACGCACATGACGGGGGTGTCCCCCTGAGAATTACCTCTCTCAGATTTTGCCCCTGACGGGGGTGGTTTTCTCTGCTCTTGCTTGGTAGCTTAAAAAGAAAAATCCACAGAAAGCCTCATTATAATCAAGCTTCAATGAGGCCCTAATGAGTTTTCCTCCAGGCCGTGGGCACCCAGCCATGCCCAGCCAGGCCATGCAGCAGAGGCCAGCGGGGCAGGGAGGGGGTTCAGGCAACAGGGCCCTTGTCTTTCAGGAAACAAGGTCAAGGGGGTCCATGGGGGCCCCCCTGCAGGTTGCCACCGAGATGAGCAGGTAAAAGGCAAAGGAGAAATGCACATTCTTGTTTTTAGTTATGGCTCCAGTTAGTTGTATGAGTCAACTGGTATAACATAGAGTGAAAAAAAGCAGAATCAAAATTTATTTAAAATCCAATCACCATTCTTTAATTACTCCATATCATATGTATTATGTACATGAGAAAAACACTACATGAAAAACAAACCAACAGGCCTTCATTAGCAGCTGTTCTTGCAGGCACCACACTGTGGCAAACTCAGGCTAAACACCATGGCAAACACGTGCAGCAGGCAAAGGGCTCTGAGCTGCCACTTGGGGCCAACAAGCAGCTGAGACACCACTGAACCAGCCTAGGCTTTCACACAACCCACACGAGCGCCATAGTCCCCCAGCACCACCACAGATGCAATGTAGGCCAGATGCCCTGAGTTGTGCAGAACCTAGACCCAGTTGTCTGAAACACATCCCAGTGGGAGATGGGAGCTCAGCCTGGCTGTCCTCAATCCCCCAAATCATAATTAAGATGATTACTCTTCATAGCACCACTGAAAGCAAGATCACGCTACTGAAGCTTTGCATGGTACTCAAAACCAACAGGTTTTTACTCATAGGAGCCCAGGAGAACGGACGCAGCTTACAACTGCTCAGCTAAGACCCTAAGGTTGTCAGGTTGTCAGAGTGTCTCTGTCATCCTCAGCTAATCAACTGTGCAGAGGCCACATCCTGTGTGAAGTCACCTGTAGTAACCTATCCAGGCTGCTGCTTTGTCTCTAAGGAGAGCACACCACCCACAAGTCTTAGGTGGGGGCTGAAGAATGCCTCCCAAGATGTGAACTTGGGGTCAGAGAAGTCTCTTTCCTGCCACCATTTAGCGTATGGCTGCATCTTTCTCATGCATAAAAGACGCTGGTTAGACCTTGTCATGCAAACTTTCAGAGCCTCGATTTCCTCATCGATAAAAAGTGGGGATTCAATATCTACCTCAGTAAATTGTCAAAAAGATTAAAAACAAAATGACTATTCTGATGACTGGTGAACTGCAGGCATCGATTAACTACCAGAGGTTATTAATTGTCCAGGACCTTGAGAGATGAGGACTGGTTTCCAGAGAACATTCTTCTTACCGGTACCTGGCGGGGTCTTTGGCGATGGTGTGGTTTTCGCTGGAATCCTGGTGGCATTGGCCGGGCCTTTCTGGCCAGGAGGGGCCGCTCCCCGGGGTGTGGCAATCTTTGTTCCAGTTTTAGTGTCCGCCCCCTGTAAACCAAAGGATGGTAGAGGTGGTTTTTATGATTGCAAAAGTCACTGTCACCTGGGGTCGATGCCAGCCCTACTCAACCATTTTGACTCAAAGTGAAGCTAAGACTGAGGTACCCTTTGCCTGCTAAATGCAACAAATGTCTTCTACAATCACAAGGGTCTGCTGGGCACACAAATCCACAGCCCCACCCAAATGCCAAGCGCCCTATCATTTCCTCCTACAGGAATTGTTTACACGAGTTATCGGCATGAGTTGTGCTAATTAATGTATTTTATAAAAAAGCAGTAGAGCTTATAGCACTGATCAGGTTCATTATCCACACAGGATCGACCACTAGGAAGGACATTAGAAGACCATTCCTGCATGGACACCCATTTTCCAGCTCTCTTTAGAGATTTATTTGACTGATGCTGGTTGGTTTCACCAGAGCCCCTTGAAGATGCTGTTGAACCTGACCGACAGTGCTAACAGAACTGGGTCCTAGTCTTTTGTTCTCTCCCTAGCAACCCCTTGGTTTCAGGAATCCTTAGGTGTGCTAAGAGTCCTTGGCGGGTGAAGAACAGCATGAAGCAGCAAGCCGGCTGAAGGTTTGAGAGCAAGTACATAAAAGCATGGCCAGCTGACCCGGAGCAGTTGCTGGGTTTGGTTACTCAGTTGATAACAAAAACTCAAAAAGAAAACTGACATTAACCGAGGACCTCAAGATGGTTCTGGAGGAAGAACCACTGTTGCACAGTGATGCTGTTTGACCCAAGTGAGGACAATCTAGAAGCTCTCCTTACCAAAGTCAGAAACAAAGTAACCCAGTTAAAGCAGTGATTTTCACACCAGATTGCATCAGGTGCCTTAGGGGCTGCTGCCATGAGGGACCAAGGGGAACTCAGAAAGACGGCCCTGAGCCCTCATCCCTGTTTCAACCAGAATTGTAACTGTTCTACGTGATGCGTCTAGGTAAGAGCTTATCTGAAGAGAGAGTCTTTGCAGCTAAAAATACATACATTTGAAAACCACATTAGAGCAGCCTGATTTCTTTTCAAAGGTGGTTTCCTTACCTTGACTTTCATCTCCTTTGCTCCAGAACTGCCAGTTCGGGGTGTGACAGAAGAGACGTGTTTAGGAGAGGAAGATGGCTCTGGGCACACGGCAGGGCTGGAGGGTTTGATCAAAGGGTCTGAGCTACCAGGAGTGGGGCGTTTGGGGCTAAGGCAAGGCCTATTTTTCAGGGTTTTAGCAGAGGAAGGTGTGGATGTCTTAAACATAAACATAAATAAAATCAAAATAAAAGTCAGCACATGGGGGAGGAAAACAAACTGAAAAAGGACAGTAACTAAAAATAAATAAGGCAGGTAATGGTTTACAGCAGTGATCTCCAAACTGCTTGGATCATGTACCCTTATTGTTTCTTCTCATCAGTAAGAATGAAAAGTGACCGGACACCCTCAAGTACTCGTGGTTATTGATCAGTTAACAAGTAGACTATGGTGCCACTATATGATGTACATTAGAAAACGTACATGTGACATAACTTTTAAAAGAAAGATAAAAATGGACAGAAGTTCTAGAATGTTCTTTCTCTAGCCCTTTGGATTTTCTTGTGCCCCGCCCCCCGCACTTTGGAGATCACTGACTTACAGATGTTTCATGCCCCAGAAGTTGATGGGGATTGCCAAAGTATATGATTCTAGGATGCTTCTCAGTGAAACATCTCCAGTGCTTCATGGGCCAGAAGTGACCACTTTCTGCTTGATTCCAGGTGAGGTGCTTAGGCTGGCCCACCAACCTTTGGCCCTCTCCCACCATACTGACAGAATCATACTTGCTAAAATCAGGATTGTGCCTGTTCTAAGTCTTAAAGATTCTGCCTGACACGGCTTAGGTCTCACACACACACACACACACACACACACACACACACACACACGCACGCGTGCATGCACACACACACATGCACACACACTTTCTGATTAAAGTCTCAAATCAAACTAAACAGGATCTGGTGATTCTTAACCTGGCCAATGTTTACTCTGGAACATGTCCCAATTAAGGAAATAGCTTGAGTGGGACAGGTGGCCAATGGGACAGGTGTCTGAGAGCTGAATGACCTCACAGAGGCAGCTGCACTTGATGGATGGTGGCTGGCACCTGTGGTTTGTCCTAACTGCCTCTGGGGGACTTTGACCAGGATGTGTAGGAGGGGTGTATTGGCAGGGGGCACACCTTCAGGAATAAAACCGAGAGGCCAGGTCTACAGGTGTTCAGCCTTGGTGAGGAGGGCCCAAGGGATGGAGCAGGGGTGTGAGGGGAGAGACGAAGGCTGGTGCCTGGGGTTGGTAAGGAGGAAGTGGGTATTGACAACCTCTCCTTCCCCAGGCACACAAGGCAGCAGCGCCCCCTACCTGGCCAAAGTTCCTGAGAGATCTGACCGCTCACTGTGAGGCTGTGAGCAACTCCGGGGCAGGAACCTTGTACCCATGTGTGTGAACGAATGAACAAATGAACAAATGGATGCGTGCATGCTTGAGGCCGGGGTTCCCCTATCATGCATCATGACTGGCAAGCAGCTATTGCTACTGCTTCAAGCACCCAGGGCAGGGCCCCCAAGTCCCTGTCGTACCCTCAGCTGCCTCACTGGGGTCTTGTGATGGTGAACCCTGACTTCCTAAAGGACGGGCACTTCCAGGAGTGGCCCCCAACACACTACCTAACTGTAGCTAGAGCTACAGCCTGCATCTGGGGCTCCATTAGGGCTCCAGGGCTGATTAAGACCCAGACCTTTCAGGCAGGATTTATAAGGTAATTTTAGGTTCCTTTATGAAAAATAGGTCTTCACCTAAGGCCACAGTGGGATTCTTCTGGGAAAACACTACCGTACGGTTACAGGCGCGTTTTCCAAGAGGCAAAGTCATTGAGAAGAGTAAACTACAGCTGACAGGAAGCACCGAGAGGATGGGTGTGTTTTGGGGTGCAATTTTGGTGGGGAGCAGCTGCTTCAGTTACTCTTCCCTGGGTTGGTTTCTGAGGACTGACTCAAGCATATGTCAAATAGCCACCTTGCAAGATTTCAAGATGGTGTCTAGGGTGCCCTGGCCACTCATCCATTTAACATTTAAGGTGTCAGGTTTCTCTCCTAAGTCAACCCCCCTTCCCCACCTTGGAGATCTTTGGTGGCCAAGCCCATCTGCTCAGAGTTCTTAAAAGGCACTGTGTCACTGCATGCTCCCAGGTGCTGTTCCTACTGGGATGCCTTTTCCCACCCCTGCCTGACCAGCCCTCCTTCATATTTCCTTCACAGCCCTCCTCACAGGTCCTCTCTTCTTGGGTTTTTCCAGAACCTTCCACCTTAGGTTGGAGAGCACTTCCTTGCTTAACGCTCCTTTGGCCCCCTAAATAAATGATATTTTTCATCTCTCTTAAATATGGGTATGGATATGTATAGATGTACTTACTTGCTGAGCCTAGACCTGTGTCAGGTGTACAATGTGCAAAATTCAAACTTTATTGCAGAAAATTCAAACATACCTTTGTTTACCGTGCATGTCTCATTTAAACTATGCTAATGCAACTGCAATTAGGAGCATTGATTCATTAACTTGCTGACAGGCCCTCTCCTGGCATAAGTACCATCATGGATAAATACTGGAATTTAAAAAGTTTACATAATAACACAAAGCACTTTGAATGACAGTGGTACTTCAGAGACAGTTAATTCAGATATAAAGCATGGCTTCCCGACAGACTGGATGGCGGCAGACAGTGCCACGGTTTCGTCAGCTTACCTTGGTTTTCTTGTCATCGTTTCCAGTCCCATCTTTGCTTTTACTGACCATGCGAGCTGATAAAATACAAAATGAGAATGTGTGTCACGCCCACTTGCACAGGTCATGGGGAAAGCTCAGTGATTTCTCGGGACTGGTGCAGTGCGTTTGGTTCAACCGGGCTCGGTGGAAAGCTGTTGGTTTTCTTTCCCCTTCAATCTGTCAGGTCTCACATTGTTAGTGCACACGCAGCACACTGGGGTCATTGCTCGGAGCACCCTGATGGGGCAGCAGGCTGGCGGAGGGTGGGGACATGCAGAGAGAACTGTTCTGGGCGCATTTTTGCACAGGGTGGTCAGGGAAGGCAGACAGGCCCTGGCTCTCACAGGGTTCCTCCCTGTCTCTGCCAGGGTCGGCCCCCTTTCCAAGGAGGGACATTTAAAAGGGCCACAGATGGGGCATCTCAGCCAGGCTCTGGCCCCCTGCAGGAGCCCTTTCTCCAGCTGTCACCCAAGGGTCAGGGTGAGTGAGCTGGCTGTCTTCCCAAAGCCCAACCCTCACTAAAGGGGCCTTCGGGCACCAGTCGTAGAGGTTCTCCAAGGAGCCCATCCCACCCGACCCAGCCCTGGAGGGTCTTCTCACTGTACAGGCCTTCCCAAGTGGCTAATCCTTGCCTTCCCCAAATTAGCTGCAAACTGAGTTACCAACAAACACCTTACAGTTAACTTCTGGATTTCAGGACCAAACCATCTGACAGCTTTTGTTTAGAAAGCCACACCTCCTGGTGAAACCAATCCACTTGTCTACCTACAAGCATCACCGCTAACTCACCCTTTCCCTGCATTAACATTCATTGTTGAAGATTGATTATAGATTTGTCTTCAGTGTCAGTATTGTATTCCCCCTGCTGCAAGGACAACAGGGCCTCTTAGAGCTTCTCACTGGTGACTAGAGACCATACTTCTAGAGTGACCAGCACTGATGATCTAGCCCAGAAGTTTTCCAACTTTACTGTGTGGCAGAATCACCAGGAGAGGTTGTTAAAATACAGTTCCCTGAGCTCATCCTGAGACTCTGTAAGACTAAAGAGGGGCCAGGAATCTGCATTTTAAGGAGAGCCCCAGGTGGACCTGATTCAAATCTTTTGCTCAAATAAACCATTATCATTCAAGTCACAACCAAACCATCTGCTAGATCAGCATTTCCCAGACTGGGCTACTACTGAGCAGGCCCTCTTTCAGGAGATGTTAGCAGGTGGGATTTAATAATTCTGGGAAATTCATACTGTGCATCCTTCTCAGGGGGTCACAATGTGTATTAGAATATTAAAGGCTCTGATAAGTCCTGCAGCAGCAAACCCTATTTAACTTTGTTTATCCCATTTTTTCCAAACTTACTGGACCATAGAAATCTTTTTCTTTTTTTCCCTTGGATACTTCTATCAACATCCAGTGGATAAGGATTCAGTAAAACACCATTTCAGGAGTAGTCTATCAAGCCAGTTATTTGACCCCTACTATTTTGGAATTTAAAATACTTTAAAAAAAAAGATATAGGATATTTTTTCTGTCTTAAATTTTAAATATCGTTTTCTTTATTTACAACATTTCAAAGTTTTCTTGACGAGGGGGCTCTAATCAAAATTTAACAGACACTTGCAAATGAAAGCTTAAGTAGCATCAATTTCTGAGCCCTGAAATAATTCTAAAATACTAAGAGTCCTCAGTATATAAATATGCCTGACTTGTGGTCAGGAGGCTCCCTCTGATATATAAACTGTCCTCTACCTAATAGGACACAGAGGCCCTTACACTTGAGAACCTCCTCTTCCATCTCTCCAGGCCCCAAAGGGCCGCTGTGGTCGTGTTTCCCAGAGCTTAAGAAGGGGCTGGGGCTGAGACCCCGAGATCTCAGTGCAATAGGCAGGGAGGTTTTGTTGCGCTCCTTGTCTGTCCTGCCACAAGGTAGGGCAGGTGGCGGTGGTGGTTGCTGGGCCAAAGGCTCGCCATAGGCTCTTGGCCACCTCCAGATGCTTGTGTGTGTGTCACCTACTGCCTGTGAGGTGTTGTCCACTGACAAGAGAAGCAGAAGATAGGCTGGTGCCACCTGCATCTCTGGGAGAGGAGCACACTGTTCAGAAACTTCTGGAAGGCACTGTGGTATACAGGGAAGAGCATCCTTTCAGAGTAGCCCTACCTGGATTCAGAACCCAGCTCAGTCATTTATGACTTGATGACCTTCAGCAAGTTACTTTACCTCTCTGGGCCTCAGTTTCCTCATCTGCAAAGTGGGGTTAACAATGCCCATGTGAGAGCATTCAGAGAGTTCTGGACAATGAATTTAAGGCACATAATCAGCCCTCAGGAGTGGGAGCAGCTATTATCCTCTCTGGAGGGTGACCCACCATCCTCCTGTGGGCTGATGGACCATTGCGGATAAATCAAGTGGCCGGAGAGATGAACAGGGCAGAAAGCACGGGTGGGGGTGCTGGTGACATGCAGAGTGGCGGGCAAGCGTGAGGAGGGCACGTGCGGCCAAGAGCCTGAGGGGCAGGAGGAGGCCGCAGGGGGTGAGCAGCAGGGCCCAGGCGGTCAGTTCAGTGGCTGTCCCCAGGAACCTTGGAAGCAGCAGGAGTCAAGAGGGAGCCGGAAGCTCAGTGGCAGGGCCTGCAGCCTGGGTGGCGCACGGAGTTATCAGGAAGGTGTGAAGCAGCTCTGGACACAGACCTTTCAGTTGAGGGACCCGGCTGATGGGCTTTCCTGGCAGACCAGCTGCAGGCTGCTTTCCAGATGGTTCTGGAAGGTCAGTCTTCCTTGTGTCCTCTCCCTCGGAGGGGCTCTGGGGAGCTTGCTCCTCTCCGGGGCTCCCCGGAAGCACAGTGCCTTCCCAATCCACCTCTGAACTCCCCTGTTCCTTCTGCACAGCAGCTCTGATTTCCACGTGGAACGTGAACTCGGGGGCCCCGTCATGCCCTTCTGCCGTGGGCCCTGCAACAAGCCCGTCGGGCTCTGTGGAAACTTTGGGGGGGAGATCAATAGGGAGGGGGATGGCACCCTCAGCTGGGAAACTGGGGGTGCCAGTGGCTTCTCTTGAAACTGTCTGTGGAGATGGCTCCCCTTGGGTTGGGGAGCTCTGCAGACTGTGGGAGACCTGGGAGGGAGGGGAGATCTGGGAGGGAGGAGAGTCCTGGGGTGAGGACTCATCGATGTCACGGTCCTCATCAACCTCCTTGCCCTGCAGCCTCTCTTTGCCCTGGTCTCTCTTCGGAAGTGGCCCCTCCAGGTGTAGGTCTCCCAAAAACTGGTGCTCCAGCAAACCCAGGCTATGGTGACGTTGCTCTGCGACCTCAGGCTCTGCCCCTGAAGGCTGGTACGTGGCTTCTTTGGGGCCTTCAGGCAGGATGGGAGCCCCAGGCATGTCGGACATGGGCTGGTAGGTGAGACCCAGGGTCTTCAGGTCCACAGCCTCATCTCCACCGTGCCCTGGCTCTCTGAGGAAGCTTTCCTGGACGACCTTGACACTTCCAGGCTCTGTCTGCAGATATCCAGGGTAGGTGGGCTTCGGAAAAGCCAGATCCTCCTCGGCCCGGTCTTCTTGTTTTGATCCCCACTCCTGGTGGGGCTCCTGAGCACCTCCTGTTAAAGGAGGTGTTTGGTAGATGGGATGATGCTGGGAATGGTAGGAGATTGCCAGGACAGGAGCTTCTGGCTGTTTCTCCCCCAGAGGCAGCATGGAGACCCCAGAAGCTTCTCTGCCCTGTCCAGGCTGGACTTGAGAGCTAAGCCCATGGGCTAGGGGCCTCTCAGGTGCCTTCCTCTGCTGGCCAGGGACACTCAACTCCTCTGAGTTTGAAGAGGCAGCGGTGACAAAAGGTTAGCAAGGGCACATTGATAGTTTAAGAGAAGGAAGATACTCTTGAAATAAGAAATGATAAGAAATAAAACAGCATCGCAAGCCCACCTGACAAAGAAAAGGAGCATACTCTGTGCTCACCCTCGCTGCTATCGCTGGCTTGGAACAAAAGCTCTCTTGGTCTACCTGCCACCAGCTCTCACTGTGTGGCCCTGGATGGGCCCTTTTCCTCCACAGGCCTGTTTACACAGGCTCTGGCTGGGCTCAGAGCGCGTCAGCCTATCTGGGGCTGCTGGCCCCTTGGAGGGGCTGCCTTGTGCTTACTCCCCATTAGGCTACTATATGGGACCTAGCCTATATGAGACCTGGCTTGGCTGCAGTGAGAATCCCCTTTCCTCTCCCTCTCGTTCTGTTCCCCCACTTGGCCAAATAAAATGAGTGGGGTCCCACGAAGCAATCCTGCTTCAAGCCTGTGCTCTGACAGATGTGGAAAATGCAACACTGGTCATCATCGGAGCTCCTGTCTTCACTGAGAGCCCTGCTGTAAGGTTCCTATAAACAAAAACACGGTTCAGACTTATCCGGGTCATGGATCATGGACCGGCCTCTGGCTCAAGGTGAGGCTGACCATCGTGGCAGTAACGGGCTGTGTGTGGCAAGGTCCCAGCCTGCAGTGGCCACTGTTTTCACCTGGCTGCACACTTGGCTGCATGCCCACCCAGCTTCATTTCTTTTGGTTCATTAATGCAACATTCATGTGAATCCTTAAAGTGCCTGACTGTGAATGAAGGACGAAAGAGTTATGCTCTTTGGTTCTCCTGATAAACATTATTATTTAATTTTTTTTTAGCTCCTAACCCTTTGACAATCCTACCTACTTCCAACAGAATCACCCACACAATTCTCCAGCTTCCCTCTAAACAAAACCTAGACCCCCCAAAAGGATTCGGGGGCTTGGAAGAGAAAGAGATTGGATGAGGGCATGGGAAGGAGGCGAAAGAATGCCCGTGTCCACACACATGTGCAGTTATGGACACACATGGGGGTCCCTCTCCCCCCAGCCTAGCCAAGCCAGTGTAGCTGCCTGCTGGCTCACTGCCAAGAGGCCTGGCCATGGCTCAACTTCACCTCCCACCCCGACTCAGGGCCTTGAGCTCACAATCTCATTCATTTCGTGTTCCTAGCATCGACCACAGAGCCTGCACACAGCAGGTGACTAATAAGTGAGTCCTGCATGGATGAACTGGTGTCAGGAAAACACGTTGAAGACTGCTTTCCTCAGGGTCTGCTGGCGTCTTACCGGGTCCCTTGGTCAGTGTCCAGCGACAGAGATGCAGGAAATGAGGTCGATAGCAGACAACCTGAGCAGGAGCCTCAGCACCATGACTTCCTGTCCACCAACCAGCTCCACAGACCAGAGGCGGTGGTGGCTGCTGCTTGGTCATTACACGCCCCCACCCCCCGCCCAGGTCTCCATCACCTTGCTAAAAAAGCTTTCCTCTCAGAATTTCCTAGAAATTGTTCTTGATTGGGATATTTCTGTATTCCGATATATGCGAGACTTTATAAAGTATGTTTGTGGGTCACCAGTGCATCAGAATTTCACAAGGTTTCCCTGGAGGGAACTGGGCTTGGCAACTTGGACCAGCAGCTCCAATCAAGGCATTACATCCTGGCCTTGGGAGCAGAGGTAGAAACCTCCGTGTGTTCACAGATTTGGTGCTGATTTTCCTTTGCAGATATTACCTGGTGCTCATCTCGCTATGTATGTGATTCTAGGTCACTGGCAGAAAAATTTAAAAATTCAGTTAAGACAATACTAAAATTTCCCAAAGAGATGTTGACCTGATCTTCTCATTGCATGGAATATGATTTTAGGGACAGATAGACACAGGCTGCAGTAAAAATTTGTAGAAAAACTCAAATCCACATCTTTTAAGGGGAAAAAAACGATCATTTCCATAGGTTGCAAAGGCCTCTAATTTTACCTAAGCTGAAAAACCATGACCTAAAAGAAACAGGACCCAAGATTCTAGTTATTTAATACGTAGACAAGTTTTTCCTTATATTGATGAGGAGTATTTTTTTCAAGTATTTTTTTAAACTCTCTGTAAGCTTAAGAAAGAAATCACGCCTTTCCATGCCTCGAGAGACAAGAAACGATAGCCCACTATGGGGCGGTGACCCCTCTGGGAACAGAATGTATAGTTAGGCCTCAAAATACTCTTAACAAGACACTTCTTTGGGTATAATCTTTCTAAAAGCAGATGGCCCCAGTGGCGGCGTTAAACACTGGACAAATACAATAGCACTTTCTGGAGAAATGAGCAGTGTCTTCCCAGCTCTTCCGCAATCTAGAAGCCTCCACATTACACAATAGACTCTGAAGTTCATTTATGGAGCCCATGTTGTATCAGAGGGCTCCACTTCCTAAGCTAAAGAATCTCTAGGATTTAAAAAATGAAATTCTTAAAGCATTGGTGCTAAATCATTCTAGAAAGCTGCTTTTCTTGAACACAGCAAGTTCTGGTCCCTGAGAAGAAAATCATAATAAGTTTTGACAGTTGCACAGAAGAAATGAAAAAGGACTAGCTTGATGGCAATAAGGTCGAGGCCTCGCCCCGGGACAGGCTGGAGGGCAGACTGCAGGGAGAATCACCCATCACACATCCCTGTCTCTGTTGGACAGCCATTTTTGACTCCCCAGGCTGGACAAAGCCAGCTTCTTTCAGAACACTAAACACCTTAGGAGACTCAGGAATAGTATTAAGAAAAATAAAACAAAACAAAACAGCACCGGAGCTCTTTCTATATGTGGAGGGCCCGTCTTTGATAAGTACCGCTTCCTAAGACTCTCCTGGGTCAATGGATTAGGACCTGTGAATTATCTTTTCATGGTGGAGCCCATCTGTGGTTTCCATCTCCCTCCCGCCAACCCCCAAGCCTTGGTGGGCGGTTGTAGCCACTGACCTTGAGTCACATGTCCCGCAGCTTGGTCTTCCAGGTTGGGGGTGTCTCCAATGCCCGCTTCTTCAGCTGGTTTATGTGTCAGCAAATGAAGGACATAAAAGCAAAGACAGTTATTGTGTGTAAGAAACGAAGCTCTCTACATTTTCTAGTATTTTTCTGAAAACATTTTTTAAAAGGCACATCTTACAAGCACCAAGGGGCTGCACCTATGGCTCTCTGCAAATGTTATGCTGGTTCCCATGATCTGGTAGGAAAGATCTTCCCCACGGTGGGGCCAGCGCCCCACTCAACAAAGACGGGTGAGGTCACAGGAGCAGTCTACTCCTCACTCACTACCATGGGACCAGTTCTGGGTGGCGGCTGCATCCTCAGTGCCAGCCTGGGCTCTGCGTGGGCTGGAGGTGCAGAGAAGGACTAGATGTGGGCTGTGGCAGGCTGGGGTTCACACCCTGGTGACATTATTTACCTAACCTCTCTGAGCCTCCTTTTCCTTGGAACCCCAGGGTGATGATACCAGTTTGTTTCGTAGGAGAGTGGTGAGCATTAATACAAGAATTTGTGTGAATGTGTTTAGCAAAGTGCAAGCATATGGTAGGTGGTTTCTTCTCTCCAGACTACTGGGCAAATCCTTTAACTGTATACCCCATATAGGTGCTACCTGGATAGAGGGAGGCCAGCAGTGCCAGCAAGCAGCTTTTGGGGTATTTTGGGTCCCCGCTTAGGGAGCCACAGCTCACCAAACGAAGATGACTAAGAAAAGTCCCTGACCACAACTTCGACAGCATAGAAAGCTTTAATACGATGCCAGTTTCAACATCATGAAAAATCAGGCGACCGCTACAGGACAACTGTCCAGAAAGAGGAGTTTATAAGGCCCGCGGTCCATGCATTCACGTGCATGAGGTCGAATAACAACAGCCCCACATCACTGGACAACCGCCCGCTGCCCAGGAGGCATAGCTCCGAGCATAGATTCGGTCTGGGTGTCTGACGAGGTTATAGAAGAAAAGCTCTGAGTGACAGCAAGTCCAGCTAAGTGGCACGGAGTCCTGGACAGAGAACATGAGGAGGCGTGCCAGGATGATGTCACCGCTCTGCACTGGGAAGGTGGCAGAGTTGTGACATCCTGGCCCTGGTGCAAGTCAGAAATCGGAGACTCCCAGTAACTCCGATGACCCCCGGTACCAGCGAATGAGGCGCTCGGAGGAGCCGAAGGGAGGCAGGGAGGGTGTGTGACAGTGGCTGGGCCATCACATGGCCTCTCTAGACCCCCTGAAGCCCTAAGAGGCAGGGGCTCCCATCCCAGCCTGGCAGGGATTCCCACGGTGGGGTGGCCACACCACACTCCCAAATGGACCTCAAATGAGAGCTTCTATCTGCACACCAAGATACAGCCAAATGGGACACGGCAGATTGAGGTGCTAAACTAAGGGACACATTGTCAAGGTCAACAGCTGAAAAATGTTCCTCACTCTAAAGCCTCCCACCTCCCTGAGGGGGTCAAGGGTGGAGAGGATGGAGGGGAGAGTATTTTTGAGAAGAATTTCTTTGGAGGGAACAGCTTTAGGGTTGGCCATGCAGCCATCCCCCATCTCAGCCCCACTTCCTGGCACCTTGGGCTTCAAGGCACCACCTGGAGACACTTGGTGCGTGTGTCCCTGGAGGACTGCCATCAGAACCCAGCCTGGGAGACTGAGGGGAAGAGGCCTGGGCTGACCCTGCTCTGGCTGGGAGCGTGCTGTGGGCCTGCAATCACTCTGCATACTCAGAATTTGTTAGGGCAAAGAATGTCCGTGGGCATCCCACAGACCTGATATGGGCACAAGGCAATGACAGTGTGGGGACGCTTTAGACCGTGTCCATGGGCCACCAACAGGAGCAAGATGACCTTAGCAGCTGTGAGGCTAGAGGAGGCTCTTTAGATCCCGAGGGGCGAGGAGAGAGGGAAGTCTGCCTGAGTCAAATGCAGTAGGAAGGACCTTCAGGGGCGATTAAATGGGATGTGGGCAATCTGGAAGAATTCAAAAAAGATCCCCATAGAAAAAGAGTCACTTTGAACACTGCAGAGGGTGTGGAGCCAGCTCACAGCAGTACTGACCCAGTAAGAACTTTCCTGTCACCCTCATCTTCCTCTCCTCAGCCCCAAGAGGGGATGGGCTGCAATCCTGAATGGGCTCTCACCTTTGAATTCTAATTAGCATTTGCAGATTGTGTTTTGTGACTAAGGAGACCAAAGTCATTTTGATTGCCTAGGAATGATTGGACTTGAACTAGAGTTTTCATCTGGGGCAGGAGAAGAGCGTGCCACCAGAGGGAACAGCTTTGGGTTGTACAGGGACAGTGGGAGACAAAAACTAAGTGACCTGTGATCTCATCTCATGAGTCATTCTGCGTCCTTCAAACGACCCTCACTGTCAAGGATGAAGATTATTGGCTTCAAGAACATTCCTCTCTACCCATTTCAGAAGACCAATGCACAAAGCTGAAACTGCTTTGAAGGGGTTTGGGGGGTGCTGCCTGGCTCCCCGAGGCTGTTCTCAGCCCATGGAACCCCAGGAAAGGCTGTGGGCTCCCCATGTGGCTGCCACGAGCACTGTCTTTATAAAGGAAAGCCGCTCCTGCACTGGTGGTGAAATCCTGTCCAGAACTTTGCTGCATTCCTTGCTGAGACCCTTCCAATACGTAAGCCCAGAGAAGGGGACGTGAAGGAAATGACAGCGAGAGCTTCGGGCTGTGCTGGCCATTTCCTCAGGGCCTGGGCAGCTCTCAGTGACTCTGGTGGCCTTCAGTCCAGGGCTATTTCTGGTTGGTGCCTTCTTGTCTGAGCTATTCCCCATCATCCGTGTTGACAGGACAGCCTCGTCATGCCTGTTCTATGCAGATACTTTTGAAAAGATAGTCCTAGGGCTGGATGCTAGATGACATCACTGAATTCCTCAGGGGGTGTCCAGGTAAGATCCTCCAAGGTGTGGGTCAATCACCTGGAGCCTGATGCACACTTGGTGCTCACCACCCCCTAGGGGGTGACCCTGAGCAGCAGGTGGACCGACCTCAGGGTGAAGAAGGCAGGATCTGCCACCAGCCTGCCTTGGAGAACCCCGTGGAGCTGATGCGCTGACTGAGATAGGAGAGGAGATGTTACACGGAATCCAGAAGGTCCTCGACCCTCTGGGAGGCCAGCAGTCAGCCACGGAAGCAGTAGGGCATCAAGGCATCAAGCTAGGAACAACCCAAGGTTCCCGGGAGCTGGCGTCGGCCCACATTCCTGCCTCACTCGGGGATGAGCATGGCCCTGCCACAACCTCACCTCCAGTAGGTCAGCTGGGCCTTTCACACCAGTCCTGGGACCCCCCTCACCTGTGGTTCCTTCTGGGATCTCCATGTGGCACTGAGCGGGCTGCTCGCCAGGGGCTCCCTCATCTACTAAGGGTGCTGTCACATCTGGAAAGCACCGAAAATCACCTTTGGGGGCCAGGACGGGCTGTGCTGAGCCCCTCGCCTTGCTTCTTGTGCACAGCAGTGCAGGACGGGGGAGGCAGGAGGGGACTCAGCTGCGTGCACAGAAGCCACACCACAAAGCAGGCCCAGAGCTGCCCTGCCTGACATCTCCCCAAGAAGCACATTAATATTCTGCTGGAGTGGCCCCTGCCTATGAGATGCCCAGGCCATCTGCCAGGAAAGCGGGGGACAGCCCCTGTGTAAACGCTGCAGTGAGAGAGACTGCGGGGGATGGCCTCTGTGGTGTTTAAAGAAGAAATGTTAAAAATCAATGACTGTTGGCAGATGTTTGGTCCTTACAGTGGTGCAGGAGAGGAGAAAGGACAATGGGCCGAGGTGGTGTGAGGGCCGGGTCTACAGCTTTGCCGTGAGGCTTCGGGCAAATCCTTTCTCCTCTTCAGGCCACAGTTTCCTCATCTGAAAACTGGGAGCATCATCCCCGGGTGACCTCTAACGTTTCTTCCAGCTCTAACACCTTGTCCCCCTGAGCCCGTGATCCATGGTAAAGAAGCACAGAGTTCCCTGGGTAGCCGTGAATAGCCCTGGGCCTATCTGGGTCGGGTGCTTGACAAGAGGCCTGCAGATGGGCCCCCTTCAGAGCAGAGGCTGGAGGTGAAGGTCTGCCACCAGGAGATGCTGTCAGACTCTCATCAAGATGAACACTTCTAAATCAGCATTCCTCCCTGAGCCATGCCCTGGCTCACTCCCGGGCCGTTCTGGGCAAACATAAGGAGTTGTCAGCGTGGAAAGCTTTCCAAGAGCCTGAGCCAGTTTAGTCCAGTTTAATTTAATTATGGTCTTGGGAGCAGGCAGAGCAGCCTGGCAGAGCCCAGTCCCGGTCCCCTGCCTGAGGGGTGGGAGCTGAAGCTCTAGGGGCCCACACATGTGCAGGGTCCGGGGTGCGGCGAGACTTGGTTGGAAGATCCTTCCAGAATAATGTCGACAGAGCACTGAAAACCATGATTTGGAAGGCTGGCCTAGAATCTGGCATTAGTGTTTCAGGATTTTCTCAGGGAGGCAGGCAACTTGCAAAACTGTCCTAACGAGATCAGCAGGATATGCCTTGCGTCACTGGCTCTGAGGAGAGCAGAGTGTGTGTCCTGGTCTCTTCACCAGGCTGAGGACCTCAGGGGTGGGCTGGAGGGCCACGCCTACTACTTTCTCCACAGATGCACCCTTATGCCAACAGTCACCATCATCCAAAGGTGGACACTTGGGGAGATGCTGGGGTCAGCTTCTCATCCTGTGACACAGGAGCCAAATTAATGGATGGGGCTCAGAGGGATGCTGAGAACAGAACCTGAGCCTCCTAGGGGAGGATGACGAGATGAGGGGCAGATATGGACTAGCTACTCAAAAGCCTTTCTTCCTTGATTTCCTCTACTAAAGAGATTAAAAAGCAAAATGCTCAATGTCTTACCCTCCCTTACAGCCAGGGGTGGTCATGAGACCCAATTCTGGCAAATGAGACCTAAGTGAAAGTGGGCCAGGTAGGGCTTGCAGGAAAACTCTTGCTTTCCTAATAAAAAGGGAGTACTTTTGATTTCAGGGCCCTTTTGTTCTTTTTGCATTGCTTTCTTCCTGCTTTGAAGGCAGATGTGATGCCTGGAAGCACAGCAGCTGTTTTGTAATTATGAGGCAACAATCCAACCATTAACAATACCAGAAGATAAAGACAGAAGAGCATTGATGACACTGGGGACCTGCTTCCCACGTCCAGACATCTCATTATGTGAGATAAATAAACCTCTTCACATTCATGCCACAGTTGGGTTTTCCATTACCTGCAATCAAATGCAGTCTTGACTGGCATAGAAGAGAAACAAGATGAGGTAGTCAAAATCAGGAGCAAGGAGCACTTCAGAAAATACATGAGGGGATGGATGTATTATTATCTAGATGCCAAATGTCTGGAGAGAACAGATTGGAAGATGGGCTGGAACTAACACCGTGGCCAAAGTCCCAAGGCCCAGGTCAACCCAAAGCATGAAGGATACTAAACCAAGCCCAGTCCCAAAGTGTGAGCTTGACAATTAGCATAGACCTACCCCTTTCCTCAACCACACGGCTGCTCTGGGCCTTGGTGCCTCATGAAAGAACGAGGTGGGTGTGGGCTTCTTAAGGAGCTTGGGGTGGACCAGGGGCTTTGTGGAGCTTTGCTTGGTTTATTTTGCCCCAGATCCCATCCTCTACAGGTGCAACTACCTCAAGGCATACACATGATGAAGTGCCCCTGCCTGGTCCTAGTTAGCAAGGTATCAAAGCAGGGCTTGCCCCCGCAACATTCCTGAGTCCCATCCTACCAAGCATTGAGTGAGCATATCTCTCAGCCAGAGGGAGAGGCAGCAGCGAATGCAGCCAGGAAGGGTGGCACGCATGGCTCAAAGCATGACTACACGCAGGCTGGCGCATGGAAGGAGCTGCATGGATGAAGCAATGAGGGGAAGGAGGCCCCACCTTCGGCTGTCGGGGTGCTCTTAGCATCAGAGGTTTCAGAGCCCGGCTCCTCAGCTCCGTCATCGGCGGGGGTCTGCAGGGGAGACTCTGGAACATACACAGTGAGCCCCTCAGCGTGGCTGCCTCTCCCCACCCTCCCTTTCAGCTTCGGAAAGAACTCAGGAGCAATGTCTTCCGGAGTCCAAAATCACTCTGCTTGGAACCCTGATGGATGGGATGTGACCATGGGATAAAACCACAAAGGGGACCAGTCCCATCCCCACCTCAACACAGCTGTGCGCCCAAGACACAGATGATGAGTAGGTGTTCTTAGGTGAGAGGAGACATTGGGCAAAGACACAGATGATAAGTAGGTGTTCTTAGGTGAGAGGAGACATTGTCTTTAATCAGCTTGTGGTTCCAACCAAAGCAAAGGCTCCTACATCGACAAACGGCTGCAGATACCAGAAAGCACGTAAACCTGGGGCTTTGTCTGTCCTTACTGGAGAGATTCATCGGAGATCACTGTCATTGATTCATGGCAGGTAGATACCCAGAAAACACTCGGAGATCCAGCTCCTTCATCTGAAAAGGAATCAGCTTAGGGCAGACACAGCACCTACTTCTAACCGGACAAATGGTGTCTGTACTTCACCCAGCTCCTTTCATAAAAGGATCTCCAAGTACCGACCAACAAGCTTTGAGTGACAGCTGAAATGTCAGCCACAGTTAAAGAAAACTGTCCTTTCAGAATCCTAAGCTAACAAAGCTATGGTGGACTCTGTAAGAGCCATCCCACCTGGGGTGGGGACAGCCTTGGAGTCAGGTGCAGGACAGGGAGCTGTTTCTGTGCATGAAGCAGAACCCTGAGATGAAAAAAAGGCAAGTGGTGTACAAGTGCACTGTTGATATCAAACACCCTTCATCCTTTGCTAAAAAACAAGGGCCTGGACGCCTAGCCCTGGCCACGCCCACCCAACCCTGGCCACGCCCACCCAGCCAAAGAGGAGCTAATTCTAAACAAGCTCCTATCAAGCACTCAGCTCCCTGGTCCTGAAGCTTGCAAAAACCTGCAAGCTGCCCCAGGTTGGCTTTGGACAGACGGACAGACGGTGAGGAAGCATCACGCAGACTGTCTGTCGGGTCTTGTTATTACTAACTAGCCTCGACTGTCAGGGCACAGGAGCATATGGGGCCTCAGGCACGTTGGTCCCCCAAACACCTTCTTCTCAAATTGTCCCCAGCCAGCAACCCTCTTCATCTGCATTTTCCTTGTAAAATTTCTTGGAGGTGGGGAAGGAAGGAGAAGAAGCCTATTCTGAATGTCTTATCTAGAAGGTATAACAAGTTAACCAGTTAACACCTTTTCATTCATTAGGGGTCCTTATTTTATCAGTTAACCAACCTTTACCCACCCTGCAAGCTCGCTTGGCTGTATCTAGTTCTACCCAACTTCAATACTCTTTGTTCTAGTATTTTACATATGGTTTTTTGTCATTATTGAAAATAGTCTCACTTGTCTAAAACGTTGCTAGTAAAGAGACACCTTCTGCTAAGTGACACCCCTCACTCCCCATATAAAAATAACTCATTCTAAATCCTTAGTTGCAAGAACAAATGCAATGAGAACTATGAACATCTTTTAGGTATTGCTTACTTTCTTGGCAAGTACATTCTTTGGGTAAGCAAACTATCTTCAGATGCTTTCTTTTTACAGTAGTGATGAAAAAAGGTTAGCAAATTCTTTTTATTTGCATATACAACTGACCCTTAAAAGCATGAGTTTGAACTGTGCGGGTTACTAAAATTTTTTCAGTAAATACTATATTTTCTCTTCCTCATGATTTTCTTAATAATATCTTCCTTTCTGTAGCTTAGTTTATTATAAGAACATGTAATACATATAACATAGAAAATATGTTTTATTGAATGTTTGTATTATTGGTAAGGTTTACAGTTAACAGTAGGTTATTAGTAGTTAAGTTTTGGGGGAATCAAAAGTTACATGTGAATTTTCAACTACGTGGGGGTCAGCACTCTCAACCCCCAAGTTGTTCAAAGGTTGACTGTATATATCATATGTCCATTTTAGCACTGAACTTCTCTGATCATGTTTTATGTTAAGGAATTGATTAGTTTCAGCAAACATACTGTAGGCAATTCTGAGACAAAATGACTTGGTAAACTTGTTCTTCACAAATTGAATCCAGTTTCCCCTTCAAAAAATAGGAGTTGTAAAAACCACTTTTTTCTCGGACTTATAAAAAAATAAAAGAGCTTTTTATTTGAGAACAGTTTTAGATTTACAGAAAATTTGCAAAGATAGTACAGAGAGTATACCCCATACCCAGTTTCAAAATTATGTCATTATTATGGTACATTTGTTGCAACATAAAATATATGTAACTTCATTTTTAAACCAGCATACCCTACATAGAGCATCATCTTTCATGGGCAGGATTCACCCAGGGCAGAATTCAGTATATTGTGATTCTAAGTTGGATTCTACCCACGAGAGTTTAATAGAGTTTAATAACTAAAGTTCCAAGGGGATTTGGCAGAAAGAGTGACAAGAGGCACACAGGGGATATGTGGGCTCAGGTCCTCAAATGAGGGAGCTTTTAGGGCCCAGCTGCCCTCTGTGGGGGGTGGGGCGGTGCTGGACCACAGCAGCTCCCAGGCCACAGCTGGGGAGAGGTTGGAATGCACACTTCTTGTTACCACATGGTGCCCAATGCCAGGCTGGGGGGTGGTTCTGGGCCGACTGAGAACTTCCCCCCAATACCCATCACCCAGAGGCTGGGTATGTTCCTGAGAGGGGCAGAATGGGGCCTCTGGGCTCCCAGGACAGCACACCCACTCTTCCTCCACCTCCTCCAACTAGGAGCCCACCCACCTAATCCCCAAGCTCGTCTGACTCCAACGTGTTCTCTGCTTAAACAGATACAGAGAAGCCAGCCAACAAATCCTGAAGCATCTCCAAGGTAGGGACGATTGCTCCTCCACCCGGTGGACCTCTGTGTGACCTGCCTCCTCCAGGAAACCGTCCTGGATAAGTGTTCCCAGAAGAGGCCCCTTCCCACCTTGGAGCTCCACCACTTCCACCCAGCACCTCACACCCCAGGCTGCAAAGTGGTTTTTAAATTTTTTTATTTTTAGCATTAGAAGAAAAAGTAGCTTGTTTGCCATTTTGTCTTCTTAGAAATGGGTCTGGAAAGCAGGGGCAGAGTCCTTCTTATGCTGAGGCCAGCTTGGTGCTCCCGTTGAGAATTGGGGGTCAGCATGAGGAGTAAAGAGAGGGCTCTGGGTGCTCCCCAAACTTGGTGGCCAGACAGTGAAATGAAACATATTCTTTCGGAAAGGAAGAGGAGGAGGCCAAGCTGGTTTGGCCAAAAGACTGTATTTTAGACTATTTAGAAGTTAATGCAACTTATTAATGTAGGTATAGTAGGAATCCCGGGACTAACCAACTTGCTGAATAGGGCCCAGATAGGCCGGCAAGGAAGAGATTATGTATATGGCCATGTATTTTGCATGCTATTGAAGATTGCTGATTTATAGGTTAATCGATGTGGCTAAGGACGCAAGGGAGTGCCCTGTACGAATTAGACTGGCAGGCCCCTGCAGTATTGGCCACACTACATCCACTCAGGGGGCATACTCTCCTTTTCAAATAGCCTCGTGGTTTGAGTACCTCGGTCCATTCAAAGGATGAGGTTTCATTCAATTGACAATCTAATCCAATATCGTATTTAAAACTCTTTTTAAAAGGTAGATTCAAACACTAAGCCAGCTCTTTCCAAAGCAAGCAGATTGGCTGCGATTCCCAAGGCGCCCGTAGCTGTGGTGCAGGGCTGTGCACTCACCTTTCAGGCCGTGGTCTGCATCCCCTTCGCGATCTTGCAGCAGGGTGTAGCCCCCCTGGGAGGGAAGATCTTTCCTGTCCCCCAGCCCATACGTCCCAGCATGATCTTCCATCATGTTGAACTCTTGGCGGGGCTCAGCCATCCTGGTTCAAGGCCCACCTGGGAAGGAAGATGGGAGGTTGAGGCTGAGATGCTAAGATGAGGGTAAGGGCTTGGGGGGTGGAGTGAGGTGGGGAGCAGGGACAGTGAGGTGCCGCCTCCCCAGTTCATGGCAGATAGATTTCCACCTCCCCACGTCTATCCCCCCACCCAACAATCAGATGCTCAGCCTCATCCCAAGCTCTGTTATTGACACATGTATGAGCACTTTAACTTCACCAGCATCACATCGGTTCATATGCAAAACCACCAGGTGGGCAGGTTTAGGGGGCCTGACTCCTTACTGTGCCCAGTGCTCTTTCCACTTCACTAAAAAGTTAATGCTGCTGACAGGAGTTTGTTCGCTGTTTTAGTGGAGAAGGTGGGACAAACAGGAGAGAAAAGGCGCTGGCAGGTGCTCTTGGAAAGGAAAATGAGGCACAGAGAAGCATGTGAGTGTTTACTCATGGGTAACTGACAGCGGAACCAGCTCCCGACCGGTGTCCTAATTACCCCAGCTCTGGGTTGGGTGGCCCTCTGAATGTCAGGGCTGTGGCCTCCACTGACCTCACTGGCACCCACCAGGACCCTCAGGTGCCCCTTCCAAGGGCGGGCAGAGACGTCCCTAACAGGGCCTGGAGAGGGATGCAAAAGCCCCAGCCCAGATGCTGATTCAGCTCATCAGAGACAAATAGAAATGATCCTTTACTGGTACTTTGTCTTCATCTTTATTTGGAGAATATTACTTTAATTTAAAAATTACTCATAACTTTGAATTTCTGGGCTTTTAGTATGCTGCTTTGCTTTGGTTCATTCATGCTTTGTTATTTCCCATTTGTATCTCTGTAATTTGAGTCTCCTTGTCTTTTACTATGGTATCTTTTTTTAAAATTATCTATCTCATAGTCTTTATTTTCTACTTTATATTTATTTTTATCTTGGACACTTGCCTGTCCTGGTTACTTTCATTTTCTCCCTTTAAACTTTTATTATTTTTGATCTTGATTTTTATTTTTTACCCTTTGAAAATCTCAGTTATATTTTACATGTATTTATTATATATATTTATTTACATATTTGATTTTACATTTTTTTACATCCTTATATTGCTTTTATTTAATGTTTTACTTTTTTGGGAGATAATTTTAGATAATTTTACAGGAGAGTTGTAAAAGTATTCCAGAGGGTCATTTAGTTATTTTTAACCTTTTGAAATTCCTTAAAATGTATTTCCTTGTGTTACTATCTATCTTTCTAACCTTTTCAGCTACTTTTTTATTTTATGCTTTCCTTCTTATATTTGTAACTTTTATAATTACTCATAATTTTAAGCTAAATTGAGTCTTTAATTTTCTTTTATAATTTACTAAGTTATCTCTCTCTGTTTCTGTTCTCACCTCATGAACAGTTTTTCAGGGGCACAGAGGAATAGCAGCAGTGGGTGAGTGGTCAAGGTGGAGAGCTGGTGACATGAACTCGAGTGGATGGGGCCTTTCTCTCTGCTGCCTCCACTGCATCTAGCTCTCTGGTTTCGAAGATCAATTAATAATGTCTACCATGGGAAAGGCATGGAGGGCATGCACCCCTGATGTCATGCATTCTCTAAATGTTCGCAAATCCGTAGTTTCAACTCTGACATATAAATGGTGGCCTACAAGGCAGAGGGTCCCTCTGGGGCTGACCCTCCACATAACATTTCCCAGAATGATGCTGGTGGAGGGACAGCCAGGCTTCTGGCACTGTGTTTATACCAGCTGGCCATGGCATACTCATGTCCAGCTTCATTCCTTTCCCTTCTAGGCAGGACATGCTGGTGTGAGTGTCTGAGCTCTCTTCTCTATCCATGATGTAGGATAAGAAGCTGGCAAGAGCTGGGATGGCCTAGGGAGGTTTTAAGAATGAGGTCAGCAGGACCTCTTCTGGGTGGTGACCCGGCCCCACTTAGGCAGCTACTGCTTATAGAGAAGGGGCACCTTTTCGTCCTGACTGCAGTCCTTGCCCCTCAGTGAGCTCTCAGGAAAGGCGTCTGAGACTGAGCTGCTCCAAACCTTTGACCTCTCCCCAAGGAGGAGCAGGACTTTATTTTGGGAAGATAAAAGTCCCCATTCATCCTTTAAGGCTCAGGATTTGGTGGTGATATTCTCTACCCTTAGGCAAGCAGATGGTTCGTTTCCCTCAGAAAGCCCCAGAACACGGGAACCCCACTTCTGAAAGGCACCATTATCTGAGAACTCAACTTTTGCTCCCTACCCAACTCTAGGAAGTAACGCCCTCCTTACTGATGGAGGCTCTCAGGACGTCCCGAGTCACTGCCCAACTGCTTGTCCCTGGGATTTGTCTACAAGTCACCTCACCTAGCTGACTCACCAGGAGCCCCACCCTGGAGGGGTGGAATCAGCCCACAAGCTTGAGGCTTCCCAGACTGGCTGGAGACACTGCATTTGGCCCAGGTGAGCCAGGCCAGCCAACCCGGGTCACTCCTTTCAACCTGCAGCTGCAATTTTCGTGAACGCTGAGAAACCCCGTGGTTTTGTTCTTGAGTTGACTGATTCCTTTCAATGACTAAGTTTCACTCCTGTAGCATGATGGATGGAAGTATGAAAGTAAAAATCTTCCTCTTTCACAGAGGAAACCAACACAAGATGTCCATTTTTACCCTTTGTCCATCTTTCACAAGATGTCCATTTATACCCTTTGCTTTCTCTGTTCAGGTCTCCATGCTCATTATAATGACTTGAATGAGCTCTTAATTTATGAATAACATCAACCCTTTATCCTATTTGTGACAGATCATTTCTCCAGTTGGCAGCCTTTGGTTTTGAATTCTAATGGCTTGTGGCCGACAGGTTTCAATTTTTATACAGTCAAATCTATTTTATTTTCTTATTTATTCCATTGCTGTATAGCACATAAAGATCAACAATGTTTTCTGCTATGTTTTTCGTGATCTAATTCTTTCTATTTAATTGCAGCAGGAAAGCAGCCATGGCTGTGCTCCAATTAAACTTTATTTATGGGCACTGAAATTTGAATTGCATGTGATTTTCATGTCATGAAATATCATTTTTGTTTTCTTTTTTTCCAACCATTTGAAAATGTAAAAACCATCCTTAACTCACAGCCAGATATGGCCTGTGGGCCTTTACTTAGAGACCTCTGCTTTTGGCTTTTTTAGAATGTCTTCTTCTCTCTCCATAATTAAAAAAAAAATCTGTACTTTAAGTCTTAACAAGAATTGTGCATTTTAGTCACTGCCTATATCCTCAGTGTGGATTTTTGCATTTCATGTTGGGTTTTCTTCGGCTGCTTCTTGAGGTTTCTATAAGGTTTCAAGCCAGGAGCAGGAAAACTAAGGGTCATTCCTGGAGCTTGGCAAACAGCCCACGTATCCATAGTATAAGCCCTTAGGCTGCCAGGCTGCCTTGTTCATCCCCAAAAAGCAGATAACAAGGCAATGGGTCTCACTGCCCTGGCTTCTAATGAAACCACCACCCCCCGCCCCCTCAACCAGCATCATCCCTGCAGGGCCGGAGAAAGTCAGGCACATCAGTAGGAAGCTGAACAAATTATAGGGTCCACTGGAGAAATTAAATCGTCCCTAAAAACACAGCAGCTATTCGCTATGTAAAATAAATGAACTGTGTGCTTCTCAAGGGCCAATATTTTCCTCTGGGGAAAGAAGTGGAATGCATGGGAAGAACTCTCTAAGCAGGGAGGGAGGCTCACTACCCCGCCCCTCCCATCCCTCCCAGGACAGCAAATGCCCTTAGGTTCATGGATCTTCTGAGTCAATGACAGAGAGCTGTCTCTTCAGCTCAACGGGGCTGGGCCACCTGCCCCCATGCTAAGGTTTTGGTACCTACAGGCCATGTTGAGAAAGATAAGTCCCTGTCTGGAACATCCCTTAGAGTCTACTTGACATAAGCAGAAAATAGAAGCCAGAAGGAGGATGTCATCAGAGAACAAAACGTAGAAAAAACACCAAGTGAGCAAGTTCCGTCGGGGTGGGACCTATCTAGGTCACTTACTGCTGCAGCCCCAGGGCCTGGCACACAGTCAGCGCTTGCGTGGGCCCTGTCAAAGGAGTGCTCATTCCCTCACAGGAATGTCACCAAACTCTCACAGCAACCCTGTGAGGTAGTTATCTTCATTGTCATTATCACAGATATTAAGATTCCCCTTGGACAGATGAGGAATCTGGGAATGACCTGCCCAAGGTCATACAGCCACTAAGTGGTGATGCCAGGATGCAAAGCCTGTGTCCTGATGGAATACTCAACTGTCCCTCACTTCTTATTCTTCCATCCTAGACCATGAAATGTTCCCCAACTTTCTGTCCGGCACAGGTCTAGGGTGTGGAAGGAGCACTGTCCAGGACTCATGCCCAAAAGCCATGTGACCAGGTCACCTCTCTCCACCTTCTTCACCTGAAAAACATCACTCAGTGACCCCTGGGCTCCCTTCCCGCTCTGATATTTTATTCTAAGTGGGTCAGTGGGGCCTGTGTCCTCCAGCTTGGGACCCTGGTGATCAGTACGGGAAAGCAGGAGGTCCCCAGACCAGGCCTGCATGAGAGGCATGTCTCCTAGCATCCTAGCCAAGGAGTTGCACTCAGCCCTCCTCCTTCCTGCCCCACCTCTGTCTGACCCCTGTCATTTTCCTCCTCAAGAGCCAAGGGCAGGAATTCTCTGGAAGAACTGAACAAAGAACATGTAAACCATCTGATTGATGGCACAGAGCACATCCCTACTCTAAGACTTTCGTGCAAAAACAGCAGACTGAAAAACACACAAACAACCTTGACCCTGAAGTGGGTACACAGCCCAGACTAGATGTGGTCATCACTTCACGGATCCCTATAATCTAAGAGAGACACATCAACGGGAAAATAAATACACTCTGTTTTCTTATTCTTCTAGATCAGCCAATCTCGCTATCTCTGATTTCCTACCTGTTTTTTCAGGCAGTGACTTGGAGGCAGCAGGGTCAGAGGTAAGAAAGAAATTTTCGAGAGGCACAAAAGTGGAGTTAAACCTGGAAACTAAAGTGGGCCACTTTGTAGAGACCCTTGGAGAAGTACTGCCTCCTGACAAGAGAAACGAGAACCAGAGGCTCCTGGAGTCTGTCCTTGTCATTCTGTAGCTTCACTAGTTGAGGCTTGTGAGGGGAAGGGGCTGGCGGAGTCATTCATGGTGACTTGTCCTACAGGATCACACCCCATCAGTCCCCGTGCCACCTTGCTAGTGGGCAGAGTAGGGGGTGGGGCAGAGAAAGGGAGAAAAGTGTCTGCAGGGTTGACAGGGAAGGAAGAAGGCAGCGCAGGTGACGAGAAGGGAAAGGCAGAAGGGTTCTTGTGCCCTCTGGGACACGAGAGGCAGCTCTGACATCTCTGCCTGCTCCCCACCCGGCCTTGTAGCTCTCCAGAAGGCCTGCAGTTTCCACCTGAGCGGGGGCAGCCTCTCCCTGAAGGAGGTGGAGGCCAGACAGGCTTCCTACCACTGCTGTCTTCCTCTCCATGTTTTCTAATTTTCTTACCCACAGCAATGCATCGGCAATGAGTAATTCCTGTTCTAGAAATCGTGGGTAGCCAGGGTGACACTGGACACCCCTTTGGCAGTTTGGGAATATTAATAGCCTCTGTTTATTTGAGCCCATTATGTAATTCAGTCACAGGGGCTTCAGAGAGAGAGAGAATATCTTTGTAGTACAACAACCCGGTGAGAAGAATCACTGTTCCCCTTCCTGGATGAAGAAACTGGCTCAGAGAGGTTCAGTAACCTGCTCAGAGTCACCCAGCTAGTAAGCGTCAGAGCAGGGTCTGAACTCTGAACTTTTGAGGCTAAAACCCTTCACATCAGTGCCTGCCCAGCGGAAAGTTAAACATCCATAGTCCCCTCTCTTCTTCCAGGGCTTAGTGAAATGACCGTGTCCTGGCTGGAGTTAGAGGCGGAGAGGGAAAGGAAAGCCCGCATCAGGGGCGGGTCCCGCGACCTGGCTCACCACGCAGTCCACGCTCCCAGCCAGCAACTTGCGTCTGAAACAAGTGGGTCCGAAAGGCCACCCCAGGGCGGTGCCTGGCGGGGCGGTTCAGGGCTGAGCCGCAGCCCTCGCTAGGGGGCAGCAGACTCCAGGCCCGGCTCGGCCGGGGTGTCCGCCAGCCGCAGCCCAGCACGCCCGCCAGCCTCTCCCCGGGGAATGACCGACCGCACGCTCCCGGGCTGCCCGCGGTGACTCAGCGGAATCACCGCCACCAGGCCAGGTGGCTCCTTCTAGAGAAAGAGGAGTCGCACTTAGACCCCTCATGTTAAAAACCCAAACTGGAATTAGAGAATAGTGATAACTGCACAACTTGTGAATCTACTGAAAACACTGAATTGTAACTTAAAGGGTAAATTTGATGGTATGTGACATTAAAAAATGTCACATTAAAAAATGGTATGTGCTATTAAAAAAAACAAACAAACCTTAAATGGATTTCTCTCAGCAGAAGATCAAGAAGGGATAATCTAGAATTTAAAAATAATTTCAAAATGAGCTTTGTTCTCCAAGGTAATTTTTTTTTGGGGGGGGGGCTTCTTTCTCTTTACTCTGGTCCCTTTTCTGTACCATCAGGAATTTGCCAGTGCATGATGCTAAAACAGAATTCCTCACAGTTATAGGAACCATGTTTAAATTATTTCCAGGTATGACTCACTTAATGCACACAACTGCCTCTATTATTATGCCTACTTCTACAGATGAGGAAACTGAGGCACAGAAAGGTTGAGTCAGTTGCCCAAGGTCACACAGTTGTTATGTAATGGAGTCAGGGTTCAAGGCCCAGGCAGTCTGGCACTAAAGCTTGTTTCCCTTGAAAACTTTTTCTGTACATTTACACTCTGTTCTTTACTGCTTCTGGTCCAACTATCTTACTTTAGGATGTAAAGATCAGTGAAAGGGCAGGCACACTCGTCTCCTGGGCCAAGGTCACTAGAAAACCCCTGTGGCTCAGGAAGCAGAGAGCAACTTACCTAAAGTAAGTGAAAGCGCCTGGAGGGCTTAAATAGACACCCCCTGGAGGCTGGGTCCTGCCAACTGTGATGCCTCAGATGCACTTCACTAGCTGCGGGTCCCAACTATGAGTGTCTGAGGAGCTGCATTTCCTTTTGTGTCGCACCCAGCTGGGACGGGGGCATGGGGGAGTCCTCAGTAAGACTTGCTGGGAGGAAGACCTCAGAGGAGCAAACCTTAGAGGAGCTCTCAAATGTGAGTGCCTGTACCACACATCGCGGTGTACCACAGGATGCTCTAGAGCCCAATCTGAATACTACTAATAATACCCAGATTTCAAGCAGAACTGCCAAATTAAGTAGGGAGAAGATAATGGAACCCAGAGAAAAGAAAAACTTATGTCAGTGAGAAGAAGCTGGAATAACCCTGGGCTTCACTCAATTCAAGAGAACAATCGACAATTGTAGAAAAGTGTGAATGAACGTGGCTTCTTGGGTGAGGTGGCTCTGTGTGCACACCTGATATGTCACGGCTGATGTCAGCTGGCTTGTGTCCACTATCATAAGAAACCTCACAGATTGTGTCTGAGAGGACAACTCTGGTTCTAAGCTTAAGGTTTCTGTTTTGTCTTTTCACTGAAGACGTCTCCTCCTTCGTAACCACGGAAATAGCCAGATAGCACTGTGATGATATCTATTCGGGGGATAGATCATGCTTGGGCGGCCTTTATTTTCAGAACTACAGTAGTTTTCCCTCCAACCCCTTTTCTGGTAAGTTTTTGATCAGTTAGCCTTCAAGGAGGACAGAACTTGTATGCAACACCCTGATGGGTGGTAAAGGTGGGCTGCTGAGCCTCTGTCACATTCAGGGACTACCAATGCCCTGCTCACCATGTTAATTCTACCTGAGATAAATCCCCTGAACTCAGAGCACTAGATGGATAAGGAGGAGTCTTTGTGAAGTGTCCAAGCCAAGAAAACCAAAGCAAAAAATTGCTTTTCTTGGGCAAACCACTCTTAGTCCTTGGATGAGGGGTAGAAGGAATTTATTGATACATAAAAGTGATTCATAATCATTACTTAAAAGTTAAACACGGAAAAAGTGAAAGAGGAAAGCCAAATAACCAGTTAACATTTTAGGGACCTTCTTTACAGACAGCCTCTCTTACACATGCATATAATTTGCCCTAAATTATACCAATTGTTTCGTAGCCCAGTTCGCTTGCTTAATAATATGCTGGTATTAATCAGCTTTATCTTGATCTCTAGCTGATCTTCAGTGGATATAATTTGTTGTGTCTCTGTCCTTCAGCTCACACAGGCAGCGAATGGTCTCCAAACCAACCCAAGGTTATAATTAAAATGTGCTGAGGGTGGGGCTTATAAAGTCCCCCCGCTTTTATTCTTCCATGATCTCCTCTTAATAAGAACAGATATTTCTATAGCCAGGCACTGTTTACACATTATAGCTCATTGAATGCCCACAATAACCAATGCAAAGTAGGGAATTATCTTATTATGCCCATTTTACACTCTGATGCTGCTGCCCAGGCTGACAGGACACATGAGTTTGAATCTGCAGTGCTAGCCTTTAGTTTGACAATAGGTGGGCCTTTAAAGGCCTTTGCCCCCACATCATGAAGCCCCACTCTGAAAGCCTGAAGTAGGAGGAGCCATTTCAACCACATCTTTGCAAGGTACATGGGACACCTCAGATCCATTCTGCAGCTGGGGAAACTGAGGCACAGAGACACTGAGGGACCTCACGTGGCCCAAGAGACAGTGGTAGAGCTGTGGACAGTCTGGCATGTGGTGATTTGCTGGACAGCTCGCCTTAGGAATGGGAAGAAAGCGCCAGAACCCACTGTGGACCAGGCGCTGTGGATATGTGTATGGAAGAAACTCTTGAAAAAAGAGGAATTTCAACATGACTTTAAAACCAGATCCAATCCAGGTGTACAACTATCTAGATCCATTAAAACTGACACATCAGAAATTCGGATCAGCAAGAGATAGGAAATCAAAGCTAGGGGCCACCCATTTAGGTTCTGGGCCCTAAGAATCTATTTCAGGAAAAGCTCAGGTAGCCTCTGTTCACTGCAAAATGTTAATTATCCAGCAGAAAGGCCTGGACTATGTTTATGTTCAGAAACAGGAATTATAGTTGAGGAAGGAAGAGAGAACAAGCAGATTAAAGAGGAAAAGCTAGTGATAAAGGAGTACAAAGAATTTAAAAACAAAAGAGAAAATGAAATTCTACATGGAAAATGCAGTTTTTCACTTCCCCGCTTTAGCTGGATTCTCTGCTTTGTCAAGATATGCTGCCTCAGTTAGGCCCTTGCCTCGGCAACGCCTTGGGTGTTGTAAGGCCTTTCAACTTGCCAAAGAGCATTATGGGTTCTTGGAAGCACCTGCCCCTCCATTAGCCATTACCGGACTGATGAATAGTACTTAGGCTGCCCACTTTGAGAACTGCACAGCTGATCTGCACAGCAGGGGCTGGGATGACACCCTCCATCCTGCCCTCTCCATTCCAGGTTCACTTCCCCTTGGACCCAAGGCTCTCTCATGAAGCAGTGACTAATAATCTTGAGATACCATATCTGTGTCTACCCTGACAGGTGCACTGAGAGGCCACTCCCCCATCCCCCAGTCCCTTTTGTGGAATGCACTGAGTCCAGCCTTGTTAGTTGAATGAATAGTTGGGCTCTCTGAGCCCTTGGCTTCTGAGATGCTGGCACTGACTCCAAATCTTCCTGGAGAACCCTTGTTCCTGGTCCAGATCTCTCCATGCCTTGAGTGGGAAGGATGCCTGGTGTGGAGTCAAAAGCCCTAGGTTAAAGGTTTGGTGGGGACCAATCACTAACTGATTGATGCTGGGCCAGTCACTTGCCCTCTCTCAACCAAGAATTCTTCACGTGTAACATGGGCATGATGACACCTGTCTCACAGGGTGGCTGTGAGGGTCGCTGAAAATAATGCACATGAGACAACACTTTAATGAAGTGTGATGTTCCAGACTGACATAAGGGATTGTTGTTGTGACATGTGAGTTATGATCAAGGAGAAGATGTATGAAGATGAGGAAGAGGAGGCTTAACCTGAAGGGATAAAATTAGGGACCAACACCAGGGCCTTTTGCCTCTGCCCCGAAGGATGGGGAGTACCAGTGGGAAGAGGAGAGAGGCAGCTTTAAGTCAGGCCCTGGAGAGGAGTACGGGAGTCCTTCAGGGAAGATCTGGGGAGTAGTGGAGCGAGGGTAAAGGTCAAAAGAAGTGGGTAGTCTTTGCTCCCCAGCACTGGCACCCAGAGAGGGCATGGAAGGTGATCTGCAGACGGACACAGTCATCTGGAGTGGTCAGCACAAAGTCTTAGTGTGCTGGGAACATGCCCAGGGGCAGGGAGGGAGGCAGGGCTTTGAGAGGCTGCAAGGAATGACCAGAAATGGACTCTTTTTGACATGACATTTCATTAGCTGGAAGCAACAGGAAGAAATGGAGGGAAGAGGAGCATTAGGAAGGCAAGACGGTCATTTTTAAGATGTTTTCATTTCTATTTTCTGAGACTGAGGACACACTCTGGAAGACGCGGGGGAGGGGAGGACGGCAGTAGTCCACTGCTAACCAGCAGTTGTCTCTCAGTAATGAACGACCTGAATGCAGCACAGTCTGGGAAGGGCGGAAAATGAACAGTGTCCTTTGATCACAGGCAAGAAATGCCATACCAGATCAAGCACACTGTCCCTGAATCTCTTTTTGTCAGAGATGCCTGGACACTTCTGCATGGTGGCATCAGAGCCAGAGGTAACGACAGTGCAGTTTGGGGCCATCAAGCCCTCTCTCGGGCCAGGTGGCCTGGGTTCCACTCCGGATCCACTACTGACTCACTGCGTGACCTTGGGTGAGTCACTTGACCTCTCAGAGCCTCTGTTGCCTCATCCTTAAATGTGGAGATTCAATGTGTTCATATACATTAAGGGCTTAGACCTGTCACTGGCTTCTGGTAAACACTCTATAAGTGCCAGCTGTGGTGGTTATCATGACAACCTTATCGCCCATTAATTTAGCCAAACCTTTCTGTATCCTGTTTGTATTTTCAGACTAAACAGCTTCTCAGGGCACAGAAACACCCCCACCCATCCTCCCCCTGCCCCCCGCTTTGGATCCAAGGCACGTGGTGCCCTGCTGGCCCTCCCAATGCAGCCTCTGGCCAGGCAGGGCAGATGCTGTACCCAGTGAGATCATCCCTCGGTCCCGTG
The DNA here is from genome assembly GCA_004027375.1 of Macroglossus sobrinus. Lineage (NCBI taxonomy): Eukaryota > Metazoa > Chordata > Mammalia > Chiroptera > Pteropodidae > Macroglossus > Macroglossus sobrinus. Next base: position 81,683 of record PVKZ01001522.1, on the reverse strand, counting down.
ATGCCTGGAGACAGGGCCAGAACCCTGTCCTGGAGCACCCTTCGTGAAGCTGACCCCTTTGTGAGACGGATGCAGGAGGAACTGGAGGAGGGAGAGGATGTTGTATTGCACAGAGGTTTTCTCTGGGAAGGGAAGTCTAATTACAGAAACTTTCTCTTGCTGGTGTCTGCTTTCTTGTTTTATTAAACTGTTTTATAAACATGTATTATGTTTATAGTCTGATAAAAAGCAATAAATACATACCCATTTTGGCAAAACAAAACACCCTTGTAACAAAGCCAAGGATTTGTCCTACAGCGTGCTGCTCTTTTTATTCATATATGACAAATTGCCCGCTGCCACTGATGTAGTTGAAGGGACAAGGTGGCCGAGACACTTACCATTGATTCTAGGCATCAGGGCCACTCTGTGATCAGTCACAGAGACAGAGGCCACTCAGGGTGACAATGTGTATGTGTGACTGTAGGGACACCACCAGAGGTACCTGACAGTGGTGACACCTATGGAGTCAGTGGGAGCCCCTGCATGGGACAACATGCCAGAGGGAAAGTAATAAGTCAAAGGGATCGGGCTTGGTGACAGCTGTCATGCAGCCTTTCATGTACACGCTTAAAGCAGAGAGCTAGAGAGACCGGGACACAGCACTCCGATGTCACAAACCCTTCTGTTATCGCAAGTGTGATTCTCTAAGATCTAGTGAGGGGGAAGGGTGATATGTTTAAATACTACAGAGGGCTGCAATTGTTCGAGTATTTATATCCGTCTTGTGCCAGACAGGATTTAGAGAAGCAGGGATGTGTGGAGCCCCACAGGGCTAAAGTTACAGCCCTATGAGCTCCAGAAAAATTAACTTCCAAAATAAAGTGTAAAAATAAAGGCTCTTTTGATTAAGGGGCAACCAGACAATTCTGCTGCATCTGCTGAGGTTAGCAAAATAGTTTCAATATTTATCAATAACACTTCTCATTTAAATTAGAATTAGGAAATGCAAATATTACACCCAACACGGAGACCCCAGTTATGGCCCCTTATTTGGATAAAATAATCATGCTTGACAAAGGGAAGTATCCAGCTAGAGCTGGGGAAATGGAAAACTGCATGGAATGAAGAAACTATCTTGAAAAAAAGAATTTCAACACAACTTTGGAACCAGATCCAATCCAGGTGTACAACCATCTGAATCAATTAAAATTGACACATCAGAATTTCGGATCAGCGAGAGACAGGAAATCAAAGCTAGGGGCCACCCATTTAGGTTTTGGGCCCCAAGAATCTATTTCAGGAAAAGCTCAGGCAGCCTCTATTTGTTGCAAAATGTCCATTATCCAGCAGGAAGGCCCGGACAATGTTTATGTTCAGAAACAGAAATCATAGTTGATGAAAGAAGAATGATCAGATGAAAGAGAAAAAGCTGGTTAGAAAGAAGTACAAAAAACTAAGGACCTTAACTGGAAATAAAATTCTACTTGGAAAATGACAAAACACTTAACCCCAGAGGAGGAAGCCAAGGGGAGACCCTGAACCCCTGCCAGTCATTAAGTGCAGAGCAGAGAAGGAGAAGAGTAACTCTGAGGTCTCCCTGCTTTGCCTGAGCGGCTTCTAGATCTTCCTTTCAGGAATTACCATCAAATTGGAAACTGTAAAAGAATACCAAAACCACTGAATTGTAACTTTAAATGACTGAATTCTATGGTATGTGAATTATAATCTCAATAAAGATGTTTTTAAAACATTGCAAAAGAAACTCAAAATTACCATTTGTTTTTTCCTAAAAACAACAGATGCCTTTGAATCTTCCCCAGGTGCAGAGTCGGGGGCTCCTGAAAGCTTGGGGTATACAGGAGCCAAGAGAGGCGGGCAGGCACGCCCCGAGCTCCTTGCTTCCAAACAACTCACCACACGTCTCCCTGGTCCCACCTCTGCAGGACTAGCTGGAGACTCATGCACTCCCAGACCTGGGCAGGAACCACACGACCTCCCCATCCTCCCTCCACTCAGCATTTGTTCCAGTCTGTTGTAGCTGTTACCTCCTGCTCTAATTGTACCCCATTGGTGTCCCCATTAGACTGCAAGCTCCTTGAGGGTGGAGACTCTTGAACCTGTTTTTTTAATTGCTGTAAACGACTCAGTACTTAGTGCAGTGCTTAGTATGGGTGGTGCTCAGTACACCTTCACGGATGGATGAATGAATGAACTAACGTTAACTGAAAGCCACTCCTCACGCTTTGTTGAATGACATGTGTTACCATCACTGCTACACTCCTCACCCCCAGACGTGCTGGTTTCCCCACCAGGAAAACCCTCTCCTCCACTCTCCTTCCCCTCTGTCCAGCTAACTCCTACTCAAGCTTCATGTTTCATCAAAGCAGTGACTGCTTCTAGAAGCCCTTCGCAAACTCCCTAGCATGTGTCGCTGATGTAGACTTTTTGCATGGTCCTGTAATTCTTTGATTATTTGTCTCTGGTCTGGGAATGTTAATGCCCTGACGGGAGGGCCACAGCCACCTCCTCCACCACGTGTCTTCAGCTCCTGGCCCCACACCTAGCAGGAGAAAGGCCCTCAGTCAGTGCTGCTGAATCAATGAATGTGTAGGGCAGGGAGATGGGCTTTGGTGGGATGGAGATGTGACATGTTAATTGCTAACACTTCCCAAGCTCAGAGCTCATAGTCTGTTTCTTTTTTCTTTTTCTTTTTCTTTAGGCGAGGCAACCCTTGGTTGACCTCACAGATTACAAGAACCTTGTCATCTTTATTATTATTATTATTATTTTTATTTATTATTATTATTATTTTTTTTATTTTTAAATTTTTATTATTTTTAAATTATTATTATTTTTAAATTTTTTACACCTACAGCATGTAGTCTTCCTAGGTGGTCTCCCATCCAAGTACTAACCAGGCCTGACCCTGCTTAGCTTCTGAGATCAGATGGGATCAGGCTTGTTTAGGGTAGCATGGCAGTAGACTCAGTCTGTTTCAAATCTGACAGCTGGCCAGTTCCCTTGTGTGGGCCACCCCAGCTCTCCAGATAGCAACTGTGCCTCTGACATCCCTTTGGAGAGAATGTTTTTCCGCGATGTGGGAGGGAGCTCAAATTCTCCCACCCCTTTGTAAACCTCAAGTGACCAAACTTAATGAGCTTTAACTGCTGTGTCAGCTGGGTGTCAGGCTAACGAGGAATGACCTTGAGTTTGTCATCTTTGTCATTAAGGTCTCTCCCGTTTTGGTTCCTTTTCTCTTTATCCCCAAAACATACTTGTTCTCCAGGCATTTATCTGGGTGCCCCTGCTTCGCTAGGAAAGATTCATATAATCCTGGGTTCTCAGGCTTAGGAAGGACCTTAAAGAAAGAGCTCCTCAATAGCACAGAGAGGTGAAGTAACTTGCCCAAGGTTATACAGCTAGTCAGCAGAGGAGCCAAGATTCAAACCTAAATTAAGATCTTTTCACTGAAGACAGCCCAAGCAGGGAAGAAAACCATTGTTTTCAACAGCATCAGATCCACGCATTGGATACTGAGTCAAATACAGTTCTGTTTACTTAGAAAATGTCTATTCTCTGTCCCCTTTGAGTCCTCATCATGTTCTGGGACATCACATCTGTCCTCTCTATCAGGGAGGAGCAAAATGATCTGATTCCTTTAAGCTACACGAACGATGAACAACAATATGGGAATGTGCGTCCAGTGAGCATGGAGGACGTACAGATCACTGAATATGTCCCTTTCCACGGGAGAAGAATTAGGACATCAGAATCTGAAACGGGCTCAGAGGGAACATGTTAAGTCAAGAGAGACCCTTGTCGAAGCTGGCAGTGCACGACATCTAAGGTTCTCCTCAGATGTGGCCCCAGGGACATTTTGGGAGTAGGTGTGTCTGCTCTGTGACTGGGTCGGGAAGAAGCCACATCGTATGATTATCTGTTAAGGACCTGTCACCCACACTTTAATCCCTCTATTCCAGAGAAAGAGCAGAGTAATTAGAAACCTCCTTGTAAAAGACCATTTACAAGTAAAGAGCACTATAATTTCCTCTTCATTCTTGTGGCTTATTGTTTGGATAGCATTTCCTGGGGAGCTATGAAATGGTGATTTATAAGCAACATTCAAGGGTCAAAGAACATCCAAACACCTCAAGCCAATGATTTAAAGGCTCGTTCTAGAAAAAGAAAAACAAAAAGAAAAGAAAAGAAATGAGATAAGATGCTGCAACAGGATGCAAAGGGAAGACTTCTCACACAGCTATCCAACCTCAGGCACACACACTCTGTGTACTCGGATGGCACACATGGCTCTCACAGCCTCCCAGGTTTTCAGGAACACACCTGGAATTAGCCTGAAACAGGAGCCACCTTTGGGAGCTGTCCAGAGGTGGTTAAGAATGATGACATAGAGGGAGGGCCTTTTTCTAATCAAAGGATAGAATCTGGCTAATTAAGAGCAATGCTTTGTGCTTAAAAGGCACAGATTCAGACTCATCCATTAGTCTCTTCGGTTAAGATCACTTTTAAATCAAAGCTACTAAGCCAAAGCTGTCGGAAGCATCTATTATTAACAGACAGAGAGAAAGTGGACTCCTAAGTGAGAGGTTCAGCAATCGCCACATGCTTGGAAGTGAATTCACGAGCTAATCTAGAGATGTCAGCTGTGTGATAAATAAGGTTTATAGCAGTTTTCTATGCACTAAATGCATTATTGATGCTCTGCATATATACCCTCCAGTCCCGAAGGTGGTCCCAGGATACCTGTGGGCAGGAGTGCGGGCCAGGCAGGGAGAAAAATGATATAAACAAGACAGGGCAATCATACTGGTCCAGCCCTGGCTGAGCAGCTGGGGAGACTGCAGGGACCAGGGCAGTGAGAGATCATGAGGAAAGCTTGTACCAGCCCCCATCATGGACCCAGAAAAAGGAACAGATGTGGCCACTGCCCTTGTATATATTCAATCTGGCCAGGGAGCTACACATGTGAATATATCAGATGACTGAGGGAGAATTTCAGAGCAAAGTGACCCCATGGTCAATGCCATTTGTGGAATGGCATCTACCACGTGCAGGAGCTCTGGGATGGACAAGGGGATGGAAGATGTGCTCCCTGCCCTATTGAGTCTAGTTTGGGAGTGGAGACGAAGACAAATACAATCCTAGGCCATAAGTCAGAAGAGAGAAAGCAGATTGGCTTGTGCCCCAAGAGTATGATTTGGTGAGCTAAGAGTGGAATACGTGCCAGAGTCAGCAGCTGAAAGGAGACGGGGGTAGAGAAGGCTGGAGAGGCTCTGGGGAGAAGATGAATTTGAGCTAAGACTTGAAGGGAGGTCAGGCTTGGAAGGATAAATTCCTTCCTCTGGGCTAAAGAGGGATAGTGACAGGGTCATCATCAGGCAAAGCGGTCATCATTGGTCAGAGGTGATGGTTAAGAGACCAAACATTTTTGAAGAAGCCAAGATGAGGGAGACTTAAGGCCAGGCACCTGCTATATGCCCTGAGCCAACGTCAGGGGAACAGCTCCCTAAGTCTCCAGAGCAGCCAACAGGCTCTCTCTCCTGTGACAGTCCTTTTGCTGGAACTTAACAAAGAATGAAGAGCATGCATCCTGCAGATTTTGTTCTGGGGCCAATGGTGAAGCTGTTACTTCTTGCAGAGTCCAAATTCCCCTACCACCACTGAGTTCCGAGTGGGGAGGGATGGTGAGTAGACTAGCCTGGCTGCTGCCTACCTCTGACTATCTTTCCAAGATGATCCTTGGACCAGAAGCAGTGGCAGGTTACATAACTAAGTTGCGAAGAGACCCTGGGCCAGAACTTCCTCATAAAGCCTTGTGAGCGGAATCAGAGAGATGGGAAGGGAAGGAGGGAAACAGTGGGTGGGGGGTTGAGGGAGGAGACAGTACTCAAAAGGGGGATGCCCAGTCTCCCGAAGGAAGGGAAAAGCCTCTTTGGAGAGATAAATCTCATCATACCATTAGCTGCTGATGTCAGCAGACCCCACCATGGTCAGTTTTCAGATTCTGGGAATGGTCTCCTGGAGGCAGTAACCTTCCCCAGAGAGCTCTGCCCTAGAAGGCTGGACCTGCGGGCAGTTACTTCCCCAGTTACGCTTACCCCTTTCTTGCCAGAAGACAAAAACATGCATAATTATCTAAACAGAAGCATTCCCTTTGCTTTTCCCAATTATTAACCTGTGGTTGTTAATAATTGGTTAACCAGCTGGTAGGAGCAGAGGTCTTTTTAAAAGGGAAGAAACTCAAACAGGCTTTGGGTTCCGGGTCCACCTTCTGTCTAGTAAGGCAAAGATCACTCCACTTTGCAGATGAGACAAGAGAGGCTAAGCGAGTTGCCCCAAGTCACCCAGATAGTCAGCAGCAAAGGAAGATGAGAAATTAGCTTCCACCTCCTATAGCAGAGAGCTCCTCTGGCTGTAGCAGTCTCATAAAGCAAGTTTCTGTTTCTCAGAGAACTGGTGTCTATGTGCTCAAGCCCGTGCCTCCTGCGCTGACCACAGCTTCCAGCCAGTGGCTGTCCGCAGTGAGTCTCCTGACCACAGAGCTGGCAGAATGCTCGCTCTCAACAGAACAGCTGACGATATCGTTCGGGCAATGGTCCCAGAAAAGCCTTTTTTTTTTTTTTAAGACAAGACAACCCTTGGTTGACCTCACAGATCGCAAGGACCTTGTCCCCTTACAATCCCTTATTTTTTAATTTTTTACAATTACAGCACCTGGTCTTCCATCCAAGTATTAACCAGGCCTGACTCTGCTTAGCTTCCAAGATCAGACGGAATCAGGTTTGTTCAGGGTAGCATGGCCGTAGACAAGAAAGCTTTTTTTTTTTTTAAGTTAATTAAAACCCACAATATAAACTACTCTCTGGAAAAAAAAAAAAAAAGAACACATGCATCATTTAGATCCAACACACTGCATCGAAATATCCTAATGCCCGCTAATGATCATGATTTAAAGAAACAAGTAATGCAAAGTATAAACAACAAATGGAAATCTCTCAGAACGCAGACTAAATCGACTGCGAGTGGCTACAGGTGATATCCTCCTAAGAAAAACCTGCTAGGATTTAGTTCAAACCAATTACTCATTTCAGCCTTCTCCAACCTAACATTTTATTGCTTATCTGTTGTTTTTTAAAAGAAAGCAAATATAACAAGGCAAAAGAATCCATCAGAAAACATTACAAGATGCAGAAATAGTTGAGAGCACTGGGAAAGTTGATCCTCGAATCCAGATCTGTTGCTTCCTGTCCAGAAAGAAAGTCAAGAGACTCAGGCTCCAGCAAGGGGCCTAGTCGCCCCTGAACAAACTAAGGCATTGCCTCAGTTTCCTCGGTTCTGGGAAGGTTGCAGAGATGTTCCGCTATCTCCCTTCAGCTCCACCAGTACAAGGGGCTGGAGCACAACGTGGGGGCCAAGAGTGGGGTGGACGGAGCCTCACAATGAACAGTAAAGGAGGGGGATGTCTGTAGAGATCCGACGACAATAATAAAATGACGAAAAGTCAGCCTGTTTTCTAGAAGCATAAAGTGCCAGCAATTCTAAACAAAGCCAGTGATAATACACTCCTCTCTTTCTTGGTCTAAGTTACAAACAACTGGAGCTATTGCTGTTGAGTGTTAATCCCTGTGTACAGTTAGCACTTTACTAAATGTATCCTTTAATGTAAATTAGCACTTTAAAAATGTGTCCTTTAGCAAACCCTGTTTTCTCCATGAAGTTCTTTCAGAACCCTCAGTTACAGACGGCTCCAACACATGGAGTTGGCTACACATGGTCATTTCGAGATAAAAGTTCTTAACAGTTCAGAATGTCAAGGTTCTTTTGGCTGACATTTGCATGTCCAACCTCAGTGAGACCAGTACTCCTGCATTTATGCAATAGATTCTAAGCTTGAATAACGGTAGTGCAGCACCATAAAGAAGCTGTTACTTCAGATCTGTCATTCGGTGTTTTTCTTTGTGCTTAAAATTTAAAACGGTGACACTGAGTATGAAATGTAAAGTGTAACATTTTTGCTTGCTAAGTACAACTTTTACTTAAACAAGATATGTTTTACTGAGTTTGAATAATACTTTTCAAATGGAAATCTATTCTTTTAATATTGTGGAATTATGTTTAAAAAAAAAAAGAATTGAGAAAATAAAGCAGTACATCAGTGGCTCGATTTAGTAGCTGCTAAATAACAGGCAACCTTTGCAGATGTCTCACTTTTATTAAAGTTCTCATATTGGTGACTGAACAGTGATTTACATAAAATATCAATATATCAGACTGCAACCAAAGGATCAAAACTCAGGAGATGTAAAAACTATTTAGTAAACAGTTGTGCTTTTTCCTTTTTTTGTACTATATTTATTTGTATTTTTAAAAAAATTATGGTGTAATTATATGCACAGAGTTCAATAAAAGGAACGTTTTATTATTGGTATTTTTTCCTGGCCATTATAATGATCATTTGATTTCAAGATTATTTCTAAAAATAACTTTGTCATATAAAGAAAGAGACTGTTAAATGACTGGTGTCAAATGGCTTGGTGCTACTGTTCTGTAAAGTGGCAGATGAGCGAGCCCCTTCAATAATCAGGTAGTCTCAATCATCCATAGAGCTGTAAAAGAATGAAGATAAATTCTTCCCTAGCCCATCAATTTCCCTGTCAATGCCCAATGCTCCTTTCTCCAGCCACCTTACACAGCAGCCACCGTGACAGTGAACTCTAGAACGTAGAGCTCAATGACGTGAAGGCTTATGGTGACTTCTCAGGGTCAGGGATGACAGATGCAAGCACAGCCCCGCAGAGGGTGGTGCTCCTGGAGGGTCTGGCCCCTGCCCAGCCCTGAAACCAGAGGCTGGCCCTCAGAGCAGCAAGAGCGCGTGGTCCCTGCAGCAGTGACCTACTTCCCAGTCTTCCAGTGGGGGAACTGGGCAGCCATGACAAAGCAAAATTCAGTGAATTTGGAGTGAGCCCATGCTAGAAAATCTGAAGTGTTCACCTTATTCCAGGGACAGGAGGCAGGTAACATGGATAGAGGAAGAGTTTAATCTTGGAAATTTAAAAATTAACCAGGGGTAGGAAAACAGAACACAGCTTTGGAATTAAAAAATCTAGGTTCAAATTATGATTCTGCAATTTACTAGCTGTGTGATCCTGGGTAGCTGACCCAACCATTCTAAGCCTCAGTTTCCTTCCCTTGTGAAGGCACCTGGTAAGGGAGACAGTTGACAATCTAGTGAGATGAGTGCCACAAGGAGAGGACCATGGGTCATAGGAGCATGAGATGGGCACTTGTGCGGTCTGGAGGGTGGGAGAGAACTTCCCCGAGGACAGGGAACTTATTCTGAGACCTGAAGGATGAGTACAAGTTAGCAAGGTGACAGGGAGCAGGTAGGAAAGACCATTCCACACAACGAGGACAGAATATGCAAAGGCTCCGAGCTGGGAAAATGCAGTTTTTAAGGAACTCGAAGATGACTCACAGGGTTAGAAGATGAGAGAAGCAGTGGTGCCAGACATGTGAAGCCACTGGCATTTGGAGCTTGGCTTGTTTGTTACTGCAGCATAAACCTAGCCTTGCTGACCAAAACAAGTGATTACAGTAAAAAGATAGGGGGCTGAGTCCAGCCTGGATTCAGCTGAGGAGGGTGAGCATGTTGGGAGGAAACTGAGGCTGCAAAAGTGTTGACAGCACCTTTAAAAAAAAATCTGGCTGGGAAGAGGAGGAGAGAGCTAGGGTGGATGACTGAAGGGCATACTTGTTTAGTTTTAAAGAGGGGGATTTACACCTCTCAAGTGCTGTCTAGGGAGAAGGAGAGGACAGAAACAGGAGAAAGGAAAAAAGAAAAGCTAAGCAAGGCTCCTGAATGGTGGAAGAGGGGAAGGGATGGAATGCAGGGCATGAGGTGGGGAGGGCCTGGCTTTAGCAGCATCCCCCAGGAGCCACCAGGAGAGGCGCACAGAGCGTGAAGAGTGCTGAATTAGCACGTGAGACGCCCAGGGCCTCCCACGTGGGCCAATAGCACAAAACACCTTGATCCCCAGGGGTCTGGACATTTGCTGCTTCTTTCCTAAGACTCCCAAATCCCAATAACCGAATTGTCAAATCGTGCTAAGCATGCCAAAGGAGAGCTCAGGGGTAACTTGGTACTCTCTCTCCCCACATTTCATACTTTGAAATTTTTCAAAATCACAGAAAAGTTGCATGAATATAATCAGCACCTCTATATTCTTCTAGATTCGTCAATTGTTAATACTTGTAACATCTGCTTTCTCTCTGCATTTATCACTCTCTGTATATATGTATTTATATGTAATTATACATAAATTTTACTTTTAAACTTAATATTTTTCTTATTATAAAAGCAACATACTCATGAAAATCAAGTATAGGAAAGTATAAAGAAGTACTTACGTATAGCCTTACCAACAGAGACATCACTATTAATATTTTTATGTATTTCCTTTTTGTTATTTCCTTTGCTTTTTAAGCACAGTCAAGATTATACTAAATACAGAATTTGTACCATGCTCTTTTATTATGTCAGAAGTGTTTTCTTGAGTCATATAAATTCCATAGACATCATTTTCTAATGGCTACATACTATTCTCCATAACCATCCCCAAGAAATTGGACATGTAGCTTGCCTCTGAAATGTCCTATTATAAACAACACTTTGATGAACATCTTAGTGTACATAGCCTTTTCATGTTTCTAATTATTTCCTTAGAACAGATTCCTAGAAGTGAAATGCTGTGTTAAAGAGTACCAACATTTTGAAGCCTCTCTATACAGCCTGCCAAATCGCTTCCTGGAAATTTATCCAAACTTTTACTCCTATGAGCCCTATATGGAAACACACTTGTGTAAACTTTATGGCTGGCCTGGAGGGAGAGACAGCAGCACAGATGAAGGGAGAGGTGAGTAACCCTGGAGGGGAGAACCTGTCACCAATTATCTTTTACAGTGGAAACCAGGAAGGGAATGGAGAAACCCCTGCTTCCCACGGCCTCCCTTTGGCCTGGCCCACTGCAGACACTTGAGAAAGGGATGCTGCATGAATAAACAAATCCACAAACATGCGTTTCTGCATTCCTATCACCAGTCCAACACAAGATACAAGGACAGAGAAGGAAAAGGAAAAGCAAGGATTATGGGATGAAGCATGCCAAGGGGGCTCACAGGAGTCAAAACTGAATTGACTCCATGTTCAATATGGAGAATCTGAACACTGCTTATGCTGACCATCTACAGACCTCTCTCCCCGAAAAGACCAGTCTCAACCTAATTCAGCTCCTAAGTGCAGGCCACTAAGAAGACATGGGAGGAAGAGCCAAGTGTAAGAAGAGCCATCGCCCCAGCTTTGCCCTGCAAAGGGCAGCAACATTACCTAAGGCAGAGGGGCCTCTCACGCTGCTGCTTCTGCCAGGAACCAGTTGACAAAAAGTGGGCCTTGGCTTACAGAGATGAAAGGTGGTTCCCTGCCCCAGAGGTTTGCAGAGAACGTGCTGTCACTGCATTGGGATGATTTTCCATAAGTGACTCCTGGTTGTCCAAATGGGTTAGGAGCAAGCCCCAACAGGCCGAGATGGGCTGAAGAGGGCTGGGAGGGATGCTATGGATACACGTAGGCATACATGTGTGATGGAATTGATGCATAAGGCCTCGTGGGCCCCCAGAAATGCATGGCCAGGTAGGGCAGGTATGACATCATAGTCATCTTAGGAGAAAAGCCAGGTCTGTGAAGTCACAGAGTTCTGGGGCCTTTTTCACTCGTTCTGCTTTTGGTGATGGGTGATGTTTAGTCTTATATTCCTTCAAAGAGGAAGTGATGGTTGGACAGGTGAAGAAGAACAGAAATGGAGGAGGCTGGGAAGCTACTGTGTACTCCTGCGCTCCCCAGGAGCTAACGGTGAACCAAGCAAAGGAACCTTCAGAATCCCAGGTGACTTGAACTCACTTGCATCTAAAGTGGGCTTTGGAGACTCCAGACTTTGCACAGAAGAGGGGGCAGCAAGGAGGAGGCTGTGTCTTGGTTTTACCATCTTGGACTGGAGGCTACTTTCTCTCCTCTTGATGCAGCTCTGCCTGGGCCTGTCCCACACTTCAGAAGCAAGAGCTACGGCTGGATTCCAAGGGAGACAGGGCTTGGTCGTGAAATGCAAAATGAAGGGCTTGTGAAATCCTCAGAGAATGTACTTAAGGTTCTCTCCTTTTAAATCCAAACACTTAACTAGCTAGCACTTGCCACATGCAAGGCTTTTTCTAAACTTTTAAAAATCTTAATTCATTCATTTCTCTTCATAACCCTATAAGATAGGTATTAATCCTTGTTTCAATTTTACAGATGAGGAAACTCAGGCACAGAGAGGCTGAGCAACTTGCACAAGTTCACACGGCTCGGTCACAGCCGAGCTGGGATTGCAGCACAGGCACCTGGCTCCAGAGTGTGGGCACGAAACCTCACTGCCCATGAAACTGGAGGATGAATTGTCTCAAGGCAAGTACCCTCACAGAGTCTGTATCTTCCACTGGTCTGTATTATTCAAGAAGGGAACCATTCCTAAAGACTAATGTGGGCAGATCAGGTCCCAAGCAGCCGTGATAGTGGCCAAGTCAGTGACAGCTGCAGTCTCAGCCTGTGCTGTGGAGGTGAGACAGACTCTGATGACCTTTTCTGGGAGGATCCCAGGACCACACAGATCCCGGAGGGCCGGTTGCCTCCAGGCATTCCCCAGGGCCCACAGGTAAACCCGGGATGGCCTGACCGCATCAGGCTACACCTTCTTGGGCATGTCCTGTGCCTTGAATCAGGGGTAGATTCTATGGGGTTTGGGGATTAAACCAGCTATGGAGTGGTTACTGCTGACCTGGTTATGACCAGGCTGAGGTACGAAAGCTCCCTGCCTTGCATTTTCCCCAAACCTCATCCAGACCCTGCACCCCATTTTTCTGCAAAAGCAGCTAGTTCTCTGATTCCCAAAGGACAGGGGTTGGTCTTATTCACATCTGAATTCTTCTCATCTGGCAGCACCAGCATGCGGAAGGGGGATCAGTGAAAAACACTTAGTTGTGACAGGTGACAACTGACGCTGGAGAGAAGGCATCAGATAACACCTGTTCTAGGTGCCCACTTTATTTATTTGTTTATCTTTATTATTTTAATTTTAAATTGTTTATTGGGGTAACATTTGTTAATACAATTATATAATTTTCAGGTATACATTATAATTTGACATCTATATATACTATTGTTAGGTGTCTGCTTTTTAAAGAGATCTCTGTATGTCAAGCTGCCTCAACATAATACTATTTTTATTGTATATATAAAAATGACTTATGAAATCACAATGTGTGTATGCATGTTTGTGTGTATGTATGTGTCTTCCCTAGCTGGACTCTGAGCTTCTCAAGACCCAGGACTGACTGGTCCCCAAGTAGCCCAGTGCCTGGCACATAGCAGGCATTCGATTGGACATGCTGTACCTTTTCAAACTTTAAGGTATAACTCATATGGACACTTTGGCTGGGAATTTTTATAAAACATCCGTAGTTAGAAGATGGCAAGCAATAAGCACCAGATGAAAGGAACACTCAAAGAGCAAACTACAAGGAGAGCCTTCAGAGTGAGAATCACGGAGCTGCCCAGACTTGGCCATTATGTAGAGCCAGAGAGAGGACACAGGGAATGTCTGTCAAAACTCACTTGCCAAGGGCCATGGGCTTAGGTGCTTTGAATCATCCTAGTGGGAAGCGCCTGTCCCTGCTCCTTATCGCCAGCAGGATGGCACAGAATACCCCAAAGACACCACACCCCTTTCCCCAGGTCTGAAAAGCAGTACCTGAGGTTCTTCCCGCTGTCTAGCTTGACATCCTCTAAGTAGCCGGTAAACATATTGCAGAGTTTTAAAGCTTCTAAATTAGCAACCTACACTCAGAAATAGAGTTATTTAATCAAAGTACAATTTCCCATCTGGCCACACTGGGCTCACACTCCTATAAGACGCTGTCATTGGCTGGGGGAGGTGGGGGGAGGCTTCCCAGTGCCACTCCTTTGTGGGCGTCTGGTGACATGATGCTGGTTTGGGCTCTTTGTAGTTTGTCCCTTGGGGTAACAAGCAATTCGTTATCACCCCATTTAACTAAGCAATCCTTGAACCCCTCAGCCTTTCCTCTGGTCTGGTGACCCCAGGCCAGGCGCCTGCTCCCCCCAGGACACGCTGTCCTGCTGGGGTTGTTAGGCAAGGAGGGGCGCCGACCTGCGAGCCTCGCTCCCAGCCGGCTGGTGCACAACCCCGGCTGGTGCACAACCGGAATGCTAAGTAGCCGCCGTGCTCTGACCCAGTTTGTCTGTTAGGACACACTCCCAAAATGGCTGCCAAGGTTTCAGCTCTAGGTCTGGAGAAGAGAATTTTTCTACAAGGGATGTCGAGTGCTCATTCCGGAACAGAAAGCATCCCGTGACCTGTTCCGCACCAGCTCTCCCCGAGTGAGAAACAGTCCAAATTTATGCCCAAGTTGAAATGGAGAAGCACATATAGGTTCTTGTCCTGGTTCTTTTAATTATAAATCCTAGTACGAGGACAACCGAAGGAAAATTATCCCTAAACTTTCATTTAAAAGTCCAGGGAGAAAAAGCAGGAGTAAAAATCTTTGTGCCTGGGTTCTGCACAAAGGGCGTGCACTGCACTACAGTAGGTGTGGACTGAGTCCCGGGACAACAGCCTGGCCCCACCCCCCACCCCGTGTTCTCACCTGCAGCTCACCGGGAAGCTTCCCCTGCCTTAGGCAGCTGGGGGCCCAGGTTAGCCCACATAGGCCTAGTAACAGCGTTTGTCTGAGATAGACCTTAGTAGCTTGAACTGCCAGGTCCATCTTGAGCCCCTCTAAGCTGGGAACCCACCTGCATCCTCTTGAGCCCAGCAGAGGGAGAAGACAGGGATGGGGAGGAAAGCAACACAGGACCGAGGTAGACATAAGGACAGCCAGCTCTGGTTACAAACACACTGCTTTCACAAGGTCGGCTGTGGACCCAGCCCTGGGGACTAACCACAGGCAGAGAGTTCTCTGTGCCGGGTCTGAGGGAAGCTTCCGGGAAGGAGCAGGTGAGGGGCTGGGAGGGGGGCTCTGGCCTCCACAGGGTAAGGTGCACTGGGAGGAGGGCGGGCACGGGGGCTGCCCTTCCCTCTAGTGAGTCCTGGCAGGCTTGATGTAGTGGAAACAATCAATCTAAGAAGGCACGTCTCCAGGGGGGGCACCCCAAGGCCGAGTGGAGGGTGAGGGTGGGGAGGTAGCAACATGCAGGGCTTGGGTGGTGAGTGTCGCTGGCAGGGCAGGCGGAGGGAGCAGCAAAGATTCAAATGCAGGAAGGGTTGAAAATGGAGTTGATGAGATAGATTTTTTTCCAAGATAGCTAAATTTTTTTAATTATAAAAATAAGTCATGCTACTGTTAGAATTTTTGATAATGAGAATCTATTCGTGTATTACGTATATAATAAAAAAGTTTTTAGCTACCCACAGAATATGCACCTATTGAATGTGGAAAAAGTTACAAGTGCAGAAAGTAGAAAGCGAGCCCCCTGGAACCCTCTTCAGTGCTGCAACCTGCCCTCCCCACTCCGGCTAAAGCAGAAGCATGATTCCACCATGTCACTACGTCCAGCTACATCCGGTCTCCCCCGATGACAGGATAGCATGGCCGGTGTCCAATAGTGTGACCAAGGGCCAGCGTTTCACTGCGCTCTGCACACATCACCACCACTCCTTACAGTGGCCGTGAGAGAGAGGTGCTATTAGCCCCATTTTTCCGATGAGGAGTCAGGCCCAGAGAGGTCAAGCTACTGACCCAGGGTCACACAGCTGGAAGGGGGCAGCCAAGTGACAACTGTGGTCAGCCCTCCTCCAAGGCCAGGGCCCTTTCCACGTTTCATCCGCCATCCAGGCTGGCGGGTAAACTACATTGCACGTCTGTTTCTTGAATGAGATGTGATGACGATAAAATGATGACAACATCACTTGTAGCAAATCGTCTGAGTGGCTAAGAATGGGCAGGTGTGGGGAGAGATGACTGTGAAGGAGCTCACATGACAGCTTTCGTGCTAACAGTGGGATGGCTGACTTTGGAAAGGGAAAGGAAGGTGATTCCAGGAGACGGGAAGGAAGACGTGGCCACAGTGGACAGAAAAACGAAGGACAGTGGAGTCAGGCTGTGGCTCCAGGCTCTCCTGGGGTTCAGCACCTGCTGGGCCCCTTCCCATCCCTGGTAACTGCTTCATCTCTGTGGACGACGAAGTCCTCATTAACCTAACCAATACTTTCCAGAAACCAGCATTGCTTCTGCTAAGAACACTGAGGGAAGGGCAATGGCTGCTCACGGAGAGGGAGGCTGTTCCATTATGGACACACACACATCCCCCAAGCATTGTGAACACTCCACGGGAAAACGAGCATTTGTTTTAAGCAGGGTGTGTGCTTTTGTCTTCGAAGGAGCAAAGACAATTCAGCCGGGCTGCTTTAGTAAATGGAAACTTACCTCAACTCAGAGCCATTCTTTGACAGATGTAATTTTGCTGTTTTATTTTTCTCTGTGAGGGCAAGTCCCAGTCACCAAGCACTAGGCAGCTCTAGCTCTTGCCAGGCTCCCATGAGGGGATCACTTAGCCTCAGTACTGGTTGCTCAACACAGATTGGTCTGACCTCGTGGAGGCAGAATTTACACAGAATTCACAGGAGAGGGCTTCATGCTATGGAAGAACAGAGGAATGTTCTGGAAAGCTGTTGGGAGGGGGCACATCTGTAAATCAGACCACGTGTCCCAGCACCTGGGATCTGTCATCTGAGCGGTTTCACCTTCGTTTCTTGGGATCTTACACATTAGTGCTACCTGGCCAAGCCTCCAAAACAGAGTGGCCCCGCTGGCCAGGTAGGTCTGAGGGTCTGCCTCCAGGTGCCCCGGCCATTGAAGGGAGGTGATGTGGGGCAAAGGAGAAGATCTGTCTGGGGAGGAGTAGACCTGTGCTAGCCCAGCTTTGCCATGAACTTGCTGTGTGACTCTGGGGAGGTCACCTTTCCTCTCTGGGCTGTTACATCACTTTACAAGTGGCTCTGACATCTGTTAAAATGCCAAACTCGTGGTCTTTAACACCTTGGGCTGGCACCTCTGTGGATTTTTTTCATATAACCTCAGAAAGCAGGGGAGATGTGGGGAGAAGGTGGGTCCTACGAGGGGGAGAAAAGACAGCCCAAGGGGAAGTGGGCGATTCATTCTAAGGATGTCATACGTTTGGGGACCGCTCCCAACATTTTCCTCTTTCTCTTCCAGTCCCTCCTTTCTCTTCCCTCCCAGTGCCCTTGTCAGATGGTTGATGAGGCCATGAGCCATCATCACAGGGAAGTTGAGGTGACTGTCAGCAAGGCAGAAGTGGAAGTGTAGGCAGGGGTGGGACAAGGCTGGCCTCTGGGTGTTCTTCTTTCTACCTCCATGGCTCCGGGAGTTCTGGGTCCTACAGGTCAGAGTGATCCCTGACGAACAAATAGTGGGAGACAGTTGAGCCGTGGGGGTCAGTAAGGCTACACTCATGCCATGGCTGTGCCTGTCAGCCACTCTGAAGGGAGCCCACCAGACCACCCAAAAATTAAAACTGAAAAGAGGCCCTAAGAAGACTGGCTGAACCTCTCTGAGGGCTGCTGCTCTGCATGGGAAAGAGAAGACTGGAGGTGCCTTGCTGCTTCTCTGGGTGTGGGGAGCGGCCTCATAGTGCAGGGCCTTGGGGCTGTGCTCTCCATCCTTCAAGCAATGTGGGAGATTCCTGAGGAACTCCGGAAGGGTCTAGGGAGCAGGGTGTGCAATCTGCACCCCAGAAGTTACTCCAGAAGAGACAGGAGAGGAGCCGGGCCAGGAGACAGGCCCCCGCCCCAAGGCAGGGCTGAGACTAGAAAACGTCTCACCCTTGTCCCCACTGAGGAGGGACCTAGGTTCTGGAAAGGCAGCTGCTATCTTCCGCTTCCAAACAGGAAGTGCCACCACCCAGCCTGGAATGGCTGGGAAGATGAAATGTAGTCATTTGTGTGAAAGCACTGAGAAAAAATAGTGTCGAGGTTGTTTTTAACGTAAAAGGATTGGGCATTAAAATCATAAATCACCCAGCCTGGCCTTGGGGCACCCATCCATGGGGTTCGCCCTTGGAATGCACTCTGGGTACCAGGGTGGCTCATGGGACTAGTCTGAGTTGTCACCAACCATGAAAAGGATGAGACACTTAAATAACAGAGTAGCCCGCCTCCCCTTGTTTTCTTACCTTGTGCACTTCTATTTCCATGGGAACGCTCCAAAAGGTGCCCCGTTTCCATTAAGTACTTTACACATGCTTCGCACAAGCACTGTGTGTGAGTTCCTGTGAGTTCTAGTTCTACAGCTCTTCTAGAAAGGTCCTCTGTCTGAGGCCATCAGAGGCCTAGTAACAAAGCTTTGTCCTCCTCTGTGAGGCTCCATTATGGCTTCCTCACCAGGTGGTGTCATTCACACCTGCAGCACCTGCATCACCTGAGGAGCCCTGGAAAGAACTTCCTTCCAGATATTTCAATCCTTTTCAAGTGAGCTGGGGCCTGAGAATATATATGAATTTACTTTTTTTTTTTTTTAAAGGCAATGTATAAATTGCGAAGAAAAATTTAGTAGATAGGGACATAGAATGAAAATGCTGTCTCCTGCCCCCACCCGCCTAGCCTGGCCTTGGTCGCCACGCCTTGGGATCTGTGCCATCTGATCCACAAACAGTGGCCTCTTACTAAAGTTTTATCAGTCCTTTTATTATGAATGAAGTCAAGCATCTTTTCATGTTTAGTTTCCCCACACACACATATCCTCCCCGCTCCCCATAAACTACTTGTTTTCCTCTTTTTCCAGGAATGGCTATTTTGGTAAAGTACCTGGGACAATTCTGAGTGTTCTAGGAAGCCCTGCCTGTTCTGGATGACCCGAGGCCACTTAAAGCTCTAACACTGGATTCTGTGAGCATCATTAAAAGTTTGAGGGTCTGGAGACCGTCCAGGTTTCATAGTGCCCAATGGTAAAAGAGAGGAACCTTTAGCAGGATAGCAGCAAGAGGTGTGACTGAGCCCCACCTAGGGGAACCAAAGTCCTGACACAGGCAGGAAGCATCCTTTGCAGGGCAGCACGGGCCATGTTTGTCTTTACCGTGTGCCCCTTGTCCCATTCATTTTAGTGCCACGCGACAGATGATGGAGACATTTTGCTTCTACTTCCACTGAAAGCTCTTCCTAGGAATCCAGAGCCCCCTGCCCCATATACCCACTCCTTCCATTGCAGGTCTGCTGCAAAGTCCTCTCATTCAGCAACCAGGAACAACTCGGTTGGTCTGGTCATCTGCTGTGCCTGAGCCCCATCATCCCGCAAAGAAAAGGTGTGAGATTCCCAGGGGCAGCTCAGGTATCAGAAATGCACCGCACAACCACCCGAGTCCTATGGCAATATGTCACGTGATTTATCTGGCATAAATATCTAGATGCTCCAGATTACGGCCTAACTCCTCTACCCTTACCCAGAGCTTCTGTTTTATAGGAAGTACTCAAATGACTGTTGAAAGAGTAAGTCATTAACACCTGCCTAATTGTCCCCCTTTTTTGTCCAGAGGGTAGTATTTAAAATTCAAGTTGGTTCACTTAACTGTATATACAAAGACTGGCAGCTTTAGGAAGTCTGCTTTCTGACGGCCCCAACCAGCTTTCTTGAAAAATTCAAAAGCCCCTTTCTTTGCCCTGGGAATTAGGATTGCCAGATAAAATACAGAATGCCCAGTCAAATAATTTTTTAGTGTATGTCCAACCTCATTTCATGGGACATACTTATTGTATTAGTAATTTTCCTGTGGCTGCTATAACAAATCACCACAAACCGAGTGGCTTAAAACTGATACTTATTCTCTCACAGTTCTGGAGGCCAAAAATCCAAAATCAGTATCACTGGGCCAAAATCAAGGTGTTTGCAGGGCCACACTCTCTCCAGAAGCTCTAGGAAAAGATCCTTTGCTTGTCTCTTCCAGCTTCTGGTGGCTGTCAGCATCCACTTCACACCTATCTCTGCCTTCATCATCACATAACATTTCCTTCTACATTTTTAATTTCTCTCTGCCTTGCTCCTATAAGGACAAATGTGATTACATTTAGGACTCATCTCGATAATACAAGACAATCTCATTGCAAAATCCTTAATTTAATCACATTGGCAAAGATCCCTTTCCCCAATAAGGTGACATTTACAGGTTCTGGGATTAGAACCTGGTATCTTTGGGGGATATTATGTAGCCTACTAAAGTTATACTAAAAATATATTTGTCATTCATTTGAAATCCGAATTTAAGTGGGCATCCTGTGTTTTAATTTGCTAATTCTGACAGCTGTCCCTGTGCTGAGATGGCATGGACTTGAGTGGTTTGCCTTCATCTGCTCACCTCCCTTCCTGGTATGAGCATGGGGACCACGGTCTTTTGTCTTTGAAAGAGAGCTTATGGTTTGTGGTGGGGTTCTGATTTTCAGGAGCATCTAAAGGCTTGGATCAGAATTCCAAATGCAGACCTATACTCTTTTACCCTCCGGAAAGGCAGGAGGATGAACGAATATCCAAGTTACGTACCTGTCTCCCTTCCTGTTCTCTGCTATCTTTATGAAAGGCCTTAAGTTTTAATCAGTATTGAATTCGTTCATCCATTTATTCATTCACTAAACAATTACTGAACATTTACTCTGTGCCATGCACTGTGCCAGGCACTGAGGATACACCAATGAATAAAACATCACTTAACAGATGGATCATTAGGGAGCCTGGTTCCCTGGGGAAGCCCTGAAGGGTGCAATCAGATCAAGTTGTGGAAATGGAACACAAAATGTGGGTGCTAGTAATGTGAAAGTTGAAAATTTGAAACAAGTAGTTTAGAGAGAAATTCAATTAATATACTAATTATCTTTAAATTCTAGCAACAAGTTTTAGCCTTTAAGAAAAAAAATTACTTATATTATACGATGTGTTTCTTAGCCACGTTTCCCTTCACATGAGGGAAGGTTTTCCTCTTTCTGTGTCTTCCGGACTCCTGGAAACAGAGGTGATGGCAAGGCAAGTCCTCTGCCGCCAGAGTCACACTTCGAAGCCCCCACATACTGGAAGGCCTGGCGGGGCAAGCCCCCCAGTCTGGCCCAGAGCAGGGTTGCCTGGACTCGGTGATTCTTCCCTTTACCTGTGGCTGCCTTCTGCTCCCCATTAGTAGTACACTTTTTGGTACCTCCCAAATCCATCTTAACGCCAAGGAGAATTTTTCAAAGAGAAAAAAGCAATGTGTTCACTTATGTATCCTAAGGTAAAAGTTCTCAAGCTGAAATTCCAGGTCTCTGCTCCATCTACCCCCCCACCCCCAAAAAAATCAAATTTTCCTTCGTCCCTGGTCGGAGTGAAGCAGTGTCTCCTATTTACCCCCTGTACCGGCACTGGCAGTTTAACAAGTGGTAAGACTCCTTGTGCTAAAACAATGAATGAAAAAGCCAGAGGCTCACTCTGGTGGGCAGCGGACCAGGCTTGAGAAGCAGGAATCCTGGATTTAAATCTCCCATCAACTCAAAGTAACCATGTGATTTCAGGTGCCACTTAACCTTCCTGAATCCTGCTTGATCTCCTTGAAACTCAGTTCCCTAACTATAAAAGGGAAAATAATTCTTAACTCACAAACTCACATAGAGAATTAAATGAGGTCATGTAAACAGCAGAGTACTATCTGCAAAGTACTATCTGCTTGTTAGTAATTAGGGGACTGGGGACACCTCTAGGCATGCTGAAATCACACCACGTAGGCCCCCCAGATGTAAGGCCATCCTCACGCTTATGTGTTTAAAGTATCCTCACACTGCTCTCCTCTCCCAAACACCTAGAGGTTGATGTCCAAATAAGAGACTTAAAATGACTCAGATGATCTAATTGACCATTCCCTAATTAGTCCAAATTAGACCAACATCAGCATATCCAGAAAGCCAGGTGTCTCAAGTGTTCTTTGCCAACTTTGGGCCCACTGGGGATGGAGTTTGTTCCACTATAACATGGCAATGCCAGCAGCCTCAGTTGTGGAGTTCCAGCGATATAGGGTCCAGTGTCCCTTATGTGGCCACAGCCTATGATGATGAGGTCCCTGCTCCCAGGGGTGCAGATGTGATCAGCATGTCAATGGCTGTCCAACGGGTGACTGACATTTGATTTGACTGAGAGCTGCCCTGGCCCAGTATGCCCATACTCCTAACTTTGCATCCAGGGCTGTGAGCAACGGGACCCACAGCCCATAGCTCCCGCCCAGACCCCCGGGAGCTAAGCAGGCCTGCACTCAGTGTTGAGACTCACAGTGTTTCTCTAGCTGGCCCCATCTTTCAGTTTGGGGTACTTTTAAGAATTTTCTTAAAGAACTACTCACTACTCACTCTGAATACAATTTATAGATTGAAATGATTCCTATTCCCCCTCCAAAAAAAAAAAAAATCAACAAAACAGAAACTAAGGAAGGATCTCACATATGGTATCTCTGTTGTACAGCTGGTGGATTTTTTCTTTTTAAATGCTTGGGAGAAGGTAGGAGGCAAGAAGAGAACTGAGAAATGACTCTTGTTTTAGTTAGATAGAAGGGTGGCTGTGGGGAACATATTTCAATACCATAAAAAAAGCCTGGTGAGGCTGCAAATTCTAAGAAATTGGTATGCAGACCCCAGCTTCCTCTGAGTGAGCCCCTTCCTTCTCTTATCCCCACTGCTGCCAGTCCCAGAGTGTGGCCCACACTGGTGTAGACATAGGGAAAATAAAGTAGATTGTTGATTAAGGGGGATGGGGCAGTACCCCAGGTGGCTGGGTGATGCAGGCCAGGCTGCCATCCCTTTTCTTTCCCTCTGTGGCCCTTTTCCCTAATATCCATGGCTTGCTTTGTCTGTCTTGCCCAAGGAAACCACCCGCTTTGAATGAAATTTCTCCCTGTAGACACTGCCTGGGAACTTGGATGTCATCTTCCCTGAGTTTACACACCAGACTCCTCTCGGCCACTCTTTCCAGCCTTGTCAGTCACATTATTCCTCCATGGATGTGCAGCGGCTATGAACATTTGTCATGCTTTGTGTGAGCATGGAAGAAAGTAAGCTTCTCTATTTGATAGTGGGGACCTGCCCACGACACTAAATTTGGTTCTGCCATCACCGGCGACATGAAGCAGCAGCCCAGTTTGGAGGCTAGCTTTCGGTTTAAAATGCTTTCTCCAGGCTCAGGTTACATATGACCCATTCATGGGAGCTGGAGGGCACAGCTTCCCTGGTCATAAGGACATGCCCGCTGGCGTGGAGAGTGGAAGCAGAGGGGAGGCTCTGAGGACATGGAGGCAGCAAAGAGAGGTCCCGAACTGAGGTGCCATCTGGCTCCACCCCCAGCAGTGACATCTCTGGGCCTCAGTTTGCTCCTCTGCACGATGAGGATAAGAATCCCTACCTTGTGGGGGAGCAAGGGTTACACAAGGATATGTTTTTAATAAAATAAACGCAACCCGATACTACCATTATCATCCGTGTCTTCATACAGCAAAACTCATTTGGACCAACAGGGAAGGTGTTAAGTTGGTCTGAAGTAGGGCAAAGCAACGATTCTAGACTATTTTAACGGAAATGTGATTTTTGATATTTTCATATAAAACAATAGAACTGTGTACTCATAGGCAGAGAACTTTTTTAAATGGGGAAAACTCATCTGATGTAAGTCTGTTTGATTTATTATTAGCATCCAACTACATGAATCAAGAGGAATTACCTGGAGCTGTGTATATGCCCTGCTCTGTGACCAGGGAGCAGGAAGCTACATAAGACACAAGCCTTGCCCTCAAAAGACCTACAGCCTCCTGGGGGATGAGACCTGCCTCAAGGCGGGAGAGAAAACAATTAAACTTTAACCACAGTGGTGCAGATGACTGGTGAGAGGTAAAACATGGAGAGGCCTCCAGATTTTGTTGAATGAAACAGCTGGAGAAGGCTTCAGACAGGACAGAGACTGGGGAAGGTCAGGATGATTTAAACAGGGAGAGGAAGAGAGAGGGTACCATGGGTGAGTGAGGGGCAGAGAGAGCATGATGTCCATGAAGGAACCATAAGGCAGGCTGGCCAGCAGAGGGACTGGACCAGTGGGACTGGACAGGGAGGCCAGGCCCAGGCCCTGGGACCTGGGCAGGCAGTACGAGGTGAGTCTTGGCTTAGTAAGGGACAGAGAACCCAGCTGTGGACTCATGCTTGGATGAGGGCAGGGCAGATGTCGGGCTTGGAAGGGGTCTGAGAAATGGACTGGATGTGAATTTCAGAATTGAAATTAGGAACAATTCATTATTGTTTCCATGGTGATCAAGGGTGACGCCATAAGGCCTATGCTCCTTATGGAACTGGTGAGGATGAAACTGGAAAGGAAAGGGCAAATCCAGGCAGTGTTTAGAAGGAAGAAACTGATGGTTATGTTTGTTCCAAGATACAGATAGCGAAGAGTTTAAGACTCCAAGGTTTGCCATGTGGGGACTGGAAGATGGCAGGTTTTAATGACCAGAGTGGAAGAGACAAGGGAAGCTTTGAGGAGAGCAGGTTAACCACAGGTTGATGATGTGGGGCCACTAGACATCTAGGACCACTGTTCAAAGCCAGCCATGCAGTGGTCAGACTGTTGTCAGGTGGGGTGACCCACACATGCTGAAACACTTCCTACTATCCCTGAGCACCAGAGACCCTCCATTCACCGGGCCAAGGCAAAGAGACTGCAGCCCAGCTCCAGCTCAATTCAAATTCCAAGTGCAAGCAGCTCAATGAATGAGCCTTCACGGAGCCTTTTGCTACCGAAAAGCCATCAGAGTATTATACCATCCAAGTCATCTCCGGCCTTTAATTTAATCACTCTTTCCTTAATCGATTTCCCGCATGTACTAAACATCGAGTGGCAGGGAGAGGCTGCCTCTGGGCATAATTAGAATATGAGATTCTGCGCCAAGTCCCTGTATGATTAGGAGGAAACTGAAAACCCCTGAGAAAACAGAAAGGCTCCCAGGAAATTCCATCTAGAGTCACGACACAGGCCAAGGAAGTCCCAATCCCTCTCTGGAAAAGTTGGCATTGGCAGGGGAAAGGTATATCACTTGAGGTGACGCTTAAGGTACCGCTATCCACTGTCCTGCACCCTGGCTTTGGGCCTCCTTTTCAAAAAAGGGGACAGACAAGGCCAGTGAAGGCTGAACTAGGCCACCTGTCCATGCTCTGCTCATGGGCACTCACCCCTGGGAATCAGCCTGCACCATCTGGCTGTTGCTAAGGGAGGGAGGTGGTGGCAGCTGTACTATTTCAGGCCCATGAGAACCTTTGGATCAGGCACCTGACTGTGGCTGCCGGGGTGCAGGGGGGATACCCACTCTGTGTGGCACTTGTCTTCTCAGTTTTATTTCAGTTCTGTGACTATCCCAGAACCACATTGTCATCCATTTTGAGGGGGGAGATCGTATAATCTCCTTTCAAAGATGGAAAAATGGAGGCATGGGAAATTTTTTTTTTTGGTCTGCCGACAGGATATTTTTTTATTGAGGTGTAATTGACATACAACATTATATCAGGAAATCTTAATCTCTGCCACAAGTCTCTTAGTTGGTAAATAAGAAGATAAGGTTGCAATTAAATTCAGGGCTTGGCAAGCCCAAGCAGCGGGTGATAGCCGAAGGCCCACAGAATGAGAGGGAAGGCCATCTCTGAAATTTAGTCCTGCAGGCAGTAAATGATGAGCTCTTCTTTAAAGTTTTTTTTTTTTTAAACTTGGCCCAGATTGTCAATTTATAACATGAATCCTGCCAGTTAAATATTTTTTTTCCCTGCATTTCCCATCAGACATCAAAGATTGGTTCGTAATTATTTATAGCACTTTAGTGACACTGAAAGGGATTTATTTCAATTTATTCAGCCTGCATTAACACCGCAGGGAATGGAGTGGAGCCACACTCACTGCGCATGCTAAGAAGGGCGGGGCTTCAGAACTGGAGGAGAAAGAATGGACCCAATGGAGAGATGCCCAGGAGGCATGTTATCCCTACAGATTAACCCTGGGGAAAGGATTAAATAGGTTTAAGAAGGTTCAGGTGAGTTTGTGAATAATCGGTCCATTATTGAAGTGGATTTAGGGATGTTCTGTGAAATCCTTGTTTCTAAACTGGCCTCGTGGAGACAGCACTGGCAGAAGCTGCTTGGTGGGTTTGGACTAGTATAAAATTTCCACTGTTCTTAAGGAAAAGAGAAGAGTGGATTGCAGAAGGGCTGGAGACTCTTTCAAACAGCTGTTCTTGGTGATTTTTAGTAATGTGCAGCTCTGAAGGGGACAGGTGCATATGAATCAACAGCACGATTGTGACCGTGCTCCCAGGCATTGGGTTAAGTACAACTATTTTATTTGTATGAACCTTGCTTGGTTTATTAACATACGTTGATTTAAATTCTGATGCATCAATACCAAAGTCGAAAGCTGTTCAGGATTTTAGCCAACCCAATATAAAAAAATCCAGACATAAAACATTTCAACATTTATTTATTTATATACGATATTAAATATTTCAATATACATTTAATATATATTATAATATTTATAAATATATTATAATATTTATATGTGTGTATATTTTCAACCAAAGGGATTCTTTAAATTGTAACTTGTCCTTGCGCATTTATGCATTTGGCTTTAGATGATTATTATCTTTTTGAGGGTAGGCCATGGAATGGGGGGTGAGGTAAGACAATGGTTTGGTGTCACTGTCCAAATAAGAACAATTAAAAATAAGGACTTCTGAAATGACCTATAAATAGTAGCATAACTGGATTCGACCCAGGACAATTCTGTTGACACATGATTTAGAACACTGGTTCTAATTCCGGGGGAAGAGCTGCCTTTTACCCCAGGAGGAGGGATGCACAGTTCTGTGGACCCATGATTTCCTTCCCAGCACTTCTTGTTGGCCGAAGATCACATGACAGATGATCATGGACCCAGGGGTCCTCTAATATTGTTGATGTCCTGGGGAGGAGGACAGAAAAATGACTTTCTGTAGTACAACTGTGGACTTAGGTCGCAAGACAACGTCATCCAGCCTTTCTGGAAAACCAGAAAACTGGGCCATAGGCCATAAGGAAAAATAGCAGCTGGGACCAGAGATAATTATGTCCCTCTTCTCTTTGATGCCTGATTTAGCAGTGGAGAAGACAGGACCAAAGGGAGGGCCATTGAATGAAACATCATTATCAATGGCTTCAGATGTAATTCTTAACGGTTTTTTGACTGTTGGACCTTGATCTAAAATTCCTTCACTAAAGGGAGTTAAAATAGCAAAGGAATTTAAATTTATTTTGAGTCTTATGGTGGGAATTTTGCAACACTCCCTTAAGTTGGGATTCTATGTGAATGACACATTAGGCCTTCTCCTGACACCATGTAAGAAGCAGAAATGAATGATGTAAATATTCAAGGCTGATGTCTACCGCCAGGGCCTCCTCCAACCCCAGCCAAATTCTAGGGCCATCATACTTGTTATGACATTCATATAACTTAAATAAGGTGCAAGTTGATGAAACATGAGTGCTAAATGAACGATGAATACTTCAAATCAGTATCTTTTACTGTCATAAAAAAAAAGTAAAACTCTAGAGGGATTCTGCATTCAGATTACTCCTCACTATAAATCCTTTTCCAAGGAACTGAAATCAGACGTCCTAGACAATGCATTACGAGTGTGGCTTAGGCAAAAAAGACAATTTCAACCAGCTGACCCGAATACCAAGAGAAGGCCTCTACTGAAAGATGGGGGAATAAATGTGCATTTATCCAGTTTAAATGAAAGTAAAATGTTTGAAATATGTATGCATCATTTGTTATGACTTTCTGATTTCATGACTTTTTGAAACCTGCTAGCCAGTTCACCAACTTCAATACTCTGCTTAATTATTTCATTTGTAAAACATCTCTCCTCCACCACTTTCTGTTGCCTCCATTATTTCTCAATCCCATCAGCACTCACTTGGAAGTCAATGAGTAAACCTGTAAGATCTCTGAACCCAGAACCCTGAGCCAGGTCTCCATTCCCAGGAGGCTGGGAGGGAGGGTGGCTCGGCTCAGTCTGGCATGGAGAGTGCACAATCTATTCCTGGCGTGGAGCAGATTTCAGGAAGGAAGAGGACAGAAGCAGGGACAACAGATGATAAGTCACTCCACTCGCCTTTGGCAAGAGTTCTGTGTGTACATTTAAACATGGGTGTGTGCGATTTTCGGGGGGTTCCACTTCCACCCAAACAACAATGCCTGGTTCCAGGGGAGCTGGACAGCTAGCTGCCTGCTTCTCTCATCTTGATCCCTACTCTGTGTAAAAATTTACGTTATGACTGATTTCGTCACCAGGGATAGTAGACACCTTTGCACACTCATCCAATCACAAGTGTCAGTCCAGAGGTTGCTGCCGATGAGGCCATTTACTGAGCAGTTACTATGTGGCCAGGCCCGGAAATAAGTACTGCATCGCCCCATTTAAACCCCAAAGCAACTCATGAGAGAGGAATTATCAGTTACAGAAAACAAAAAAACTCTCCAAAAAGCTAAAAAACACTGCTTAGGTCCCATAGTGACTGGAGAAGCCAGGGTTTGCACCCAGGAGGTCTGATCCAAGTCTATGCCCTTAACCACTATGTCAAACCTAATGCCCTTCTCTATACGCTGTCCTGTACTGGGACCTGTCTAGGAAAAAAGCACCATCTGCCCTCAAGGTGCTCAAAAACCTTCCTTCATGGCTGAGGCACAGAACACATTTCTGGGGGATTACTTCTATAGAATTCCTTATTGGGACATACACAGAGTCTGCTGAAATATCAACAAAGAAAAAAAAAAAAACTAAGGTAATCCACCTGGACGTCATTCAAGTTTGCATTTTGTGGAAGCCAATTCTAGTTGTACAGTTACAGAATGTTTCCTAATCAAAGAATCCGAAAAGCTCCAAACCATCATGGGATGGCCTCATGCTGCCTCCCACTCGGATGGGGGCCATCTGTGCAGGAAAGGAGCCTGGCGGAGGTGGCAAGAGCATGGCGTCTGGAGACAAGAAAATAATTCTTGGACAGCAATTCCTCTGGCAAGGTGATAAGGGCGGAACGGGCATGTAGGGTACACGTCCCATCAACTACACAGGTACCTACCTGCACCTGGTGGAGTGGCAGTGAGCCCTGTAGATGTAAGATTCCAGGCAGTCCCTCAACACCATGGTATAATGGAATATTTACTACAGAGCCTGGGCCCCAGGAAGGGAGAAAAGCCTCCAGGCCCACCTTTGCCAGAGGCGACCTGAGACTTGCATGAGGTCCTTCCTGTGTGCACCCAACTCATCTCACCCTCCAGGTTTTGAGCTGAGTCCCACAGGAGGGTACCAAAGCTTCAGTCTCTCTGGGGTGCAGAACCTAACATGAGGATCTGATGTCCCTAAAACTTTGTGATTTGACCCTGACCATAGCGGAATCAATGTCTTGATGCCCCAATCTTGATTTCCTGCCTTCTCTAAGCTAATCAAACCCAGCTGCTACTTCGTATGACAGTCCTGCAATCCTGGATTTGGGGGAAGTAGTTTAAGGTGCTGGGATAGTTTCTCTGTGTTATAAGCAAAGGCACAGAGATTGGGTGAAATCCCTTGCTCTGTGTGTCAAGGCCAGATCAGAAATTGCAAGCTTTAGGCTGTGCTCCAATTACAGACTCTTGCAAAAGTTCACGTGTGAGTCAGTGGTTTTGGAATGAGAATATTCTGCTGGGTTGTTATAGATGGTGCTTGGGTTCCCGGGCTAGCCCACAAAGGTCTATTAAGCCCATGTGTTAGCTGAAAAAGGGGAAAGGGCTAATGCCAGACATCCAGTGCCAACACTCACTGGCTGTGTGACTTTTAATGAGTTGCTAAACCTCTCTGTACTTCAGTTCCTCCATATGTTACAGAGATAATAAGAGTACCTGCTACATAAAGGGGGTTGTTGTGAGGATTAAATGAGGTAATGTCTGAGGAGCATTTAGGACAGTGCCTCCTAGAAGATACTCAGGAAATGTAAGTCGCCATTCAGATAACGGTGTCAAGGTAACAATGATCTTTCTATAGCAGGATTTCTCAACTCTGGCACTAGTGACATTTGGGACCAGATCATCGTTTGATTTGGGGGACTATCTGCCTTTGTAAGATATTTAACAGCATCCCTGGCCTCTACCCACTATATGCTAGTAGCACTCTCCCCCAGCTGTAAAAACAAAAAATATCTCTAGACGTCTATTTTACATGTAAACAGCTGAGAGCCCCAGCTGGAACATCAGGGTCCTCTTTTTGCTTCAGCCTAGTTGGTGAGGCTAGGCTCTTCTCTTCTCCCCACCTGCTGATGTAGTAGGAGTTGTTGGTCAGGTGGGTGTTGCTGGGAAGGGTTGGGAGTCTCTGAAGAGGGATAATGAGAAAAGCAGGGTGGAAAGGAGAGGAAAGGAGAGAGGCAAAGGGGGTCTCCCACCTCTGTTCCTCTGGCATAAGAAACACATTTAGCCCCAAGGATGGCAGGGCAGAATCTCTCTTCCCCTGGGGTGAAGTGTGGTTTCTGTGCCCTCTGCCAAGAAGGGTGAGGTGGGAAGAGGGGACCAGGCTATTGCACTGTAAGTGGGGAGTGCTGCAGTGGGAAAGTGCGTGGGACGGGTGTGTGGGCACACGGGGAGGCACATGCAGCCCTCTACATGACACCTTGATAGAGTGCGGGACAAATTGGATTGAGTTTGTCTCTAAACCTTCCTGATGCCATGATCTTGAATAAAGCCCTCCTCCCATCTGCTTTTTCTTCTCTACCTTTTGACCTGCATTTTCCCATTTTATCTGTTTGTTTCGTGAGTGGGGGCCAAAAGTCTTATTGTATATCTAGCACTGTATTAAGCCTCTATGGGTGATTTTGTTTTCAAGTGATTCTTTTTCAAAGTAGGAGTGAGGAAGACACTAATTACCTAAATAGCAGGCACAGTCTAGTTGGAAAACTATCTTGTGTTCAATTAGAAAACTAACTCGTGTTCATATATGGCGCTGTGGAGCCCATCAAAACATACACATAAGTGCTGAGGGAAGGTGGAATTAAACACAATTTCTTAAAATTTTCAGCAAATGGGTTTCATGAACTGACGTTAAAAGGGCAGAAAGAAAATTCAGCCTAAACAAAGGGCACCACAATCCTACTACATCTCCAGACTGGCACTGACTGCAAAGGGCATGTGAGGCAAAGAACATGTCCGATAAAAGGGGCTCTTTTCCAAACGGAATAAACCTGACCCTCCTCAAGGAAACCTATTCTAAGTTTTCTTCTTGCAAATTGTGGGAATAATCCATTTCTTTTGTTCCTGTCAGGGGAGCTGTGCCTGATACTAGAAACCACTTAAAAGCAATGCCTTCCAAGATGGACATGTGCAGATGAGGTCTGTTTCGGGGTTAGGAACAGTTATGGACTGTCGCTCATCCAAAAAAACAGCAAAGCCAACAAACCCCGCCCCCGATTGTCCAAAGGTGAACCCCAAAGAGTCAAGCCAAGTTACTGCAGTAAACACAACCTGTTACAGAAGCAAATGTTGGTCAAGGAATTGATTAGCTTCAAGAGTCACTCCAGACTGGGTGCTGGCGAGGGGAGGCGGATACGTTTACTATATTTATTCCTTTGGAGGAAGGATTTGGAGATGGGGGGGATGGATAAGCAATTCTTATGTG
This sequence comes from Macroglossus sobrinus, assembly GCA_004027375.1. Taxonomy (NCBI): domain Eukaryota; kingdom Metazoa; phylum Chordata; class Mammalia; order Chiroptera; family Pteropodidae; genus Macroglossus; species Macroglossus sobrinus. Next base: position 49,870 of record PVKZ01001522.1, on the reverse strand, counting down.
GTAAACCTAAGCAGCACCATAAAATGTAAAACGATACTGTAATTATCGTAGGAAAGGCATTTCTCTTTCTATTGTAGGATGAGTCAATTGGAGAAATAAGGACCAGATAAAACTCGAAGCCAGTCTCCTGAGCGTGAGCGCGTGTTGGCCTGGATGGGCTGACCCGGCAGTCACTGTCTCGGGTGCCATCATCCACCCCAATCTGCACCAGTCCTGAGATGGGGCATGGAGTTACAAGTTCCTGAGCGCCAGAGACCAAGTGGGGTCTCTCTGGATGTAAAAGAGCCCCCACCTGCTGGGCATTCCAGGACAAGACATTTCCCAAGGCACAAGGCTGGCTCAGCGCTCCTCCTCTGAGCATGGGCGCAAACGTTCCATCACTCCAGATCTTGGGGGGAAGCCGTTTAGTTAAAGCGCCCGCAGAGCCAGGAATGGAGTTTCCTGATCCACATACGAAGCACCATCCTCTAGCCGCAGGGATTCTTCCATTAACAGTCCAGCCTGCAGGCCTTGCAAACCTGAGCACCCCATCAAACCACCAAGATTCCAAAATGGAGTGAAATCACGAGGCCTGGACTGCGCTTTGTTCCTGGCCTTGGGCTAAATACACTCGCCGCCTCTGCCGGATTCGCTTTCCCCCAAAAGACAGGAAGTGTCCCTGCCTGTGGTCCACCCCATGCCCCTGGCTCCCAGTTCCCATAGTCTTCTCAAGACCCTCGCTCTGTCTGGAACCAGAATCCCATACCCAGCTAGTGCGAGGGGGTTGTGGGGGATGGCGAGAGAGGGGCAAAGATGCTCGAATCGATCCTTGACAGCCGGGAAGGTTTGTCTCGGCTCCGGGGCCGAATATCCACAGATATTCGTATCAATTTGCGCGGCTCGCGTGGATGATTCGGCCGAGATGCTCATCCCTCGCAGAACTGCGCCCCCGCACCAGTTTTCAGTGATAGAATTAACCAGAAAGCCGCACACACCCGGCTCATCAAAGGAGAGGGCAAGGCGCGGCCCTGTTCGCCAGGGGTCGGTACCCACTCTTACACCCTCATTCCCCGATTCAAGGGCAGCAGGGAATTCAGGCTCTTAATCGATATTCCCACACGTTTCTAAAATAATATTCAGCCACAATAATAATATGGGTGACTGTAGCCACCGGAAGCCAATTAGGAAGAGCCACCCGCTCCAGTTTGTGGGTCTCTCTCCAGAGCCCCCAGAGAGGGTGGGGCTCCGCGTACCCTAGGGTTATTATTCTCTGATCGGAAGGGGCGGGGCGACGCCCCAAACGCGGTTCTCAAGACGCGTGTGGTTTCCAAGACAACCTCCCCTTCGCGCCCCCTCCCAGTCGGCTCCAGGAAAATGGGTGTGGCCCACAGCATCCGCGGAAACCTCATGCCCCCTCCTCACATTCTTCCGCCTGCTGAAGCAACAGGGGGTGAAACCGAGAAGGACCTCGCCTGCGAGCCGCCCCCAACATCCCGCGGGTCGCCAGTGCCCGTGGGCAGCCAGGTGGCACTTGGCCCCCAGGACACTCCGGGTTTTGGGAGCGCCGTTGTCCCCTAGCGGACACCCGCACAGCGCGCGGAGACCTAGAATCCCACCCCTGCGGCCCTATGGATGCTCCCTGGCGCGAAGCCCGACTCTGGGAGTGGGCAACGCAGGGTCATACCCGTTCTATGCCACTAGTGAGGCCGTGATGAGTTCATTGACCCCAGCAAACCCCGAGATCTAACAAAGGGCGTAACACCGAGGAAGGGGCGAGGGCCTTGGTTAAACACGCTTATAAAATAAATGGCAAAAACCCAGGCCGGTAACGCAGATCACGTTAACCCTACAAACAAAGCAGCGAGCCCTCCGGAAGATCCCGGGTGAAAGCCCCCAGAGCTCAAACCCTCAGTAGCAAAACGCAAAGATTTGAGCGCTGATCGCACCTCCCCTCCCCCTTTAATGACAGTCCCCGCCTTGTCTTCCGAAGCCCGGCCACCCGGCTTGGCAAGGTACCGTAAAGACGTGACACGCCGCAAAAAGATGGCACCTCGCGTTCGGAGGGGAAAAAAAGCGGTGGTCGGAGTGAGAGGAGGCACAGCCTACCCTCCCCCTCCTTGCCCACCCGGGTCCACACCCACTGCCGCAGTGAGGGGCGAGCCCTGCGCGCCAGCCCCGCGCCTCCGGCAGGGAGCGCACAAGCCGGACGCCCGGCGCAGAGCGCAGAGCGCAGAGCGCAGAAAGCCGGGCCCGCCCCGAAGTGCACCTGCAGCCCCTGCGCGGATCTGTGAGGGGCTGCGGCTGTGAGCACCCGCGAGCCGGGGTCGGCAGTTGCTTAGTTCTTCTACATCGTAAGGCCAGGTGACCCTGCCTTTCCGAGCCTCCACGTTGGGATCCGCGCACTACCTTCTCTCGGGCACGGCGCTGCTGGCGTCTCAGTGCCAGGCGCGCGCAGGGGGAAGGGCAACTAAAGTGACAGCGGTTGGACCCCTCCCCAACTCCCCGATTCTACTCCCAGCCCCCAAATGTCCCCTGCGGGTTTCTGAAGGAGGAAAACAGGGAGGGGGTAGGCCACCGCCTTAAATCAGGGGCAGCGAAAATCCCATTGGAATCGCTGCCGAGGAGGTGAAGGGAGGGGCAGGCAGGGAGTCATCTTCTAGAATCCAATCCATAACCTCGTTAGGGCTGGCTGGTGGCAAACCGAGGCAGAGAAATCGGATTACAGGTTGGGTTTCGGGGGTCGTCATTGGACCCCCCTTTCCCGACATACTCACAGATACACGCCCATTGCGGCAAAAGGCGGCGATCGAGAGTGCATGGCAGCCCCCTCCCCCAGGTCACCGCCATCCGCGCCCCACCCTGTGGGCACAACCTCTGCTCGGGTCCCTGCGAAGCGTGTAGTTTGGAACCCACAGCACGCACACACATACACACACACACACACACACACACGCATGTGTGTGCATCTCTTGCATGGGTCCCTTTCCAAGCCGCCCCAGATCCAGCTCCAGAGCATAGAGAGCGTAAGGAGGGGCCCCCACTGTTGCTCCCCCACAAATGTCCACCTCCTGAAACCCATCTCTGAGGTGAGGGTTGAGGGGCGGCGGCATGGGGTCGCAGAAAGCGGACCGGGAGGCACATTTCGGAGCCTCGCGCTTACCTGATAGTTGACAGAGGGCGAGGACAGTAGAGGAAAGCAGAGGAGAAAGTATCTGTGGTGGCGGCGGCAGAAGGTGGGCGGTGGCGGCGGCGGTGCTGGTGCTGGTGCGGGAGCTGGTGGGTGACGGAGACTGCGAGCGCGTGCACCGGCGAGAGCGCGCGCTCCCGAGGCCGGCGGGCGGCGCAGGCGCGAGCAGCGGGAACGCGAGCCTCCCTGGGGAGGGGCGGGCAGTCAGGCCTCCGCGGGCGTCTTCTCTTCCCGCCACTAGTGGGCGCGCGCGAACACCCCACCGCTCGCTCCTCCCGGCGCTTCCCTTCCCGGTCCACCCTCCCCTCACGCCTCGGGCCGCGGCACTGACCGCCAGGCGCACGCGCGGTGTTTGGCGCACGCGCACTCTGGGTCTCTCCGGTGGCTGGAGTCTTTGTCTTGTCAGAAGGGTCTCCTCCCTTGGGAGGGAGAATTGGTTGCCCCCTGTGGTTCCGAAGAGGCTGGGTGCTGCGTTTCTAGGTCTGCTGCCCCTTTCCTGTTTGTTGTTCCAGGGATGATGTCATCTCCGAAGGTCCTGGGCGGGTTTCCACTTGGCTGGCTCCCCACTCTGTCCACCTGGACCTCAAGGCTACCCCATAGATTTGGCCTGCTTATTGCCAACAGGGCTCCCTGACCCTTTTTCAGTCTCCTGAAATGGTCCCCTTGTTGATCAGTTTCCCTGGGTCGGCTTTCTTTCTTTCCACCTTTTTCATTATTGACCAAGTTGAATGCTTTCTTTAGCCAATCCTCTTAAAACAGACTCAGTTGTAATGCAGTTGACCATTTGACTGTTATTATTTCTCTAACCGTGACCCTAGAATGAAATTTTAAATTAGACAAAGGTTCATATTCATATGGTGCTAATCACATTGCAAAGCACTTTCACATATACAAGTTATTTTTATCTTATTTGTTGACACACAGCTAAACTGTAAGTAGAACTTGAGATCTGAATTTCTAAGTGTCGGCTGGAGATTCTCGCCTGATAACACACCTCAGACTGAAACTGACCAGAGTCCTTCATTCTCCCAGTCACTCAGTTCCCAACTTTGGATAGTTAAAAAAGAGATAACGACCAAAATGGAGTCGCTTGTGCTAAGCTACTAGACCAAAACTAAAACTTAATATCTAATTGCAGTTTCAGCTCCTCCCAGGAGTGGAATTTTAAACTACCAATCAGTCTGGCATTTTCTGATCACCACTAGTGAGGTAATCTGCCTGGTAAGACCCTTGTCTCCCTTCCCCTAAGAACAGTGCCCTTGCCTACAAGAATCCTTTCTTTTCTTTTGGTAATAACTTTCTTGTCCCGCCCAGTTTCAGCCTATAAAAACCTTCCATTTTGCACAACTCCTTGGGGATCCTCTTCACTCGCCAGACGGGATGCTGCCTGGTCCATGAATCACCCAACAAAGTGAATCAGATCTTTAAAACCTGCTGCATTGAATTTTGTTTTCTAACAGGCTTTAGCTTGGTTTCCTCAACATCTAATTGAAGCTCTGGCAGTGGGAGGGTTTAGATGTATGGGGTTCTGGGGCCTCCATCTTGTCCTAGGGAAATAGAAACTAGTCTTGAAGCTTTAATTTGCATAGCTCATGTAGTTTTAAAAATTAATATTGTATGTTATAGATTAATATGAAAAGCAGGCTATTAAAATGATATGGGTTTGTTGGGAACACTAGGTGGATGATGGAGGTGGGGCACATTTCTTAAGCCACTGGTTCAGAATCTCTGGAATTGACCTTTGTGTTGTTCCAACCGTCACCATCCTAAAGACCCTTCCCTTGGTTCTGGACATGTAGTGCCCAGACTGTTCTCCCTGCTCTCTGTTTCTCCCTATATCAGCCCACCTTGAACCCCCAAGTCAGCTCAGTCTCAGAAGCAATCATTTTAATCATGACACGCTTTTGCTCAAAAATATCTAAAGGCTTCTAACTGACCCCAAAGTGAAGTTAAATTCCTTAGCCTTAAACTTGTCAGTATTCAAGGTGGCTCCATAGTTTAGCATGTGGTTAGCACGTCTGCTTTACAAAGATCCTGGGTTCACATCCCAGGTGCACCAGGCCCCGGGGCATGCTGTGAGCATGTAGAAGGAGACGCCCCACCTCTAGAGCATTCGACCCCCATGTCCCACTCCCCACCAACTCTCCCTCATCTGAGCCCCTGTCCTCTCCAGTTTTCTCTCTCATCTACTCTATGGCAAACTTAACTCCTTTGAGTAGAACTCTTTCCCACCTCTGCTCTGGGGTTTTCCTCTGCTTACAAGGTCCTTGCCCTTTCTCTGTGCACCAATATCCTATTTAAATCTTAATCCAAATTTTACTAAAGCCTCCTTTAATCACCCCAACTAGATGGGCTATCTCCCCACTTTAGAAGAAGCTTAGCAAAGTCACTCATTTCTCTGAAGTGGAGAGGTGAGTGGGATTAATATCAGTCTTGCAGAATTGCAGTTATCTTATTGTTGCCAATTGTTTCCTTTCTCCTTTTCCTGTATGAGGATTATATGTCCGCTCCAGTTTCCTTGTGATCTGTACTGCCCCCACTCTCTGCTCCCACACCAATTTTTGGCCTGGCTATGTGATGGCAACTAGACCTAATGGGCACGATATAGACATGTCCAACCAGAAACTTTAAGAGGCATTGTGAGTTTCTACCACTTTTACTCGTCTCCCCCACCACCAGAATGGCAGGTCCTATAGGGCTGCTCCTTTAGCCTAGGTCCCAGAATGAACAAACACAAGAAAGTACATATAACATGTATAACATGAGCAAGAAATAAACATTTATTGTTTGAGTCACTGAGATTTTGAGGGTTGGTTGTTATCACAGCAAAGCTGACTGAAAAAGGGTTTAAACTATATGTATGTATTTATATATATCTATATATAGATATATAGATATAGATATAGATATATAGATTTCTTACACAGTATGTGTGTAAATTTTCTTACACAGTGCCTGAAGCATAGTGGGTATTCATTAAGTGATAAATAGTAGTTATCACCATCAATGCTTCTGCTATACATTTTTTATATGTAAAATAAACTAACATCAAATTAACACTCATCTCTATTCTAATTTCTCATTTTCTTTCCTTTAAGATATAAGAGAATTGAGAACTGACTGGGAGCTGATGACACTGTGGTCTCCTGACACTGAATGATCACATCTGTCTTCATGAAACTGAGGTAATGGATGCTAGCAACATTTAACTGTATGTAATGTGGAGTTGAGTGTATATTCCAGATAATTTAATCACTGGAGGTTGCTAATGGCTCACAATTCAGGCCAAGAAAATGGCATCTCCTCCCTTTCTCCTTGCCCTTGCTTCTTGCTGACATAGAGATTTTCTGGCCAACTCAGCACACCATGCCCACCATACAGAAGCATAGAAGGTAGAATGGCATAGGGAAAGGGGGCTAGATTAGGTTTTAGAACAGTTGGGTTCCAACTTTAGCCACCCTATGTGACCTTAGACAAAGCCATTAACTTCTCTGGGCTTAAATTTTTTATGTAAGTGTCCCAAGTAGGAATGGAACTAGGATCCAGTTACCTATAGAATTTATATGAATCCAAACAGGAAAAGAATACAGGGGTCCAGGAACCAGGGGGTGGAAGCTGAGGTAGTCCCATCTCCCAACATTCCCAGGAACTCCCGTGGGGATTCTGAGCTGCTCATCCTCACAGCAGTAGGCTCTGCAGAGTTAGAGATCATGATGCCCCAAAGGGAAAAGTTGCACCTGGAGACACAGCAAAAGCTTCATTGAACTATAAGCTATGGCTGCTTCCTGAGCAGTTTGGGTCCAGAGAGCAGCAGGCAAGAGGAGAAGGTACTGCCTTGGCAGGAATAATCGATTTTAATAATTGCCAGGAAGTAGAAATGCTACCATACAATGGGGGCAGGGAGGACATTTGTCACGTGGGCACCTCTTGGAGCCCCCTTTTGTTAAAAGACAGGGACATCAACTCAAGCCTGAAAAAATGTATTAGTTTCCTGTTGCTGCTATAACAAATGACCCCAAATTTACTGGCTTAAAACTAAAGCAAACTTATTATCTTATAGTTCTGGAGTTCAGAAATCCAAAATGGATCTGATCAAGCTAAACTCAGGGGGTGTCAGCAGGGCTTCTGTTGTCACATCTTTGACTATGACACTCCTACCTGCCTATTTCAGTTATAATCTTGCAATTGCACTGGGCCCTCCCAGATGATCCAGGATAATCTCCCCATTTCAAGATTCTTAATTTAATCAGAGCTTCAAAGTCCATTTTGCCATGGAAGGTAACGTTTTCACAGGTTTCAAGAATTGGGACATGGGATTCTTTTGTGGGGACATTATTCTGCTTACCACAGAAGGACACAGACCCCTTCAGGGAAAATGGCCGAGGGTAACCCTGTATCTAACGGCTGACCCAGGTAGGCAGGTAAATGTTCAACATGGGGCAACGCTGATGGTCCATTTTGGCTCCAGAGATCCCAGGCTGTCGGCCAAGGCTGTTGTTGGGCCGGCATCCCAGCTTGGTTTCTCCTTTTGCACAGTCCTGCTTCCTTTCTCTCCTTCCCACAGCTATGGACCCCAAGGGCACTGCCTCAATATCTCGCAGGTTAAACTCTGTCTCAGAATCCACTTTCCAGAGAACCTAGCCTGCATCTTCATGAATGTATTAAATCATAAAATCTAGCAGTGGGCTTAATAACTTTCCCAATTTCAAATAGGGGGAAATATAAATGAGATTTTGAGATATCTATAACACTTGTACTGTGATATGAAAATATCTATTAATGGCAAAGTAACAGGTAGTTAATACTACTTTGATTACTGAAATGCTAAATTCTAATACAGGTTGTAAAAATAAAGATGAAATTTTTTTTTAAGTTTTTGGACCCTCAGGTTAAGATCCCTTATCTTCTTTTTTGATATAGTAGAGATTTAATAAGTTTATTAAATTGAATGAAATAAAGGCTATAATAAGATGAAATGAGCATTTCCTTAATGCTGGGCCAAATAGGCTTATATTCAGTTCTATGTGACAAAAATGCAGAACAGCTGTGGTTTAAACAAGACAAAATTATATTTCTTCAGGAATAAGAGTCAAAGGCTGTTTTAGAAACTCCAAGACTTTCTAGGAGCCAGTGTTCATCTATTTGATTTCTGTATCATCCTCAGCTTACTGCATCATAGTTCAGAGTGGCTGCTTGAGCCCCAGGCAACACACCCCCAGAAATGAGGAAGAGATAAAGAAGGGAGCATCTCTGTCTCTTAAGGACAATTCCTGGAAGTTGCACATAATATTCTTGCTAACATCCTGTTGACTAAATTTACACATGGCCACACATAGTTGCCAGTGAGGCTGGGAAATATAGTCTTAATACAGAGGGCCTTGTGACCAGCTAAATACCTGATACAGGGGGAGAAGATGTTGAATCTTAGCCACAATAGTGAAGAAGTCACCTCACTTGGCAATTCTTCCTAGCTACGAATGAGCAGCAAGCATTCTTTCTCTTTAAAATATTTTCCTAAAAACATTTTTTATAACAAGGCATTTTCTAGTGAGACAGATGACAGCCTCAAAGACCAACATTTTTTATTTTCAGTTGTAAAGCCAGAGATCCAAATTCACAGCCCTTTTAGACATCCTCGAGTGTATTTGTTCTGCCTAATTATATGCTAGATATGGCGCTTTGATGAGACCTCTCTCAAAGCCAACATGGAGAAATATCAATATAATACAATTAAATTAGGAAGTATTACCATTACAGACAAATATTTCACTCTACAAAAGAAACCATCACCAATTTCCCCTAAATGGCAGTTACCCTGTTGCATTTAAAATGTGAGTTGATTTATAGGCAAGTTTACACACACATTAATAATATAAAGCAAGGCAGATTCATGCCTTAATTTCTCTGGACTTAACTCTCATTAGTATTATTTAGGCTCAAGTTTTCCTTTCTGTCTTTATTTTTTCTAAATGCTTCTTATCCTCCTCTCCTTCCCTCCATTGCCCTGGCAGTGCCATCACCACTTGTCTAGATTTTCTGGGTTCTGGCAAGAAGCAGGATAAACTGCAGACCAGAGTTTTTGTTACACATGACTCAGCAGCATAGCTCTATTGTCAAAAAAGCAAGGATGATTCTGGGACCTGGAAATAGGAAGGAGACATAATAGGTTCATGAGATCATCCTCTCCTTATGTTTGGCTTTGCAGACATTCTGGTATCCTGCCTACGGGAGTGTCAGGTAATTTAGGGAAGGCTCAGAAGAGAGCCCTAAATAGAAAACTTGAAAAAGTTGAACAGAAATCCCTTTCCCCTAAACCATGCCATCAGCTGCAAAATCTCACTCTGTGGACGAGGTAGTCAGAATTCTAAAAGTGGAATGTAAGGCTCAACATGATGATGGTAGTTAACACTACTGTATGGTATATTTGAAAGTTGCTAAGAAGAAAGTTTCTCATCACAAGAAAAAAATTGTAACTACATGAGGAGATGGATGTTAACGAAACTATATGTATGTCAAGTTATTATGCTGTACTCCTTAAACTTACATAGTACTATATGCCAATTATATAATAAAACTTAAAAAAAAAAGAATTCTAAAAGTTGCCAAAAAATTAAGATCTGAGTCAAATCCCATTACCTACAGTCCAGTGTTTGAACTTGGCTTTATTTTTTACAAGTTATTCTTTATTCAGAGGAAATGTCATTATTGTTTCTTTTTCTAAGCAATACTAAGTTCTAAGTACTACCACTGACAGTTCCTATCTTTTCTTAATCAGAGAAGGAGGCTGTTTCTCCTTTCAACTAATACTTAAATGCCTCCTCTGTACAGGAACAGTAACTATGGCCAAGTCCTCAAGTCGCTTACAGACTAGTGATTTGCAGGCGACTTATTAATTGTCATCGATCTTACATTTTCGGGGTCAGCCAATCTGAAAAGGCTACATATCGTATGATTCCGACTATATGACATTCTTGGAAAGGCAAAACTATGGAGGCAGGAAAAAAGGTTGGTGGTTGTCGGGGTTTGTGGGGAAGGGGGAGCACAGAGGGTTTTTAGGGCAGTGAGACTATTCTGTATGTTATAAACATTCTGTATGATGGTGGATACGCGTCATGGTATATTTGTCAGAACCCGTGAAATGTACGTTAAGAGTGAACTCTGCGAACTGTGGACTGGGTGATAAACATGTGTCCGTGCAGGTTCATAGATTGTCACAGAGGCATCACTCCGGTGCTGGATGTCAACAGGGGTGCGGCTGTGTGTGGGAGAGGGTGGGAGTATGTGGAAACTCCCTGTGCTTTCTACTCAGTTTTGCTGTGAGCTTAAAACTACTCTAAAAAAAAAATAAAGTCTATCTTTAAAAAATTAAATTTAAAAATATTGGAAAAAAATGCAAAAAAAAATTAACATTAGATACCACCTGGGCAGCTTGTAGCATACGTTCTTTAAAAATCAAGTTCTATACAGTGTAAATATGTATATGCCTTACTGTTAAAGTGTACAGCTGAAACTTGTTGGATTTCATTAACTGATGTCACCAGGAATATAAATAAATACATTAATTAATTTTAAAAAATCAAGTTCTAAGTAATGAATTATACTCTTTAATGATAAAGGAAAATCTGTGATGAAATCTGTGGTTCAGCTAGGGGATTAGGTTCTGAGGGAACTCTGTTCTACAACTTTTTTTTTCCTAAATAAGAGACTATTTATGTTTTAAATATTAAATAAAATTTATCAGTTTTATTTCTACCATTTCAAATAAATGAAAGGGTTCCTGGGATTTAGCAGCTCAAGCAGTTTATTTATCACTTTGTCTTGGAAAATCTTGAGGCACCAGGTTGCCCAGACTGTCCTGGGAGCACATTGCTGGGCGAAGCCTGCCACATTCATGTCAGCAGCGGGCAGGCCCAAGACACCGTGATTTCCTGCCGCTCCTCCACAAACCAGCACAGACAGTGTCCGTGCTGACAGCTGACGCCACAGAAAAGCCCTCTGGGGCTCTGAGGCTCTTTGCTTTGCTCCATCCAGTCAGGAATGACTGTGGAGTAGTCTGGCTCCCCTGGCAACAGAGAGTGAACTGTAAGTCACCCTCTGATAGGCTGTCCTGGAATGATGCAGCATGGCCTGTTGTAAACACAGCTTTAGTGGAATGTAGCTTACGTGAGCTCCCAGGTCTTTCGTCTTAAATTCATAAATAGCTCTGAATTCACTCATGCCTTTCTTCTTTATTTCAAGAGGAATCAAAATAAAGACAATCAAAATATTCTGTTGAATATAGTGGTCACCAGCAGTCTGAGGATTTAGGAGATCGTATTTAAGTTTTTGAAATATGGATGATTCTTATTATTTATTATTTCATTCTTGTGAATTTGCCTACTCCCTATAATGCATTTGTAACCCGCAAATCAATACTCGTGGCACTTTTGCAGTCATTCATGGATCTATGCAAGGTGGCAAAAAATTTGATTGGCTCAACTGCACACGTCCCCAGCTGAGGTCAAACAAGGTGACACTCTGCCTTCTGGTTTCTGCTGTCATACTGTATACAGATATCCTTTTTGTGGTCTATTTAGTGCCACACATTTGCATTTTTGTGGGCGATTTTGTTGTTTTAAATGGCTGTCTAACGTTTCTAAGTATGAGAAGGCTGTGACGTGCCTCACAGAGGAAATGTATGTGTTAGATAAAGCCTCTTTCAGGCGTGAGCTACAGGGCTGTTGGCTATTAGCGCAACGTAATGAAACAGAAACACACGTAGAACAAGCTTATATATTAACCAGTTGACAAAAATGTTGTGACCAGAGGCTTGCAGGGATACAAGCCTGTACTTCCCCTAGGAACAATGGTTTAGTATTCGCTAGTTCGAAGTGCATGCGGACCTGACAGAACAGAACTACTGTGAAAAATGGGGATGTGAGTAATGGGAACCGTGGTTTGGCAATGAGGGCAGAGCCCGAGGGCAGAGGTCCTTGGCACCGCAGACCTGGCCCCTGCCAGCCTGTCTTATTCCTCACTCTCTCCTCTCCAAACGCTACTATTCAATCATATTGTATTCTTTATAGATCAGTGACTCTCCAAATTCTCTCTCTTGCTTTTATGCCTTTTATAAGCCTGTATTATTCCCTCATCTCTGCCTGAGTAACTCCTTTTTGTCCCTTAAGACTTAGCTCCAATACCCCCTTCTAAGAAGGCCTCCATTGAGGCTTCTTCTCAGGGGCAGGGGTCCCACTTACCCCACTGGGGTGTGATTGCTTGTGTACATGCCGAGTGTGATGCTTCGGAAGGCCTGGACTGTCTTTTGTTCACCTTTGTACCCTCAGCCCAAACATAGTACTTGACACACAGTAGGTGCTTCATGAACCATTGGTGACTAGCTGGCAGACTGGATGGATAAAAAACAACCAAGTGAAATATCTCTGAGAAACACGCATAACCCGGGAGCTCAGTTTATTAGCAAACCAGAAAAGTGTCGTAGCCTCGTCCAGCTTTCAAAAAGTCCTGAATCATTGTTTAGACCGAAAAGCCTTTAATTAAATACCTCTCACTCCCTTTCAAGTTCACTGCCAAGCTTTATTGGATTCTGAGAAGGATCAGGAGAAATGTGGTTGGGGAGGAGCAGGAGGCATCTCTCCCTTTCCCCCTCTCACCCCTGTCTTTTGATTTCAGCTGAATAAGAGTCAAGAGGCCAGTAAGAGACGAGCAATCCTAATAATCCCGGGACAATGGTTTTTTTAAGCTTACAGATATATTCCAGCTGAATGGAAATTATTCAATTTCTCTTGCCATTAGCAAGGATACAGCAGGGGTGCGTGCGCGCGCACACACACACACTCACACACTCACACACACACACACACACTCACACACTCACACAGACATTCACACACATGCTTCCCTCCCATTCTTGGGTACATTGCTCTTTTTTGTGTGTGCTTACATTGCTATTTATCCTCAATGTTGCCTCCAAAAATGCTTTACTGGCACCTGTGCACCTCTTCTTGTACCCTAGATCACAGATGATCTTTTAGTGGGCAGACACAGGATCTGTCAGGAAGTGCTTTTTGGTGCATTCAGGATCTCCTTGCTGAAGTCTTTCCCTGTCCTCCTCTTCGCCCAGCGAGGCCACTGGCTGCCAGCCCTCCACACTCTGTGGTCTCCTCATCAGCCCCTCCTGTCATCTGGACTGTGCTACTGTGCAGCTGAAATCCCCACTCTCCCCTTTCTCTGGGGAGAGGGCAAGGCTATGGCTGGAATGGTGTTAGAATAAGAAATTCCAGAACCAAACTGAGTGTGAGAGCCTTAGAAGCTCTGAATCAAGTAGGAATTGTCCTGTTACAGATAGGGAAACTGAGGCCCAGAGGTGGGGCACTAAGTGATTTAACAGCAGAGCTGCATTTAAACTCAGGCCTCACAGTTTGTTCCTCTGCAGCATGGCTGAAAAGGTGCCCTCAGAACATGAACATTTATGAGAACCGGGTTCTGAACTGGGGGAAGTTTTGCCCCTAGGGGACATTCGACACTGTCTGGAGATGTTTTTTTTGTCCTAGCTTCTGGGAAGGGAGTGCTACCGGTATCTGGAGAGTGAAGGTCACTTGAAAGCCCTTATCAGAAGCGGGATCTGGTCATTGCCACCTGCAGGGCCCAGCAGCCTGCCTTGTGGACATGGACACTCTTGTGTGACTCCTACAACCGAGTGCAACCTCACAGCAACATATAGGAGTAGAGTTCTAGGCAGACTTCCTGTTCATTTTGGTTTGAGAATTTTTTTTTTTTTGCTTTTTGTTTTCAGGGTGTGAACTTTGCACTACTCTAAGGTAGGGTTTCTCAACTACAGCATTTTTGGACCACAGGGTTTTTGTTGTGGTGCCCGTCCTGTGCACTGTGGGATGTGAGCTGCATCCCTGGTCTTTACCATAGTTGTCCTTGGCACCTCTCTGACTTTTCCCAATGGAGGAACAGGTGAATATATGTGTGTGTGTGTGTGTGTGTGTGTGTGTGTGTATGTATGTATGTATATAACTCATTACCACAAAATTAGGTGAAAATATTCTGACTTTGGTTGTCTAGTCACCTACTCCTCATTTCTCAGTCCCATCAGGCCTTGCTCATAATTGGTACTTGTATGTTTGACCAATTGATTTGGTACTGGGCGCTTCTCAGAGAGGTTTTACCTTGTACCCAGTATATGCTGCTCTCTTCTCCTGGTGAGCACACAGAGCACTGGACTTCCTGGTGCCCTGCAGTTGCAGAAGGTCATGTGATCAGTGCAGACCAATGAGTTGTGAAAGGAAATGATGAGTGTCATTTCTGGGCTGGAGCATTTGATTGTTTATTTGAGTCTCTCCAGAGTTCTCTCCATCTGCTGAGGTGAGTATGGAGGATATAAAGACGGAGCTTCCTTCTTTCAGGTTCCATGAGTGATTACAATAAGCTCCAAGCTCCCTCCTAATCCTCCAGGACATTTAACATGAGTGGAAAACAAACTTTTGTCAGACCATTGGGATTTGGGTATTGTTTGTTATTGCACCATCATCTAGCCTATCTGACTGTTACAAGGCACATACACAGAAATCAGCCTGTATTCAAAGAAAATATCCAGTTTAAACCAGCCATTTAAAGGCAGAGATAATCTGGGGTAAAAAAAAAAAAAAAGCTCGTAAAGTTAATTAACAAATATTTTAATGAGTTAAACACACCAGCAAGATAAAACAAAAACAAAAACACTTGTTTGTGTTATACTTCAGTTGTTTACAAATTCAGGCGGGTTAAACAGGCGTGAGCACAGTGTGTGCCCTTTTTCTAGTGCTGGGGGGAGTGGCTCTCACAAAGTCATAGAGGGGCTTTTGTGTCCAGCAATAGTATCTCAGGGCCCACGTGCTTTGCTTGGTCATCCACAATAACTGCTTTCTCTTGTGAGTTAGAGCCAGTAACTTTTGGGTTTGGGGTGTGAAATCAAAATCTTGAACAGACTAAAGAAGAAAAATTGTACTAAACATGATAAATATAAGAGCATGTCTCTTTAAGGGCAACAACTGTGAAGTTTCAAACTAGATAAACTAGAAAGAGTGATCAATGACTGAAGCAACTTTTACCAAGAATTCTTCTGTCCTGATTCCTGTGGTGCTCTAAAGTGTTTGCTTCCAGGTCCCTAAATGCCTGAGGTAGAGGTGGAGGGCAGAGAAATGTAAAGCTAAGATTCATTGCCCACTGAAGATCAAAGACATGGAAAGGTAAAGCATTTTGCAGAGGAATGAACAAAAGAGAAAAATTGGATTTAATATTCACATAGTTAAAAAAAAAACTTATGACTTAAACTTTAACCCTTAAAAAAAGAAGTGATGCTTACCTGAGCAAGGTAATGTTTCATTACATTTTTTTCTTAAATAGTTGCAAACATCAAATGGAAACCTGAATGTTGATTAATTTTTAGGATTCTTTATTGTCAGTGCTACTAACTAGCTGGTAAAATTGGGCAAAACACTCAACTTCTCTGTGCCTGTTGCCTGGTCTGTAAAATGAGGGGAATTAGGATGGAAGACTCCAGGGGTCTCTTAGCTCTAAAAAAATCTGATTCTTTGACATTCTGTATCCAGTCCTCATTTCACCGCCCCTATAGAGGGACTTTGGCTATTTGGGAGGGCATCTTTCCTGACTATGGTGTTGGCATATACATCAGTATACACTTAGAAATGTATGGCTTTATTTGTGATTTTTCTTTATATCAATGAGATGATACTTCCTTGCTTTGGAAACGTTTTCATTTTTGTGCATGTAGATACTGCATTCTTTCCACCTGCTGCATAGTATTTCATGATTAGATGCAGTATATCATTTAACCTTAACTGTGTAGGTGCATTTTCTCTGTTTGGGCATTCAGGTTGCTCCTGTTTACTATGATAGGGTTATGGTGAACACCCCTGTACACGCCTCTTTGAATACAAGTGCAAGGATTTTGGTTGGGTAGATGCCCAACTGCAGAATTCCTGGGTCAAGGGGCGTGCACAATGCAATCGTAATTGATACTGACAAAGTGCCCTTCAAAAGGGTGGCATCAGATCACCCTCCCACCCCCTCAGCAACTCCTCCTCCAATGCTAGATCTTGTTAATCTTTATAATTCTTGTCACTCTGTTGGGTAGAAAGTGATATCTCTTTGTTTTCTATTATGATGGTTGTAGTTGTTGTTGTTTACTCTTTTATTTTGTAATAAGTTTATAAACAGAAAATTGATGAAAGTACAAAATTCTCATAGACTCTTCACCTAACGTCTCCTTGTTAGCATCTTATCGAACTATAATATATGGATCAAACCTAAGACCTTGACATGGATAGAGTGCTATTAACTAAACTGCAGACTTGATTCAGATGTCACCAGTTTTCTAACTCATATTCTGATTGTTTCAGTTTTGTTTTTTTAATTACTGGAGGGATTGAACATCTTTTCATATGCTGTTTTGGCCATCTGTGTTTCTTCGGTAAAATGCCTGTTCAAATTCATTGCCCATTTCCCCCCTCTTGGATTATTTGTCTTTTTCTAATAGTTTGCAGAGGTTCTTTATTTAAGAACTCTTCCAAGCTCACATAGCTAGTTGGCAGCTGAGGAGGGGAGAGAGTCCAGGTCTAACCAATTTGCTTATTTCCACAACAAATGCCTTGTCCTCAGTTCTCCAGCCTCTCATTTGCCTGCTTTCTCCCAGGGTCCATGCTCGGTGGTCCCCAGCTGGCAGAGGCCACATTCTTTTCAGCACTCCTCAGGGAAGCACCGTGGGGCCAGAGCTGCTTGTTCCTCATTTCACTCATTGCTGGGCTAATGACATTAGAGTCCATCCGGAATGGGCTTTTCTGGACACCAGCTTGCTTTCTGGAAAATCTCATCTCCTTTGGCCTTGAGACAGGCTGCACAGAAAACTGGCTGCTGAAGCGTCAGCACGCACCATTTGGCTGACTATCTCTTCCTTAATTGTTGTTCTGGCAATCATAAAACCTCCTGCTCCAGCAGAACGGAAGCTGTAGAAGGGAGGGCATGCACATCTTGGGAGCATTGGGGGCCCTGCGATTCACAGGACACTGTCCAGGGCACTCAGATCCTCTTGGAGCACTCTCATCCTCCAGCTAACGCTCTGGAAATTGACAGGAGATGGCAAGCAGGGGTGGGAGTGGGAGAAAAGGTAGCACCATCCGTTCCTTGAAAAGAGCGGCTGTGCCTGGTTTCTTCCTCTGGCTCTAATAAGCTTGTCATTTGTAGTTATTCTAGACAAGGATGAAGATGGGGCAGGGACGTCATTTGTCCCTAGTGTGGTCCCAAACCTTAGGCGGAAAGAGTGGTGAAGCATGTTGAATAGAGGTGGCCCCCAAAATATATGTCTACTAGAACTGGTGAATATGACCTTATTTGCAGATATAATTAGTTAAGAGACCCTCAAGATGAGATTATCCTAGGTTATCAAGGTAGAACCTCAATCCAGTGGCCAAGGGTACTTATCAGACAAAGGTAGAGGGAGATGTGAGACGCAGAGAAAAGAGAAAGCCATGTGAAGATGGAGGTAGAGAGTAGAGTTAGGTGGCCACAAGCCAGAGGACACCTGGAGTCACCAGAAGCTGAGAGGAAAAGAAGGCTTCTCCCCTGGAACCTTCAGAGCGAGCATGGCCCTGCTGATCCTGGGATTCCAGATTTATGGCCTCCAGACTGTGAGAAAAAAACTTCTGTTGTTTTAAGCCATCAGGTTTGTGGTAGTTTGTTACAGCAACCACAAGAAACTACAGGTGGAATCAACCATGACACTGAAACCCATAATCCTTAAAGGGACGAAATCATCACCCCCATTGCTGCCTGACTAGAAAGATGAGGGCCACAGGGATTTTTGACATGCCTCTGACCAGCATGAACAAACCTCAGTGTGTTCCATTTATATATGGCAGCTCGTATGGCAGTTTCTCTTTGCCAGCCCCACAGGTGACAGATGGAGAGCTAGACACAGGCTCTTCATCACAGGAAGAAGATAGGAACTTTCTCTTTGGAAAACAGAGGATGGAGGTTGAGCCTCTCTTTGAGCACCTGTGTGAAGCATCCAACTCATCCCAGGCCCCTCTGAACCTTGGGAAGACCCTCAAAAAATTGCATTTCTGACAAATTTCCAGGTGATGCTGACGCTGCTGGATCATGAATCACTCTTTGAGAACCACCACTCTGTAGCAGTGCTTCTCAAACTTTAATAAGCACATAAGTTCCCTAGAAACTCAGATTCTAACAACCCTTTTGCTATCAGACCCTGCTCTCTCCATCCTCTGTCTCTGCCACAGATGATTAACCGGGGATCATGGGCTCCCCAACAGCCAATGACAGGACCCTGACCAAACAGAGTAAATCTAAGCCAACTAGGTCCTCTCTCTTGAGATTATGAATGATATCTACATAAAGACCATTGCCCACTGGTGGCGATCCCTGGGCCAGGAGGCCGTGTTGTGGAGTTGGAGCCAGGAGCAAACTGAGTGTGCAGAGGCAGCTGGCTCAGGGAGGGAAGGAAAGGAAGTAGATGCACGGAGAGAATGCAGCATGGAGAGGCAGAGCTTTGCTTTCTGACGGCTTTCTAATTCCCACGAGCCCCAATTGGGCTATTTGCCCTTGTGTTCTGAGAAATCTTGTCTCTTTCCAATACGCTCTTCTTTTTGACTGAGCCACTTTGAGCAATTTCTTGTTCTTTGAAGCCAAAGGGCTTTTTTTTTTTTCTTTATCTGTGCCCTCCTCCAACCTCTCCCTATGGTGAGACCCTCTGAGTCAGGGACTTTTTTCCCATTTACCATTTGGCTCCAGGACCTTGGACAGGGCCTTGGACAAGGCCTTGCACAGGAGGATGGATGGAGAGTATGGACTGAATCTCAGCAGATACAAAGAGCTTAGGAATTAGGGGACGGTAGAAGAAGCACCTTCCAAGTGAGTGGAACAGACATGTGGCTCAAGGATGAGCATGTGTGGAGAACTGCACGCACATAACTGGTAGGAGGCAAAGTTGGCTGGTCACGGACAGCTGGAGGCACGTGACCAAGAATAGTCGTGCTCCTTTCTTTAACAAGGATCCTAAAGGCTCAAGTGAGAGACGATGTCTTGAGACAAATCTGTAAAAATGGAAAGGATAAAATGGATCTCAGAGGTTTTCCTAGTGTGTAATCAACAGGAAATGGTAACTGGTTGGACATTGTGTTAATGCCTAGAATGGCGAATATTCCATTAATAAACCAGAATATGAAAATAAAAGTTCAACATCACTGTTCACCAGAGACATGAAAATTGAAAGAGGTGTTACTTTTCATCCTATCAAATTAGCAAAGATGCTGGTGAAGGTGTGGTAAAGTGGTCACTTCCATATTTTATAGCATACACAGAGGATCATTGATACAAACAAGAGACAGAAAGTAATTTATCAAAATGAATTACAACCTTTAAAGATTTTCATATCCCCTAGTTTCCCATAAATAAAATTACTAGATCTGTCTTATAGAAATCTTCTAAAATGTGTAGTTTACAGCTGAAGATATTTTTCACAGTGCTGTAAGAAACATATCATAAGAACATAATAAATGAATGTAGTTATAGCTGCTGTGGAATAATACACAGTCCACTGAAATCAAGGTTCAAAGTTTACATGGACTATATTTAGCAAAATACCAAGTTGTATATCTAGTTTGATTATAACTATGTAAATGAAACATGCAACTAAAACCCTATGCATGGGAAAAAAGGAATGGATAAAAATGAACCAAAAGTTTAACAGTAATTGTGCTTTTTTCCTACTTTATTGTGCTTTCCACTTTTTCTCTAAAGCACAATAAAAAAAAAAGCAGTAAAAGGAAGTCACAGGAGGCTGATGTAATACCTGATCTGAGAGAATACATTCACTGGCTGTTGTCACTGAGACCCCAATTCTGGCCTCTCCTTCACTGACTCCCTTGTGTCCCGCTGTCTGTAACAGTAGGGATCACACGGCCAGATGAGGAGTTTTGCTGTTTTGCTGGGTCTTTGTCTCATCTGCTCTGGGAGATGTTTAATTCTCACTTCATGGTGCTGGACACACAGGCCACCTGTGCCACGGGTGTCTGTTCACCGGTGTCTTCGGTTCCTGTGGCTGCTATAACAAATTACCACCAACTCGGAGGCTTAAAACGATAGACATTTATTCTCTCATAGTTCACAGGTCAGATTCCGAAATCAGTATCACTAAACCAAATTTAAGGGGTCAGCAGGCTTTGCTCTTTCTGGAAGCTCTAGGGGAGAACCCATCTTTTGCCTCTTCCAGCTTCTGGGGGCTGCGGGCAATCCTTGGCTTGTGACCACATCACTCCAATCTGTTTGCATCGTCACATTGCCTTCTCCACTTCTCCATGTGTGTGATCCTCCTCCGCCTCCCTATTACAAGGACCTTGTGATCACATTTAGAACCTACTATGATAATATAAGATGATCTCCTCATCCTAGGATCTTTAACTTAATCACATCTGCAAAGTCCTTTCTTCTCCTTCCATGTAAGGTCACAATCACAGGTTTTAGAGACTAGGATGTGGACACCTCTTAGGGGTACCTTGTTCAATGTGCCATAACTGACTTTAAGGATTAAGCAAGGTGGCCGAGACCAGACTCGCCCTTGGCTCGCACTCTTACGACTGCAGCAGAGGGTGGCCTGGAAGTGAGGCTGGGCTGTGCGGGCGAGGATTCTCAGGAGGGCTGGCTCTCCTGTGGGAGCTCACTTCATTGTCTGGGTCAGGAACTGCAGGCAGTAGTGAAGCTTTGTCCCGGATGGATTATAAGGGGCTGAGGGTTTTGCCAGAGAAATTATTTTCTCTCCAAACCCAGCAGCCTTCTGCTTTAAGAAGACCAAGTAAATGGGGGAAATTGGGACCTCATGGAACATTTGCATTCTGGAAAGGTCTCCTGTCTATGGAGGATTCTTGAGTTAGTTTTCAGGTTTCTGGTTGCTTTGGTCTTATCACTGGATTTCTGTGTGACCTTGGGTAGGTCGCTTTTCTTCCCTAGCCTTCTGGACAATTCTGAAAGGTCTCTGTCCTCAGTTCTAGAAGGTTCTGGAAGGTCTCTGGAGGCTCTGCCAACACCCTCATTCAGACCTCACATACTGCCCCGCCCCCAATCGTCTCTGCCATTCAAGTCCTTAAGAGGTTGGGGAAGATACTTAAAGGCATTTCTGAGAACAACTCAGAATTTTAGCAGTTCGAGGTTTTCCCAGCAGCAGCCTGTTTCCCCTCCAGCACCCCTTCCGGGGGTCCCTAGGTGGGCTTAGGAGTGAGACCTGAGACCTGGACTCGGACTTACATGCCTGGAAGAGCCCTAGAAGCTGCTGGGTGGGTCCCAAGAGGAGTTATTCCTACAGATTAACAAAATATATGGACAGTAAATCAGCAGTGGGCAGGGATTTGTTCAAAAACAAAATGGGTAATTGCTGCTGTGTGTGGGAAGGGGCATCTGTGGACCTACAAGGACAAGGACTTTATGGTGGAAGGATCATACTGAGAGACTCCTCCCCCGTTTAAGAATGGGCCAGGTGCTGGGGTCTGCAAACACTTATCCATGCTGACCTGATTCTACGGGGTGGGATCAGTATCAAGGCAGGGACTGTTTTCAAGTATTAAGAGCTTTCAGTGATGCTATGTTGGGGATACTTCGTTTTATATAAGGTATTAAAATACTCTCAGACCCTTCTCCGGGGCACCTCCTCACAACCAGTTTCTAAATGGTTAACTCTGGGGCCAGTAAGGGCTTCAGAACTCTACTGATGAGTATGTTATTATACATCTTTTGGATATCATCCTTGATTGTAATTATTCTAAAGTTATCTAATGGAACTCTCCTGGCGGGAACCTGCCTGCTCTTATATTGATGACCAGCAGGTGGCAGCACAAGAATGCTTAAACTTCAAGGTTCCAAGAAAAAAAAAAAAAAAGACACAAAACCTTCCCCGTTTTAGTAGAACTGCAGAGGGACCCTTCTTCCTGGCTCTGAGGTGGTGCCCCTGCTTACTGCCTGGCACCCACCCCCATGCCATTGGGCATAGGTGGGGAGTCCAAGGGAAGAGGATTACTACACTTCTGGCAGTGAACCCCGCGGAAAAAGCCAATTCAGGAAAGATGGCATTTGTGGCGGGAAAGCTGGGGGGCACGCAGGGGGCGGTTGCCAAATGCTGGGCATCACATATGAGATAACTAGCCTGTTATTTAGGCTGTTGTTAGCACCTGGCAAATGTTAGCTGTTTATACAAACACCTCACCTGGGTTAATCCCTACCACGAACTCACAAGGTGAGTCTTAGCAGCCCATGTTACAGATGAGGATATTGGGGGCACAGAGGGATGGCCTCAGTTGCCCAGCATCAACGCTGGGGGCGTTGAATCCAGTCTCAGGAACCCGGAGTGGAGCTGTGTCCTGCGCTAGCTGAGATGATGCTCGATGCTGAATCAGAAACGTTCCTTATCAAGCAGCACACACAAACTACCTCTCAGTGGGAACGGAAGGTTACTGAGGGGCACAAGCAGAGTTGCGGGTAGACCCAGAGTTTTCCTGGGAGGTATGTTTTGCAGACCAGGGTGTACGGAAGGGAGGGCGTTGAGGACCAGAGCTGGCCCAGCTGCTGGGCTGGAAGGCAGAACAGAGTTCTATTTTTGCTGTCTCCTTGCTGTGTGACCTTGGGCAGGTCTTGACCCTCTCTAGGCTTTCTTTTCTATTTCTGTAAATGAGAGTAACTCATGGGTCCTCGCTGGTTTTCACCGTCCAAAGAATTCAGAGTATCAACATCTTCATTAACTAAAAAAAAAAAATAATAATAACAAGGCTGCAACTATTCAGCTCATGGGGTTCTTGCTGGGATTAAACAAGGCCACAGAGAATTAACTAGGCAGCTGGAGCAAAGCACAGCCCTACAGGCGGGGCTGGTCCACCTGAATCCCTAGGTGTGGCCTGGGGGAATCTATTCTTGCCCTGGCCACATCTTAGTTTTCGTCTGTCACAGGTTGGGCTCTCTGGGAGCAGGTGCTGAGATGGAGTCATACCTGCAAAGGGAGGGAAGAGGGAAGCAGGTAAGGATGGGGGGAGCCATTGGACTGGGATGCAGGCCTACTGCCATCTCTGCCAGCCCAGCGGGGCTGGGAGCAAAGACTGCCTGTTAAAGGAGGTGAGGAGAGATGCCAGGTTCTCATACTGCTGCCTTGCTTTGTCATTAGCTGAACCTCCATGTCCCCCATCTCTCCAAAAAGCCACCTGGACTAGAAGGCTGAGGCGACCCCTGGAGGGGGCTGTGAGCCAGTTGCCCTCCTCAGAGAGGCATCTGAGTGTTGCATCTCAGTATTCGCTCTACCAAAAAGGGCTGCCCTGCCCTCCAAGGTAGGAAATCCTGACATCAGCACCCCAACTCCCACAAATGTGGGGATAGGCATGGAGGGAAAGGGCTGGGTCCGAAGGAAACAGCTGCAGAGATCAGAGCCCAGGTGTACATGTATGCATTTGTGTGCATGTGTGCGTGTAGGGTGTGCACAGATATGTGCAAGTGTTTACTATATACATATATGTGCAGGTATGAGCATACGTGTGTGTGTGCAGGGTGTGAGGGTACATGTGTGTATCTGCATGTGTGCCTGAAGGTACAGTATGGATGTGGGCACACATCTACATGGGTGTATGTGTGTCTGTACCCTGTGTTCCTCTGGCGTTCAGTTGGGGGCTGCCAGCTCTGGGCACTCCTGATAGGTGGCACGTTGGTCCAGCCACCAGGATTCGGCCCAGTCCCTGGGAAAGGGACTGGCAAAGTGGGGCCAAGCCCATAGCTGAAGGAGGTGCCTGGCTCTGGGGTCAGGGCAGCAACAGGGGACATTGGGCCATCACAGAGCAGCGGCGGCAACAGAACTGCAAGGTTTCTGGAGCCCAGACTTAGCTCCTCGTTTAACACTGAGTATGTACCCCTGAGCTGGGTAGTTAAATGTTCTCTGGCTGTTTGCCTCTGTTGGGCAGAGCAGTGAGGACAGCTGAACCCACCCTTCCCTGAATCTGTGCTGTTCAGACATGACAGGGCTGTCAGGTGGGCAGCGTGTCAGCGGGGTAGGGGGAGGCGGTCTGTCCTCAGACCCTCCCTTGGAGAACCCTCTCCTTGATGGCAGGCATCAGCCCGGCTACAGGGAGCTTTGGTACAGTGTCCCCTGAGCCACTCTGCCTGTAAGTTCCTGGGAGAGAGAAGTCTCTTGTTTCCCCAGTCTGGGGAGTGATGGGGGCCAAGAGGCCTTTGCTCTGTCCAGCCCTTCCCCTTGGGCCTGGCAGAGGGGTCTAGCCCACCCCTGGCAGGCCTAGTGACGCAAATTGGCAGTGGGGAGGCTGCTTGGGTTGGGGACAAGCCAGGACCTGCGGAGGCCCCTCTGTCCAGGCCAGATGGCCTCTGGCTCCAGTAGGAGGGGCTGCCAACACCTCCGGTTAGGGTCCTGGCCCCGATTCCTCACTCTGTCCTTGTCCAGCCCGAGCCTTCACGTGCTGTTTGCCGAGCGGACCAAGTGGGGCTTTCTTTAAGAGGCCCACTACCTGCCCCCTCAAAAGATGCCCATTACCTGAACCCCCTTACTCCCCGCTCCAAGGCTCAACTAGACCCCTCTAAGTCACATCTCCACACTGACCTGCAGGAACCCGGGGTAGTGGCCTGGGCGGTGGGGCCTTCTCTCACGGCATCCTCTCTTCGTCTGCGATTTAGGTCGGATTACTTCCTTACTAATTTAACTAATTAATTCAGTCCTTCAACACACATAAATCAAGCATCTAAGCCTGTTCTAGGCCCTGGAACTCCACAGCTGAACAAGGCAGAATGGTCTCTGCCCTCATGAAACTGACACCCCACTGGGGAGGGGGACGAGAAAACTAGTGAACGGGATGTATGGCAAAGCGATTGGGGCAGGCCAGGTTTGGTTCTGGGGGTGGGAGGGGCGGCAAGATCCAGGAAGAGGAGCTGGCCTGTGGGAGGGCCCTGTGGGGTGAGGGTGTGGTGGGGTCTGCTGTGCCTCCCTCCTTCCTGGGGGTAGGGTAGGAATGCTGGGGTGGAGGGAGGAGGAGGGAAGTCAGGGCCAGAACTCAAAGGCCTTGTGGGTGTTGGATTTGATCCTGAAAAGATTTCCCAAAGGGGGACAGAGTTAACATTCATAGAGTTCCTCCTGCATCTGGGGCATGATGTCAATCACCTTACGTAAACCTCCCCCAAATCCTACCATGGGTCTTGTTATTCTCCCATTTTACAGATGAGGAAACTGAGGCATAGAGAAGTAAAGTCACTTGCTCAATAACAAGTACTAGAGCGAGAATTTCCTGTGGACACTGGCTCTAGAACCCTAACCGCTGTACCACACTGCCTCTTGGAATATGATTCCCTCGCCTCTAACATCGCCTCCTCCAGGAAGCTGTCCCTCACCCCAGATTTTGTTCGTTCTGCTGATGTATCATATAAACACATCATATGATCTCAAAAACTGGGGTCCTCAAGAAGTCATCTTGTCCATGCCCCTGCCTCCAGGTGGACATGGTATTATAAGTCCCACTTTGAAGATGAGACGACTGAGGCCCAAAGGGGTTAAGAGACTTGTCCATGATCTGGAGTCAGTGAGGGAAACGTGCAAACTAGAGCCGTGGTCTGCTAAATTCCTCCACTCCAGCTCCAACCTTTCCACCTCCAACTTTAAAACAGTTTTCAGGTTGTGTCTCGTCTGTTTTCCGCTTACCACTAGCCTTACAGCTGGACAGCAGCCTCCCTCAGGGCCCGTCAGAGGGTGGCACACACAGCAGGTGCACACTCAGCGTCTGTCTGTGCAGAAACACACTAGGCGTGGTCCTGCTGTTAGAGAGGCCTTGAATAGGGATGTTTAGCAGGAAGGATGGATGTGAGCTGTCACTTGAAGGATGCTTACGAATGTCTTAGTGAGCCAGGGAGCTGCATTGGGGAGTTTCTGTCGGGAATGGAAAGGGCATCCCAGCCAGAAGGAACGGGATGTACAGAAAGAGCGGGGGAGGAACAGTAATGGTTCAGTTGGACCTGAGCATGAAAAAGAAAGAGACAGTGAAACTGGAGAGGGGCTGCAGGGACAGGATGGGGCCTGTCCACCGGGCTAAGGAGGTGGGGCTCTGGCTGGGGGGTGGATGTTGGGGAGGCAGGGAGGGAGGGAGTCACTGCTTAGCAAGCCCTGACTTTGCTGAGTAACTGTGCAAATCATGTACCCTCTCCGAGCCTCAGTTTCCCCTCTGCATGATTACGGGTGGTACTTATGTTAAGGACCCTCTGGTCCTGCATGGACTTATTCCATGGCTACTGCTCTTTCACCATCCTAACAAAGAGGGTCCACTAGGTGGATCTGGAATATCTTTAATGCCCCGATTTCTTTTCTGCCACCCGTGGATTTGCTCTGTGGTATTCTACCAGCTCCTCTGCAGGCACATGTCCCACAGCCCAGTTCACAAGGGAGCCTGGGTTGACATGCTCTTCTTTACCTGCGAGCCCTTCCTTTTGTGCAGCCCTGTCCAGGACAGGCCCATGTCGTGGGCCTGGGCATGGCCCTGCCCTGAGGGCTGTGGCATCAGTGGCATCAGCGTGGCCATTGGCATCAGTGGCATCGGCTCCTCTGAGGCCCTGGGGGAGGCACAGGGGAGCTCCTCAGGGTCCAGGTTGGCATCACTCCAGCCTTCGGAATTATCACTGGAGCCATCCAGACCGGCGGCTTCATCCTCAGATATGGTGACAATTCTGGCAGTATTTTCCCCACAGGTGCTGTCTAAGTCCCTTGCCAAGTGGTTGGTGGCCCCCTCAGACTCGCTGGATGTGTGGACGTCTGCTGCATCCTCCTGCTTTTGCTTGGAGCCAACTGAAGGGGCGCCACAGAGCCCTGCCATGGACCGGGCAGGTGTCTTGGCTCTGCCCTGGCCAGTCCAGAAGAGGGTGAGCTCCTGGCGGCAGGCGGCCACAGCCAGGCTGGTGAGTAGGGTGCTGGATACGAGGTAGAGCAGGGCGGGCTGACCCATCTTCATCAGGACCATGGCGACGAAAGTGACCATCAGGCCCACGGCATAGGCCGTGGTACAGGCCATGAAGTAGACCTGGCGTGAGTGCATTTGCACATCAAAGCGATGACAATAGGCCACCAAGAAGCCCGGGACCACAATGTCACCAAAGCCGAGGATGGAGAAGGGCTGGTCACACAGGGTCAAGGCTGAGAAGCTCAGCCGGGGCACTTTCAGCACCATGGGCAGCCGCTCATGGCTCAGGGAACCCGCCGGGCCGGAGGCCACCTCCACCATGACGCTCTCGCCCGTCCTGGTGAGGAGCGGCGTGACGAAGACAAAGAAGACATCGAAGGCCAGCAAGGCCAGCAAGAAGGAGGTGCAGTTCTTGAGTGTGGGCAGCCGCACGCGCCGCAGGACGAAAAGGCAGTAGGCCACACCCAGGGTGTCCTGCAGGAGCCAAGCCCAGCGGTCCTCGTTGCGGTAAGCAACCCAGAGGATGGTCACCAGCATGCACAGGCCAGCCAGCAGCAGCAGGGGCAGCTGCCGACAGGCCCAGCGGCCAGGCGGGGGCCGCTGGCACAGCCGCGGGTGCAGGTGGCGCACCAGGGGCGCCAGGCAGCTGTAAAGGCCGGTGCCGGCGCCCAGGCCGAAGATGGCAATCATGACATAGACGAAGTGGTCATAGAAGAAGTAGAGCAGCAGCATGATGGAGCAGGACATGGTGACGACCGCGCATGTCATGGCGGATGTGAAGTCCACAGGTTCGTCCTCGTCTTCCTCCTGCCCACTCTGGGCTGTCACGGCTTCCTGCTGATTATGGCCACCAGGCCCCCCTCCTCCTCGTGCCCGGCGCCGCTGCAGCCGGTCGGCCTCGGTCAGGCCAGCCCAGTAGCCGCCCGCGGCCACGGTGCCCACAGCCAGGATGAAGATGACCAGCATGTTGTAGTCTAGGATGGGCTCTGGGGGCGCATACAAGGCCACACGGACCATGGCGCCCCTGTGCGTGTGGCCGAGGATGTCGAGCATGTCGGTGTATCGGAGCACGGCCACAGGGATGGTGAGGTCTGGCAGGGGCTTGCGGGGGTCCTGGGACGCCAGGGTGGTGTCTGAGCACTGTTGGCCGCTGACCCGGCTCACGATGAGCAGCCCGTGGGCGCCTTGGCCCTGAGCCAGCCAGCCCTTTGCGTAGAAGCTACAGTTGCCCCTCATGACCATGGCAGTGGTCCGGTGGAGGGGCAGCTGGCTAGGGGGGCTGGGCTGGGCCTGGTGGGTGGGGTCCTCATCTGGGCACCAGGGTGCCATGGTGCCATCGTGCAGGGGCAGGAGTGGGGCATGGCGCAGGTCCCGGGGCAGGGTGATGTAGTTGGAGCTGAACAGCATGCAGTAGTCCTTGCTCCAGTTCTGTGATACCACGTGGACCACCCCGTACTCCCCCCAGGCCATGGCACTGGTGAGGAGGAGGAGGAGGAGGAGGAGGAAACCCAGGCATGCCATCCTCCTCAGCCACCTACCGCTGCGTCCCAACGTGGCTGCCGCTTCCAGCCAGTTCCCCCTCCCAGAGGCCGGGTGTGGCCCTCTGTCACAGAGCAGCATGGCCTCCCACCCCCAGAAACCAGGGCCACACCTACCTAGTCATAAAGCTGTGCCACAAGGGTCCGGGGCATTGCTGCAGAGCACAGGGAACTTCTCAGGATCCTGTCCCCCAACACTGGCTCCGAGAGAGAGGTCATCTGGGTCATCTGGGTCCACCCAGCCCCTTGTGGGGCTGGACCAGGTAATTTGAAGTAAGAGGTGGGAGGATGAGGTTGAGGATCCCAGCCAGAATTTGGAACCAACTTTGCCCTTACCCACTGGGCAACCTGGGCAGATGCCTCTCCTCTCTGAGCCTGTTTCTTTAGCTTCAATGAAATGAGGACATTGGACCAGAGAGTTTCTAAGACTCCTGGGAGCCTTGACCTCCATGATATCGAGCACTTTGGTTGAGCTCCTACTAAGTGCCAGGTATTTGATCTGTCCTCATTGCACCCCTGCACAGAGGTATTACTAGATCCACCCAGCCCAAGACTGAGAGCTGTCCTTCAAATCCGTGGCCCTTTCTACCGGTAAGTGACCGGAATTTCATTGCCAGCCTCCCTTGGAGTTAGAAATGGCCACATGGCCGTTTCTTGCCAATGGAATTGAGCAGAAGTAACGTGAGCCCCTTGGGGGTCTAGACAGAGACTGCGGGCTCTTTGTTCATCTCTTTCCCTCTTTCACAAGTCAGTCATCAACAGGCCAGTGACACTGCAGAGGAGGATGGGGAGAAAGGACATGGAAAGAACCGGGTCCCTGGACATGTGCATGTGGTTTGGGATGCTCACTGCAGATAGTGATACGTTATTTTTCTTAAACCATTGGATTATTGTGGGTCTCATTGTTACAGCATCTTAACCTCATCAGAATACCTCCACATCATGGGTGAGGGAAACGGAGGCTCAGAGAAACCCACCCTACGGGTCCCAGCCCCCCAGTCCAGCTCTCACATTGGACGTGTCCCTTAGGCCTTGGTCTGTCTGGGGAACAGCCCAGAGCCTGCCCGCCTCCCTGAATGTGTGAGAGCTCCCGGCCCTGCAGCTCTGCTCTCTGCCCAAGGCCTTAGCTCCAGTGACGTCTCTACCACCAGGTCCAGAAGAAAAGAGGCCCCCTTCCTAGCATGTCGTGATTGCAACTCAGGTTTCACTTTCTTCAAAGCACTTATCGCAGTCCTGGGTTTTTGCTTATTTACGTGTTTCCTTATTTATGTTCTGTCTCCCACCGGCTGAATTCCATGAGCACAGGGAGCTTCTCTGTTCTATCTGGATTCTGGAATAGACAGTGATGCTCAGGAAAATACGTGTGAGATTGGGGACGAGTGACCCTACTTTACAGTAGCAGGGACCAAGGCGCAGGGCAGTGAAGAGACTTTTCCAAGCTGACAAGTGAGAGGTAGAGATGAGATCGAAACCCAGGCTGTTAGGCAGTGGAGCTTCTGGCTAACCCAACTCTGCTCTGTGCAGTGTGGTCCAGGGACTCATCTCAGGTGTGTGGGGATGGGTGGGATATAGGGCTATTGGAAAAGTCGATTCAAGAGGGGAATCCTTAAAAAGTCATCTACTTTACACATTGTGTTGGTTCCTTGGGTTGCTTTAACAAATGACCACAAACCAGTAGCTAGAAACAAATTTATTCTTTCAGTCTGGAGGCTAGCAGTCTGCTATGAAGTACATGTTTGTGTGTCCTCCCAAATTCTTCCCTTTAATCTCTAATCTCCATTATGTCATGAGGGTGGAGCCCTCATGAATGGGATTGGTGCCCTTACAAGAAGACACACTCTCCATCATGAGAAGACACAGCAGGAAGGCAGCCAGGAAGACAGTGCTCAGCAGGAACTGAACCAGCCAGCCCCTTGATCTCGGACTTCCAGCCTGCACAGCTGTGAGAAGTAAATGCTTGTTGTGTAAGCCACTCTGTCTATGGTGTTTGTTATAGTAGCCCGAGCACACTAAGACAAATCCAAAATACAAGTGTCAGAGGGGCCAGGCTCCCTCTGAGACTCTGGGTAGAACCCTTCTTCATCTCTTCCTTATTTTGATGGTGGCTTGCCATCCTTGGTATTCCTTTGCTTGTAGCTATATCACTCCAGTCTCTGCCTCTGTTGCAAATGGCATTCTTCCCTCTGTGTCTCTGCGTCAGTCATATTGGATTAGAGCCCATCCAATGACCTATCTTAACTTGATTACATCTACAAGGACCCTATTTTCAAATAAGATCACATTTACAGGTACTAGGGGTTAGGAGTCCAATGTGTCATTTTGGGGAACACAATTCAACCCATAAAACACATTTTATTTTCATTTCCAAGGAGTAAGCATACAGTCACCGACCTTTCTTCAGTCCTCTTCTTCGACTACGGGACCATCCCTTGCAGTTTCAAGTTGCCTGCTTCGTGAAATCCACACCAATGGGACACCATCTCCAAAGTCCAGCCTTGGGCACTTCGAGGTGGAGGGCGAGCTTAAAGAATCTTGCAAAGTGGTTGGCAGGTGGAGCCATGTCGTCTTTGACAATCTCCTCCCACCCAATTATTTACATCTGCCTCACCCACACCTAATGTGACAGCTAATATTTTGTATGACTCAGATTGCATCTTTCAAAACATTCCACTGAATTTTCAAAAGGAAGAACATCTCTCCTTATTTGTGTACTTCTGCTTCACCTGTTACTATAACATTTAATTAGATTACAAAACAGTAATTACAACGACAAGTGAGCTGTCAGAAACATGTTAGGGAACCAAAACGAACGATGGTGAGCGTACCCCATAGCTGGCGCAGGGAGAAGGGGTAGGGCCGAGGGGTGGGGGCTGCCAGCTGCCTCATCAGTGGGCTCTCATTGTAGAGGGGCACTGGTACATCGGTTGGGACAGTTAAGGGAGACGAGGCTTACACAGTTCTTATTTGTGGGTAGTGGTGTCTGGACTGGGTGCCCCTCCGCATCCAAGCACCCGGATGCTGAGCACAGTAGGGCAAACCAGCCCCTTCCTGAGTTCTGTGATGATAAAACTCTTTCTGGCCCCCCAGCCACTGAGGTTCAGTCTGTTCCCTCACTGGGAGGCCCACTATACACTCACGGGGTCTCCAAAGACCAACACACCTACTGGGATGGCTATTATCAATAACATGGATTATAACAAGTTTTGATAAAGATGTGGAGAAATTAGAATCCTCATATGTTGCTGTAAATGCAGTTTGGTGCAGCCACTGGAAAACAGTTTGATGGTCCCTCGATAAGTTAAACGGAGTTACATATGACCCAGCCATAGCGCTCTTGGGCATATACCCAAAAGAATTGGAAAAAGGTGTCCAGACAAAAACTTGTACATGAATGTTCATAGCAGCGCTATTTACAATAACTTGGAATTGTCCTTCAACTGATGAATGGATAAATAAAGTGTAGTTTATCCATACAATGGAATACCATCCGGCTATAAAAAGAAAGGAAGTTCGTATACGGGCTACGGTGTGGATGAGTCTTGAAAACATCATGCTAAATGAAAGATTACACCAAAACATTACACCAGTCACAAAAGGACCGATGTGTGATTCTGCTTTTATGAACTATCCAGAGGAGGCAAATCTATGGAGACAGAAAGCAGGTTCATGGTGGCCAGCGGCTGGGGGAAGGAAGAATGGGGAGCGATTGCCTAGTGGGTTTCCATTGGGGTGATGAAAAAGTTCTGGGCTAGATAGTTGTGACGGCTACACACCATCATGAGTGTATTTAATGACACCTAACTGTACACTTGAACATGGTTGAAAGGGTAAGTTCTATGTTATGTGAATTTTACTACAACTTAAAACAAAACAAAACAAAACAACAAAAAAACCCCGAACCAACTCGTCCTCTCCAGGGGCGCTGTGCTCAGGGCAGGCTTATCTTTGTTGTTCTACTGGCCGCTGCAGTTATTTCCAAATGATGATCTCATTGGCATTTCCATCACACTGGGAGCTTTGAAAACTATGCTTGCTTGGCCCAGGCCTCTCTTGGCCCGAGGCTGCCCAGCAGGATCTGCAGGGGCTGGTGGGCTGTAGAGGGCAGGGAATGGGAGCCGATGCTCTGAGGCAAAGCATGGTCAGGGCTGGGGACACCAGGAGGCTGGCAGCCTATGGCCACCCTGGAGTCTGGACAAGGTTCATTCATAGAGTGGGCTACTTGAGGCCCAGGCTTTGCAGATGTCAACTGCTACATCTAGCTTTGTCTCTGAATGCTGTTTGTCCACAAACTAGGGAAACTAAAGAATTTCCCCAGGGAGGGTGTTGGAGGGGGCAGGGGGACAGGGAGAGAGACACCCTACAAAGAAATCCTGCTGCACAGGGGTTACATGCAGTGGGGACTAAGCGAGGCCAGCCTGGATTTGCATCCAGCCACTGCTGGGTGCCCTCAGGCAGCTCTCTCAACCTCTCTGGGCCTCACTTTTCTCATCTGTTAGGTGGGGATAAAAGCACCTGCCCCAGAGCGTGGGATGAAGAGTGAAGACATCGACATGTGAGCTCACCAGCGCCTTGTGCCCAGTAAGTACTCAGTCAACGACAGCATTGCCGTTGGTGAAATGCAGAAAGCACCTGCTGTCCCTTTGTTTGGACCAAGGGTGGCAGTTGAGCTTGAAGTCAGGAGACTCGATGAGATAACCCTCACACGGGCTTGGCAGAGCCTGGGTGGGTGTAGAGAGACCCCCACAGGCTTCTGGTGACCTGGGCTACACCGTTTGAAGTTAAGTGTCATTTTGAGGAGTGGTGGGGTGGAGGCTGTTGGGAAGGCAGGGGATGGGGTGTTGGGAGCCAGGATGGACATTCAGAACTCTCATTGCTCCCACCCAGCTGGACTCAGCAGCTGGACACTGGCTGGGTCATCTTTAGTCCCATGTTCTCTTTCTCAATCAGATGATCTTCACAGCCCTGTCCCCCAAAGCTGCTTTATCAGTCCTGGTCTCCTGAAACTGAAACCTAGTGACTTTAATCAGCTCACAGCCCTGACTTTGAGCCAGAAGACTGTTGATCTCAGGGGAGTCACCAGGCCTCAGTTTCTCGGCTCTAAAATCGGCTGGTTCCTGCCTCTGTGAGCTGGTTGAGGCTTAGGCAATGTTATAAAGGATTTAGTCAATTGCAAAGTGATCTACAAATGCCCATAACGAAGGTACTATTATCTGAGTTCCAAAACCTCTCTCCTTTCATTTTTCCTAGATCTGACTCCCTCTTCAGTCCAGGTCCCAGGGTCTGACCCAGTAGCATCAGGGGACTGAAGAGCCCAGAGGGGAAGCCAAGGGTCCCAGGGCAGGGATCTGCTGTCACACTTACGAAGGTGGGGGGAGCCCAGACTGCAAAATCAAAATCCCACACTGTGGTTTTTCCTCCACTTCTGATCTGTGTCCATGAGGGAGAGTCCCCAGGGAAAACCCGCTCAGCTGGGGCAGTTTTAGGGGACTGCAGCCTCTGGGTGTGACGTGCAGAAAAATTCTTCCGGGCTTTAGAGAGGGGCTCATGCTGCCATGCCCCCCATCCTGCAGTTGCCAGCCCCTCCCCACAGCATAGATGCGAATGTCTGTCGACCCATTTCACCCCCACTCACCCGGAGACCTCTTCTCCTGCCCCACCCACGAGCTAAACCTCAGGGCAGAATGACCCTCAGAAACCCCATCTGGGGACCTGCCTTCACCCGGGCCCTGGAGCCCAGATCACACACTAGCCATGGAAGGCTTAAACTACCCAGCACGGGAGCTGAAGTTCTTTGGGGCCCAGATGTTGCCAGATGTGCCTGAAGCGGCTGTTCCACCCTTTGGTCTCTAGATGGGAGGGGTCCTGAGGCTCATCTGGACCAGCCCCCCGCCTGCCCAGGGACTGCCCCCCAGTCCTCTACCAGCCCTCGGGCTCACTTAGCACCCCATCCTGGATGGGTGTGTGAGTGCTATCTGGTTTCCCAGCCACAGAGCAGCCCTGGCATGAAAGTGGCCTTCATTTCTCTGTGAGACCCTCTCCACCGAGCCCCAGCATAGTATAGAACTTCACAAATGCTGGTTGAAAAGATAAATATTGTTATTTACATTAGCCACCCCCATCTCCCAGCCCTGCACTCCAAAGCGCTGCTCTGGCTGTCCAGTACCTCTGGACATGGGTGGGTCCAGTGAGAGCTGAGTCAGTCTGTACCTAGGGTGTTAGTGATCATCTGGATGGATGCCCCAAGGGTCACTTGTTCTGTTCCAGGGGGCCGAGAGGGGCTGAGGGTCCTGCCCCTTCTCCTCTCTTGGCTTAGTTAACAGTGCAACCCCAGGGGCCACTGAGGGGCCACAAGCTCCCTGTGACCAGCAGAGGGGTTGCCCAGAGGCCAGGTCTCTGCCCTCTCAAAGGGAGGCTGGCTTTGGCTGGGGCACACCCTGGCTCCCACCCTCCATCTCCTGGGGCAGGAAGTTAGGGAGAGGGAGCTCATTTGGCCAGCTGGGTTGTAAAGGTCCAAGGGTACAAGGCAGCAAGGCAGGGCACTTCTGGTGGCAGTGCCACGGGGCCACGTGAAGTTCTGGTGGCTTGGGAGGATTTCTAGTGATGTGGCCTGATGCCTGATGGTGCCGCGGATTTCTACTGTCTCTAGGGCTCTGACAACG
Organism: Macroglossus sobrinus; assembly: GCA_004027375.1. Lineage (NCBI taxonomy): Eukaryota > Metazoa > Chordata > Mammalia > Chiroptera > Pteropodidae > Macroglossus > Macroglossus sobrinus. The sequence continues at coordinate 14,517 of PVKZ01001522.1, read as the reverse complement.
TGGCCTTGGTTCCCAGCAGTGTTGGATGACATTGCTAAGGCCCGGAGGCATCATCATGGTGGTTAGGATGCTGCTGCGAGAGTTTCCCATGATGCCCATGGGGCAGCAAATGGCTGCCACAGTCACCGAGAAAGAAGCCCCAGGTCTCCACTGTGCCAGTCACCTTGTGCTCTGGGAGAAGACATCTCTTGGAGGAACCCCCGTGCTGCTTTGGATTTCCTGGCTCCCCATTCTCACTCCTTTCCCAGCCCATTCTCCAGGGAGGACTGGGGCAAGGGGGAGCCACAGGCCCTGGGCCCAGCCCAGTCAGTCCTACAGAGAATTTTCCATTCGTCCCGTGTCCCAGCTTGCAGCTTTTCTCATCAGCCTAGAACTTCTGCTCAGCCGGGAACCAGGGAGGGGCCTCCCAGGCCTTGGTGCCAGCACTCCTGGGGGTACAGGGTGTGGGAAAGAGCTGGTCCCTCCACAGAAAGGGCAGTTGACTGAGCCTGGCGACCATCTTCTTCAATATAGATCTCGGGGAGCTGCTCCATGGCCCCCAACTCAGAGAGCTGTGGACTGCTTGATACTGTGAAAACTGACCCGGGTGGGGGAGGTGGGGATGGACATGGCGCGGGCTACACGGGCACGAATCGAGTGCTTGTCCTGCCATCGGTGCCACCTCTTCCTGATGGCCGAGCGGACCTGTGGGCACAGAGCAGAGCATAACATCTGAGCTTGGATCTGGAACCTCCTCACCCTGGGGGGCCACACAGGGGGTAGCGACATTCACATCTTCGACACTGCATATTTGTTGGGACAGTTTCCTCAAGTGTTCTGAGGAAGGGGTGCCTTTTTCTGATCCACACAAAGGTGCCAAATGGCCTTTGGCAGGAAGAACCCTGACCCTCAACCCACATGCAACCCCTGGCCTGGGGCTCAGCCCCTCCTGGTTTCCAACAACCCATTTCACAGACTCATTGATGAGATTGAAGTCCCAGCTCCCTGATGCCGACTGCTTATGAGAGCAAAGGAGAGGGCTCGCCACCATGGGAGCAGCATTGACAGGTGGCAAGGACCCTCCTGGGGCTCCCAGCAGCGTCCCCATAGGGACCTGGGGGCAGGGAGGAGAGGGCCGGCATGTGGAGGGCAGGAGGAGGCTACGGACCTCCTCTGGCCCCAGCAGGCCTCCCGCCATCCTGAGCCCCAGCCCGGGGTCCTTACCTCGCTGTTGAGGAAACAGTAGAACACAGACACGAAGAAACCCTAGGGGGGAGGGGGGAGATGGATCAGGGACTGGGGGTGTGTGGCCCCACTGCACCTTCAGGCTGCCCCCCCTTTCCTTCCCAGCCTCCTGCCCCACCAGGCCTCCGCCTGGGAGAATGCCCACCCGAGGAGGTGTGGGAGTAGCCAGGCCGAGTGATAGGAGGGTGCTGTACCTGGAAGGACTCCAGGAAGGAGTTGAAATAGATGAAGACGACCCGGGAGACCTGGTCCTCCCCGGGGTTCACGAAGAACAGCATGTACGTGATGCCCAGGAGGGGGAGCAGCACCAGCGTGGCCTTCACAGCCTTCCTGGGGTGCAGGGGACAGGTGGGGAGACTCAGAGTCACAGCCCACCCCAGAGGGGACTGGAGGAGGAGGTGGCAGGTCCCAGAAATGTCTGTGAGACTGGGAGGTGAAGCTGGGGCTTTGGGAGGGACTGCCAGGCCTGGAGGGGGACCCACGGGTGGGGGAGGCAGGACTGGCTACCTGTACTGAATGGTCTCGGATGTAGTGGACGCCCGCAGTTTGGTCATGAGGATGCGAACGATGTTGAAGAGGAAGATGAAATTGATCTGCAATGTGAGCACACAGTGGGACGGTGTGGGCACGCACGTATGTGCAAGACATTGTGGGGTGCGTGGGCGGACAGGCTGGGGACTCATCCGTCTCAAGTCTGGTCTTGGTCCTCCCTGCTGCTGTCCCTCCGGCTTCATTAACACGTTCCTGGCCCTGCTCTAGGCAGAGGGATTCTCTGGGTCCACAGTAGGCACTGATTGTCCCTCCCCATTGTGCCCCTCTCTCCTGCTCCCCTGCCAAGGTTCTTACCAGTAGGACCAAGATCATGGGGCCCTGGTAGATGTAGTCGGTGTACACCCCAGGCCTTTTGCCAAACCAGCACCTAGAAGACAACAGAGGGGAGGAAGAAGTAGGGTCATCTTCGTCTATCCCGGTGGCAGAAGGCCAAGCCCCTGGATCCCATCACAGTGCCTCAGATACCCCATCTGCAGAATGGACAGCGTCCTCTATCATGAAATGTAAAGCTGAAAGCAGGGGACGTGGCAGGGAGGACATGGTGAAAAAGACCACTGAGTGGAACAGGCATGAGCTCAGCACACTGCTGCTCCCCTCGGTTCCCACGGTGGCTCTGGCACATGCCCACTGGTGGCGCCTTGCCCTGCACCTGTCATGAAGTGAGCACCCAACGGCTAGCAGTCTTGGAATCTGTTCAGTTGTAGCCTGAACAACCTCGAGAGGCAGAGATTTCATAGGTTCCACCTGTCGCAGGAGGCAGACTTGCTTTGCATTTTCCTGAGTTCCCTCCAGCAAGCTCTAGGGAGGCCTGGGGAGCGGGCAGTGGCGAGCACACAGGAAGTCCTATGTCTTTGTGCAGAGAGGATGTGTGGGCATGTGTACCCACAGTGTCTAGGTCTCCTGATGCTTCCATAAACCAGAACTGAGATTTTTGTGTGACACTTCTTGACTTTTTAAAGATGGGCAACAAATTTAAGTTTTTAAAAAACACTGTGCAGACCAAATGTGAGCTGTCTGAGGCCCACTCCAGTCCTTGGCCTTGGGTCTGCAAGTTAGATGCAATGTCTCACGTCCGGCTCTCTTCTGCTGCAGTGTCAGCATCTTGCCACAAGGTGGGGCTCCAGAGTCACACAGAGGGACTTTTCCAACACAGGCATCCTTTTCCCTTTGGGACGTGTACAGACACATACACACTGGGCAGCTCTGGGAAACCTGTTCTTTCTCTCTTCCCCTGTACTCACACCCACATTTGCATGCTTGGAGGCCCGGGCACCATCGCCCAGGGTTTATGATGCTCCTGTTCTGGCACCCAGGCCCCTAGTCGTGTTTGTCAGCTGGCACCGCCTCCTACCTGGATCCCCACCTCGCCAGCTGTGTAAATGTAGAGAGAGCCAGCTAGCCAGAGTCAGAAAGGATCTTGCCCTCATAGTATGAACTTAATTTTTCAGGCTCTTTGCCCAGCCCAGTGAGGTTGTAGTGGCCACCCTCCTCTCTATGATAGTGGGGAGGAACTGTCACTGTGATGGAGGCCGCCTGGAACTCTGGTCACACAGTGGGTTCCTGAGAATACTTTGGCAGAGAAGATCCTGGCACTCCCCTGTATGTGTCCCCTTTTCTGCCTCTCTCTCTCTCAGTGGTTCTCCATCTTAGGTGCATGGTAAAATCACTCGGGCAGTTAAAAAAAATATCCTGGTGCCCAAGTCACACTCCAGACCAACGACACCCAAACCATAAAGCATTATTTGGCTTATGGAGGTCAAGCCTGAGCATCAGTACCCGTCCCTGCCCACTCCCCAGACCTCCCTAGAGCTTGCTGGGTGACTCTCATATTCTCCAAGGCTAAGAACCACTGCAGCAGAAGTCTAGGTTTCAAAGGCGGCTGGGAACACCTGAGTCCATTTAATAAGGCACCTTAGGACTTCAGAGCTGGAAGGAGTCTCTGAGATTGTCTGGAACAATTTCTATTAAGTCCATGGGATCTTTTGAATCTTAAAACTAATAGAAAACATTTATATAGCATTTACTATGTGCCAGACACTACCCTAAATGCTTACTATGTATTCACTCATGTCATCCCCACAACTACCCTCTGATAGAGAGACTATTATTAGGATGCCCATTTGTAGATGAGTAAACTGAGGCGCACTGTAGTAACAGGCCCAAGGTTGTATAGCTATTTAATGACAGGGCCACGATTCAGAACCCTCACAGGGTTCTGCCTGCCATGAGAGCCCCAGGCAGATAAGAGAGTCTGGGGCCACCTGTCCAGCCCCTCCTCAGGTAGAGCACAGGGAGAGAGCCTTGGATTAGTCTAGCCGCCTGCGCCCTCCCTTGGTAGATAAGAAACTGTGGGCCTGACTGACAGCGAAGGTGATGGGGCGGGAGGCCCTTGGGGAGTGTCAGGCAGAGCTGGGCTTGAAAGCCTGGACCTCTGGGTTCCGGGGCCCTGAGGGCAGGGAGGGGAAGGAGGTGACTTACTTCTCGTTGTCGTAGTACAGTTTCCCAATGGCCCAGGCCACGATGATGGGGAAAGGCACACCTGGGGGAGAGACCGGCTGTCACAGAGCCCCTCAACAGGGTCTGGGGGGTGCAGGGCCTGGAGGACCCCAGTGCATCCCAGAACCGAGAAGCAGGCAGGGCTTCCCAGGGGAGAGCTCGAACCTACTCCTCCAGCATGCTTCCTTCAAGACAGTCCTGCCACCTCCAGGAGGCGCAGAGGGATGCAGTGCGCACCCTGCCACCCTAACCGGGCCCCGCAGCGGCATGGCCTGAGTCGGGGTGCAGGGGGGGCCACCAGGCTGGCGGTGGAGGGCTGGCCCGCTCACCCCAGCCGATGCAGATGAACATCCACTTGCGCAACCGGTCTGTGGAGTAGGTGAGCACGATGGCCGTGTGCAGGTAACACCCCTCCCCGAACATCCAGAAGAAGTTGGTCACGTGGAAGTAGTTGTAGGCAGCTGTCACCAACCTGCACCAGCCCTGCCGACCCACCCCCACCAGAGATGCTGGTGAGCCAGCGGACAGGGTTAGGGTGGCAGCAGCACCCTAACTTAGGGCCGGGGGACTCCTCTCAGCAAAACAAGATGTGCTCCTGTTCTCTGCGCCCCGAGGCCTGGCCCCGGCCCCGCCCCTCCTCCACCAGGGCAGTCCCACCTGGACCCCTCCTCTGACCCCAGGCCTGCCCCTCCAGGACACACCACGTTGCTCTGGTGGACTTCGGGGCTCATGGTGAACTGGACCACAAACCACGTGGCGTTACGCAGGATAAAGGCTGAGATGAGGTTCCAGTGGATGATGTTCCTCAGGCACCGGATGCTTCTGGGAGCAGCAGGGGAGGGTACGGATGAAGGAGCAAGGAGAGCGAGGATAAGGGACAGGTCACCAGCATCACTCCAGCCCAGGTGTATGGTGGGGAAACTGAGGCTCAGCGTGGGGCTGACTGGCTAAGTCACACTGAGAGGGTGGCAGCAGAGGCCCTCCTGATGTCCGGAGTGTCTTATCTTACCTATGGCCTGTCCAGACCTAAGCCCCAGGGCAGAGCCTGCCACAGTCAGTGCCTCAGGACCAGAGGCTGCTTGCTTACTAGGACCAGGGGCTGCCTCTTCTCCGTGGGCACCCCTCCCCTCCCTGTAGTTCTGGGTTTGAGGGCCATAAAACGTAAAAGGCCTTCAGCAGGACACCTGCCAACCAGCTTTCAGCTTTGATGCTTTGGCCATTTCCCCTCCCTCCCCATCCCTCCCAGCAGTTACTAGGCTGGGGGACAGAAGTGACCCTGCCAGAGGTTCCAAGAGACCTGGGACTCTGTATCTGTCTCTTCCTCCTGCCGAGGCGAGGGGTCAGGCCTCCCTTTGCTGGCAGCCCCTGCGTCTGACTTCTGTGCCCTGCTCAAAGCCTGGAAGTGCTGGGGCCTTCTCACCTGAGCCGCAGAAAGAGGACAAAGGCCACCAGGAGGGCCACCAGGGAGATGCAATGGCCCAGGTAGTTGATGATGACAGCAACATGGTAGTGCACCTTGCTCTTCTTCTGAGGCCGGAGAAAGGGGTAGAGGTGAGGCTCCCACACAACCGCACCCCTGCATCTATTCGGACCTGTGAGGACAGCCCCCGTGGGTGGCCAGGACAGAGTGGGCCATACTAACAGCGGTCACTCCCTGAGCCCCTACTGTGTGTCTGTCGCACGCTGCCCTGGAGCAGCACGGTGTGATCTGAAGTGGCATTTCCCTGTCTGTCCCTCAACCTTATGCTCTGTGCTGTTGGACAAACACCAGTTAACTTCACTGTCCACATCACACAGCGTTCCCCATTCTGCATGCACAAACGCGTGTGCAAGGCTCGCAGGTGTGCTGTCATGAGTGTGAGAGCACATCTGCAAACCCCCCAGGCTGGCGGTTACAGACACCAACCCTCCAGGACTTCTTTTCTCTAACTGTCCCTGGGTGAAGCCGTCTTCTCAACCACCCTAAATCCCACCTCTGCAGTGGAAGCCTGCCCGTCAGTGGGGTGGGGGCAGTTGCTGTGGATTATCATTCACAGAATCATTAGAAATAATAATAATAATAATAATAATAATAATAATAATAATAATAATAAAAAGCGACTTTATAACTCGCTTCCCAGGTCCTATGCCTGGCCCAGGGGGTCTGCTTGAAGTGATCCTGTCCCACGACTTACAGCAAAGTCCTCAACGTTATTACTTAACGTTATCATGTTTCATATGCTGATGGTCCAAAGGGGTCAAGTCTGGCCCTACCCATCTTCCTGAAAAGGATGCCGAGACCCAAACTTGCCCACCCCCGGGACATGCCTCTGCAGCAGGATCTCTAGCAGGCATCCTAGCCAAGCCCTCCCCTCCGGGCTGTCCTCCTCCCCCGCCACACAGCTTCTGAAGGGGCGTCCTCGTCCTCACTGCAGAACCTCTAGGGTCCAGAGGCCCAGGAAGCTCTGCTCTAGGGGCTGGTTTTCTTGGCAGAGGCTTTCAGGAACATGACAGGAAATCACATTAGCAATCAAGCTTGAAGGGGTTGAGACTCAGTGAGGTGTGATGGAGGGGGAGGAGAGAGAGAGAGAGACACACACACACACACACACACACACACACACACACACACACACACACATACACACAGGAAGGAGGGGCACGCAGATTGGGAGGGTCTTTGAGCACTTGGCCACAGGTGCCAAATCGGAGACCCCACGCATACATCCAGCCTCTCTGGAGCTGGTACCTAATTACCTTTTATTAAATTTTCCACAAATCCATGCTGCGAAGGCTCCAGGTAATAACAACATCTGGGAGCCCAGGAAAGGTGCGATGCCCCAGTTTCGGTTACAGGTGGACCAGGTGAGCCACTGTGCAGGGAGCCCCTTCACCAGTGCCAGCCATCAGCTGCCCCTGTCCTGGCCCCCACAGCAGGCTGTGTCTAGGTGGCTTGGTTTGCGGTGGGATGAGTCATTTATTAAACACCTACTGTATGCTGGGCACTGTGCCAGGTGCTTTACAGATGTCACTGCTTTTCTTTCTCACAAATGCCCTCTGAGACTGTCCTTGTCTCCCTGTTTTTCCAGCTGAAGGGGCTGCATAATAGGCCCAAAACACCCAGCCAGCAGGCAGAATCCATTTCTGCCCAGTCATAAAAACCCTTCTTTCCCTGTCCCCACGGTGCATTTCTTGGGGGACAAGCAGGGACTGAAAACAGAGGGACTCTCCGTCCTGAGCTTCTGTAGGGAGAATGAAAGCTCATAACGGGTTTTCTCCACCGAGGCTGAAAGGGGAGAATTGGAGCAAATCATCTGGGGGCTGCCTCTGGGTGACCCCTCAGGCTGGAGGCCCAGGTTGGGACCCAGCCTTGTCATTCACATCAGCCTTATGTAATCTGAGAAAGAGTACGCCAGCTGGGGCGGGGGGCGGGTGGTTCCAGTGCAGAGAGAGACCTAGAAGCCTGCTGGACAGACAGCAGTGTTACCCCAAGAGATGACCAGTATCACCAGGAAAGACAGCCAAACACATTCAAGAGATGACCAGAGACACACTTTGAGATGGTGAGCAACACCCTGAGAGATGGTCAATGTCACCCAGAGAGAACAGCAACGTCCCAAGGGACACCCAGTGACACTCCAGGAGACCTTAATGACACCCGAGAGATGGTCAGTGAGCTCGTGAGTAAAAGCCACCATTACCTACAGAAGGAGCTGAGGGGCCTGAATGGACACAGTCTGTCCCTGGGGACCTGACCAGCACTCTGTCCCAGTCCAGTTTGGAGACCTAAGATACTGGCAGGTATCTTGAGGAAGGTGGCACAGTGTGGCACTGGGCAGAGGACACTCCGATGTACCCTTAATGACCAAAATCTAATAAGTAGTGACCAGACAATTGTAACCAGATTCTCTGCAAGACTCACCTTGTCCCAAATGACAGCACTGTCAGACTTTCTGTCCTTTCTGTCATGCCTTTTCAGGATGGCGCAATGAGTTCTCCCTGCCTGGTCCCCACTGTCCCTGCCAAGTCCCCCAGCCCTGGACACCCCCTCTGAGGCTCTTCCTCTCCACCTGGGTTTCCTGAGCTTCTTCCTCAACCCTGCCCCCAGCTCCTACAAGCAACATCAGCATCGCCTAGGAGATTGCAGAAATCTTAAGAAACGCAGACTCTTAAGCCCCGCCCTGGGCCCTTTGAGTCAGGAATCTTCATTTTAGCTAGAAGCCCAGATGAGCCCTAAGCTTTTCAGAAGGCTCTGATCCAACCAATCCAAATGTGAACAGTGAACCCCGTGCCATAATCCTATGCCCCCGGAGTCCCTGGCTCAGCAGAATGTGGGGGAGGGGAGCAGACTGTGTGCAAGTGTCCTGAGAGGTGGGGAAGAGTCTGGGGCAGTGGGGGTGTCACTGCAGTGGACGGAAACAGTGTGAGTGTGTGTGGGGGTGCTGATATGGGGGTTGAGGGCCAGTGCAGGGTGTCCTGGAGCATCAGTGCCATGCCAGAGGGGTGGGCCATGCACGAGCCAAGCTCCCCAACTGGGGGCTTGTCCTCTGGTGGTGATGGCTATAAGTAAGTGTCCTGCCCAGCCTGGCTTCTGGGCACCCTCCCAAGTCCCATTTCCCAGTCTACCAGTCTATTAGCTGTGCTGCCCCAGGCGCTGGTGCTTAATTAGGGCTCAGCCAGGGCCCAGAGCTCAGAAGCAAACCGCTTGCTCGGTTCATGAGACACCCTCCTCTCCCGCTTCATGGTAGCTCCTGGAGGACATGGGGAGTCCTGTGAGTGGGGAGGGACTTGGAAAGGCTAGGGGCCTGGCAGAGGGGATGGCATTTTCACTAATTAAATTAAATGACTACCTAAAGTGCTAGACAACACGGCTGGCAGGGGCTGCCTGGGAAAGGGGTGGGTGGCAAAGCCAGGCCAGGGTGTGAACTGCGCTGTAGAGGGTTGTGTGGATGGCAGCTCCCACCTAGTCAGTAACCAGAGGAAGGGGTGCCCATGTTACCTGTGATCTCCTCATCAATGAGCTTCCCACCTTCTAGGTATACACTGCATTCTCCCTTGACCCCAGGTGAGGGGACAGGCAGATGAAGGAGCGCCCTCCACAGGCCAAGATATAGTCAGATACCACCCTCCCTCTACCAGGAGGCATGTACTGTATTACTCTGGGCCCTTTTGCAGACAGATCAGGAAGCTGGGACTTAGTGAGGCTAAGTTATCTGCCCAGAGTCACATGGCACATGTGGTGGAACCAGAATCCAAATCCCAAGCCATCTGCTTCCAAAGCCCATGCAGTTCCCACTATATGGATAAAGAGAGGACTGATGAGAAGCTGATGCTCCTGTCTCACTCTAACCCCTCTAGTGGAGAGAGGGAGGAACCCCTGTTCTGGCAGATGGAATAGGACCTGTGGGGTGGGGAGAAGGGAAGGCTGAGAGCAGCCAGCCTCTGCCCTTGAATCTTTTAAGGGTGTTGGAGGGTGGGGAGAGGGGTTGCCGAGTGTCCCCCATCAACCAACTAGACAGAGGGTGCTTAAATTAGAGCAGGAGAGACCTGGGTGAACCATGAACTTCCCCTGACATTCTGAAGGCTCCAGCGTAGGGAGGGGGTCTGGGAGCAGCTGGTAGCCCCAGCTTTGCTGAATTCCAAGAAGGGGACAGACATCGGCTCCTCTGGGGTCAGGGGGAGTTTTCTGTCTTAAGTTAGGATGCTGGCGACCTGACCTCCAGCTGCGGATACATCCAGTTGGAGACATATCATCTGTCTCTGGCTCTGCAGACCCAGCAGGGTGGTCAGAGTACAACATGGGTGTGATGGGGGGGGGGGGGCGTAGGCTGCAGACTTCCTGCCTTAGCCGTGCTGTCCCCATACTACTCCTTTCTGGGTGACATCCATGGTCTTAAAAGTCTCCGACAGCACTGACCTGCCTTCCTGAGCACGCGCCCCATTGCCAATTCTCCCACTGCTCTCCTGTGCACCGGGCAAGGAGTCCCCACCCCACTGATTGCTCTACTGGCCCACCCCACCTCCACCCAAGTCCATCTTTTCTGGCTCAACTATGTTTTCTGATATGGAATCCTTCCTCCCTCCTTTAATCCAGGGGTATACCCTCTTCTCAACCCCAAGACTCCCACATTGGCTCACTCTAACCCCTCTAGTGGAGAGAGTATATATATATTGAGGGCTTAGCAACCTGCGGGCTATCTTTGCTTAGGTCAGGTCACTGGGGAGCTGCACTCTCCCAACCCAGCCCGGGTGGACATGGCCTGGCCTGTGATCTGGGATTCCAGGAAGCCTCTCGCCCTGCATCCCAAGTAACTCACCCTGCCAAAGCAGCACTGTTGAAGAGCACATCATTCTTTTAGGCTAAGCTTTGCCCTATCTTTGCAGCTTCTGGAAGGGGACGGCAGAGCCCCAATGGCTCAGTGATGTGAGGCCAGGCAGCCTGGGGGAGGGGCTATTCAAAGCACTCAGGGCTGGGTGGGCTGCTAGGTGTGGAAAGCTGTCCTCCCACCATCAGCCCCACTTCACACCAAGTACTTGGCAATGGGCATAGGAGAGCCCAGACTCCAAGCCTCAGGTTCCTGGCTCTGACTCAGTCTGGCGTGTAACTGTGAGTGGGTCCCGCCCACTTTCTGGGCCTCAGTCTTCCTGTGGTGAGGTGAGCTCTACTAGATCAGAGTTTCTCACTTTTTCCCCATCAGAAGTTCTCCCTCCACCTACCTCTGGCAGTGGGCAGGTTCCCAGGTCCTCCCTGGAGAGTTTAATTCACTGGTTGTTGGGTGAAGCCCTGGGACATGTATTTGAACAAGTTCTCTGAGTGACTCTTATTCCCAGGCAGATCAAGATGAGATGGAGGGTCTCTACGGTCCCTTCCAATTTAGATTTTTCAGGCACTGGAATTCTCCAAACTGCCAAGACCAGCTCCTCTCTCTTCCACGCCCTAGAAGCCTGAGCCCCTCAGACAGCTTGGGCATCCCCCTGTCTGCCCTTGGCTTTCTGCTCACGGTTCTTCCAGCTCCATGACCCCAACCTTCCTCAGCACCCGCTGAAGGGGTGTAGGGGAGAGGACAAGGGGGCCAGAGAAGCAGCACCAGGAAGATAGCTATACCCGTGCATCTGTCAAATGTCACCCTTCAAAGATTATTCACTGTGACACTGCTGGTAATCACCAAAGACAGAGAATAAAGAATGGGTAGATAAATTATGGTACATCTGCACGACGTGATATTATGTAAACGTAAAATAAATGAAGCTGTTCTTTATGTGCCGATATGGAACCATCGCCAAGATGGATAATTATATGAAAAAGACAAGGTGTTGAACAGAGTGTAAAATATGCAAGGTTTGGGCAAAAACAGAAAAGAATATGTGAACGTAATGACTTGCAGATGCAGAGAACACCTCTGGAAGAACACTTAAGAAAGTGGCAAAATGGCTGTCTCTGGGGAGGGAATTCAGCAACTGGGATGGGGTGGGCGGGAGGCTTTCTCTGTATTCCCATCTGTACCTTTGAATTCTGTATTATGTGTAAGCAATATCTTCTCAAAAACATCAAAATATTTAAAAGGCTCTCCAAGGGCTTTTCTGAACTGCATGGCTTTCCTCACCCTCATCCCTGATTCTGATACAGCCCCCTGGCTGGACCTGGAAGGGAGGAAGGAGGACCCAGCTCATCGTATCAGCTCCATCTCCCAGGGCCTGCCTCAACATCAGCCTGTGGGTCCCTGACCCAAACTGGTCACTGGCCATGGAGCAGGCAGAGACCCAGGTTGGGGGACCGGACCCACCCCTCAGCCGAGCAGCCTTGTGGCCAGCCTCACCTCCTCACTGAGGATCTCCTGGCACTCCGAGTAGTTCACGCGGGCGGCCCAGCTGCCATTGGTCAGGCACTCCCGGTAGCCATTGTCTGGAAAAAGGAGAGTCAGAGTGACCCCTGGTTCCTCTCCCAAACAACAGCCTAGGCATCTGTCTGTTCTTTTGTCTGTCCATCTATACATCTGAGCCAGCACAAGCGCCTGATTACAGGGGGAAGCTAGGGTGAGGGGCTTCCATACCACTTCCATCTTCCTGCCTCTTTCTGTCCACTGGCCTCCAACAGGGGTACAGTGGTGACTCCAACTCCTGCCCGTGGGGCCACAGTTCTGCCCACTCAAACTGGCACAATTATGCCCACAGACTATCCCACAGGCAGGCTTGCCCAGCTCACTGGGCTGTTTCCTTGCAAGCCCTTATGTGATGGCAGATTATGTGGTGGGTGTCCTTCTGAGAAATCTCCCATTTTGGGGTCCATATGGCAGCAAAAAAAGATTGGTGAGATCTGATGAGTAAATTCTCACAAGGCTGGGAATGATATGATGGAAGGGTATGTGGTGACAGCTCATGTAGCACAATGAAATGACAGGATTTCATATGATGACTATCCGTGGTGAGTTTCCCATGGCGGGGTCCTTACACGGCCATGTTTCATGTGGGGTGGGGCTCACAAGACAGGTGTTGGAGGAGGTCCCCATGAAGGCATTTCCCCACAGCAGGCCTTATGTTAAAAGGTCATGTGGGAGGAACAACCATGGTGGAGGTCTCTTAGGACAGAAAATGACAGGTGTCAGAGTGTGCTGGGGCATGTCACAGAGAAAGTTTCCTTGAGTTAATTCTGGCCCTGACTCCAGGCAGCATTGGCTGGAAATAAAATGAGTCCTTAGTCGTGTCCACTGGAGCCTCTTTCCTGCTGTAGCCTCTCCATGGCTCCTGCTGACCCTCACGTTACAGCGGGCAGGAGGAAGGCTGGGAAACTGCCTGAGTCCTAGTCCCTGAGTCTGGCACTGCATAGGAGACAGGCAGGGCCCCAGGGCTGGCTCAGTGCTGTTTTGCTGTCTGAGCGACTTGGGCCAGCCGGCCTCTTGAGCTGCTGTTCTCACGTGTACGAGGAAGGACTGATCCCAAAAAGGCCATCCAGGCTGGGAGCCACCTCTCCACTGCAACTTCAGGACCAGAGGGAGATGATGGGGTGGGCACTGGGTGGGGCAGGGGGTGGCGATGCTGCTATGTCCCTGAGATAGGAAACCACAGCTTGGCCTCCAGGGCTGCAAGGCTGAGGCTCCTCTCTAACCCAGCTCCCCAGACCCTCTGCCGAGAGCCCGCTCACAGTGCAGCACGCCATTGGAGAAACGAGGCTAAATGGATTTTTAAAGCTCTGCTCAGCTTCCCTGCCAGTGGACCTGATCTCAGCAGAGTTGAGCCCTTGGGCAGAGTGGGTAAAGATGCTGCCGATTCTCTTCTAATTGCTAAGTGAAGGATGAGCTACCAGAGGGTTGCGGACTTAGTGACAGAATTTTCGAGGAGTTCTGTGGGGAGATAAGACACAAGGGGACCCAGTGTCTCCACCGTGGACTGGAAGAGCCTGACATCAGAGGCTGCTCCAGAATATCCTCAAAGGAAGAGACTGGGGGGCAGCGATCCAGGTAGAAGGGGCACAGGGATGGGAGGTGAGGGTGGTGGTGACGTGGGGGAGTGGTTCTTGCCTATGAGAGCAGACACAAGTGTTAAGAAGATGACCTATAACCCAGGCAGCCTGGGTTCAAGTCCTGGCACCGCCCCTTTCTACCCTGTGACCTTGGGCAAGTCCCACAACCTCTCAGCCTCCTTATCTGCAAGACGGGAATGATCTTAACAACTCCTACCTAATGGTTGAGGGATCGTTTTTAGTTAACATGTGCAGAGTGCTTGGGGCTCTACCTGGCATGTGGTGTGAGCTCTTATTTTTATTATTACTGCCTTGGAGCTGTGTTTATATAACCTTACATAAGATTCAGAAATCTTTATGTCCCTTTTGAAGAGAGTACTGGTGGAGATAATAAGAGGCACCCCCTTGGCTCAAGCCCCACTTCCACACCCCACATGTGGGGCAGGATCCTGGAGTCCCTGGGACAGGTTATCCAGAGGTGACAGGTTTTGGTGGGGAGGAAAGAAGATGGGGGTGGGGTGGGGGTGGGGCCTGATGAGCCATTGCCAGGGAGGACTCGACCTCCTTGTCTTTGATTGCTGAGCTGAGCGGTCCTGGAGAATCACGGGAAAATGGATATTTTTGGAAATGTTTCCCTTTCCTTTGAAGATCAGATGCAGCCTGAGGGAGGGCATTAAGAGGAAGTCCTGGCAGCACCTCATCAGGAAATGAATTAATTAGTGCTTAATGATTAGGTACAACTCGGGGTTCTCACTTGCTACTGATTGCGTGGGCATGCTCCTCACCATTCTGGCACTGGAAACCTGGAA